>VXBX01008454.1:0-40739 GCA_013400415.1 Scytalopus superciliaris
CCTAGCCATGATGATGATGACGACAAGAACCTTTTGATAATGGAAAACCTTCGGAATGTAAAAATACTGGTCTTCATCAACAAGAAAACAAGGTGGTCTCCAAAACTGTATGAAATCATATTACAATGGAACATGTCTAATTATACAAATAGAAGAGTCACTGATGCTGCCCTGTCAATCTCCCCCTACTAACTGCTTCTGCTATTTGTTCAGGAAAGGGACAGTCATAGAATGGCCTGGGTTGGAAGGGGCCTTAAAGACCAGCCTTAAAGACCATCCAGTTCCAGTCTCTCTTCTGTAGGCAGGGACACCTTCCACCATCCCAGGTTGCTCCAAGTCCTGTCCAGTATGGCTTTGAACACTTCCAGGGATGGGTCAGACACATGTGCCTCTGGGCAACCTGTGCCAGGGCCTCCCTACACTCATAGCCAAGAATGTCTTCCTATTATCTATTCTATCTACTTTCTGTCAGTTTAAAACCACTTACCCTTGTCCTGTCACTCCAGGCTCTTTTAAATAGTTTATATCTTTCTTGGAGGCTTCTGTCAAGTACTGGAAGGCTGAAGTTAGGTCACCCTGAAGCCTTCTTTGCTCTGGTCTGAGCAATCCCAATTCTCTCAGCCATTCCTTATACGAGAGGTGCTCCAACCCTCTAATCAACATAGTGTTTCTCCTCTGGAGTCTCTCAAACAGGTCAGCGTTCTTCCTCTGCTGCAGACCCCAAAGCTGGCCGCAATACATAGACCATAAATGACTGTCCTCAGGTAAATCCATCCAAAACTATGTGCAGACACAGCTGCATGCAGTTTGGCCCGCTTGTTCCTGTGGGGTTTCTCTCCCCCATCCCTGTTTGCTCCTCCCTGCTCTCTTCTTGACCTCCTCTGTCATCTTCCCTACCACACTGACACTTTCACCAGCCCTTTAGTGGCCCTTAATGGTCAGGTCCTCTCTGGCACTTGCCTTGGGCTAAAGGGTTCTTTCCCTTCCTTGGTGACATTTATGCCCTTCCTTCTTGTTTTCCCTCCACTCCTCTCACTCTAGTTTTCGTTTTTCACCCTTTTACACTTGTTAACTTTTGATCACTCCATGAACCTGCAAAAACCTGCACAGCCAACACACGTTTTTTTATTCTCTCCTTTCTCTCTAAATGCCTAAATAATTCAGAAGCCAGGATTTTAAGATGGCTGCATAGTAGTTATAGTAGAAGTATATCACCTATTCAGCTAGCTTAGAAGAATATAGCACCTTGCTGAGAACAAGCATGCATCACAAGAGCATGTCATACAAATAAAAGCTTGGTATAGCTTTTTTGTATGCTTGGTAGGGATGTTATTTCAGTTCTTGAGCATGTACTGCTTTTTATTACACATTGTAGAACAAATAGAAAGTTCCTCAGCAATTGAGAAAAATGTATTTTTACAGCCCCAAGAAGTAGAATATCAAACTGATCCTTAGATAAATAAGCCCTTCCCAGAATAGGTAATTGGAACAAGTAGTGTAATACTAAAAGTGGAAGGTATTTACCAACACACCGAAGTGTACGGGCATTTCCCAAGTCTGCTGCCAATCTCAGTGGCCTAGAACCCCTCCTGGAAACTCCACAATGTGCAACTGTACAAAGTGCTATGTGTGCACACCAGAAAAATACTGCTAACAAAGTAATGCATGTGGGACTCCAGAAACTGGGTCAAGGAGGCAGGAATTGCTGCCTCCATCACTACAGAAGAGGTAGCAGGAAAGGAGAAGTAATTATAAGGCTTTAAATAGATGAGAGAGAGAGAGAGAGATGGTAACAGGGAAAGGATGAAGTACACTCATGGTTGAGAGCAGAGAAAGAACATGATGACATGACATGGGCTTCTCTTCTCCTCTCCAACCACTCTCTACAACACAGGTGATCTCCTTAAATGTGCCTCACACTCAACAGTTATTGAAATGATTCAAGGCCACAATGACAATCCTGCTCCCTCAGGAGAATCAGGAACAAGATGAAGCCACTATACTTACCAGTTCTTCATGTTCTACAAAAGTCTACACCTCCAGACACCATCTTTCAGAAGTGCCTCTCCCATCCTTGAAAGTTGGAAATGTGTATTCATTTACTCACAAACAGGGATCTCTGCCAGCACCCTCACAACCTGCAGGTTTTGTTTGTATTAAATTGTTCCAAAGTAGGTTTTCCTCTTGAGCCAGGAGTATAAGGCAATTAATTAAGACCCATTCCCTTCCTCCATCAGATTAAAGCAAATTAAATGGCAGCAGTAAGACAACTTTGCCTGGGATAGGGGGATTCTTGGAGAAGCAGGGCTTTTTCTCTCTGTCTGCTCAGGAAGCTGATTCTACTCCTTTGGTCATCTGAGCTTGGATTAGCTCTAAAAGGTGCCCTATGTTCTATTCTACAGGACTGGGAAGTCCCACTGTCATTTCACAGACACAGAAGTCCAAATACAAAATGGTATGAAGAAATACACTTTCTGATCAACCACTTCCATTGCAGTTAATGAACACTGTGCTGGGAATTGACTGAAAACAGCACCATGTATGGAAAAGCTCGTCCTCCACCTGTGTGTGACTGCCATTTTAGAGAGCTACCATGCATTTTCCAAGACGAATCTTCTCCTCCTCACTGGTGAGAAAGGGGAGACAGGGAATTATGGGACAACCCTTTGGGATGCCACATCCTCCTGGAAATACCTCTGGCACGTGGTCCCTGGCCTGGTATGAAACAGTCATAGCTAAGCAGATGAGTAGCAATTTCTGAGAAATAAGAGACAGGTAAGTCAATCAGCTATGCAAGAGCACTAAATTTACATTGGATTTAACTTACTCGTTGGACAGGATTAGAAGAAAGAAAAGGAATTTTACATAATCCAGCCCATTTGCCCACATTTTCTATTATATTCTTCTAATTTCCCATCAAGAAATCAAACCCAAAACCCTCAGATTCACCCAGGTCCCTAATTCTCCACATATTGTGACATTTCAACCCAAACACATCTCACAGCTTCCAAACACTTCATGCATTACCTGGAATCTTGGCTCAGTTCCCACAGTGGGAATTTAACCTGCTTGAAGAGGAAATCAGAGGAAATCCTCTGCCAGTGGCTCCTATTTGCAATGTATTAAGATAGGCAACCACATTCAGGGTCAAACCATCAACTCAAGCAGTGTCTTGACACTCTGACAGTGTCACAACTGTCTTCACTGCCACTGGTACAAGACTTTACCATGGGGGAAATGACCAAGATGATGAAACACTGCTTTCTTGTTTTCAAGCACTGCATATAAAAGTGAAAACAAGAGCAAAAGTATTCTCCTTCTAATTGAAAACACAGTACCAGTTAATGGTCTTTGAAGTGAGTATGTGTGTGTGTGTTTTGTGGGGGAAGGGGGAGAAATGGATTGCTGTAACCAACAACACCCCAAAGGACTATAAATCAAACAGCATACAGCTGTTGGTATCAAATATAACTCCTTTTGCACTACATCAAAAAGCTTTAATTAACAACTAATTTATTCAAGTGAAAAAAAATTTCCTTGCACCAAATAATTGTATTAAAACTGGGGGACTAGTCTGTGTATTTTCCCCCTCTCTAAAGCATGACAGGAGAGGAAATTGAGCCTTTAGAGAACAGCAAAGTAGAAAAATGGATCAAAGATTCGGAGGGCTTGTTGATTGGCTTTTTGAGTCAGCAGAGACCAAATCAGCTCATTTAATGAAAAAAGCCACACTGCGAGGTCTGTTTGCTCTAGGACCTACTTTTAATAAAAGTGCTTATAAAGATAAATGGCACTGGCTGACACCAGGCATACTGTGGACAGGTGTTGCACAAGCCTTCCCGCATGGCTGTGTCACTTCTGCTCTGCGCCTCTGTTTTGTCATCCATGGAGAGCTCCCATGGCACAGATTGCTGAGCGAGATTCCAGCCATGTGGGGATTTAAACTGAGCAACGAAATGTCTGCAGAGGGGCCTTCAGTCACCTCTGAACCATGCTACACCACACTTGAACCTCAAAAATGAAAGGCCAGGATGGCAAAATCAATTCCTTCCTTTTCCTCCTGCCAAGAATCATAGAATCATAGCACATCCTGAGCTTGAACCTAAAGTCCAACCCAGAGCCTGTGCTGGAGCAGCCCAGGGCTTGCACACACCCAACAATGCTGCTCTTCTGCAAGTCAAGAACCCATGCACAAGCATCCCAGTATGGGCACCAAAGACACATAGCACAACCTGAGTCCCATCCTCACCTGCTGCAAACATCACTAAGGCAAGAATTGGAGGAATGTTTCTTTTTTCTTTTTCCTTTTTTAACCCCCATAACTTTGTGCTAGCAACAACTAACTAGTCTCTGGTGAGGTAAGGTAAGTGCCATTACCCTGCTTTAATGGCTAATGAAGCTGAAGCAGAGTAAGTAGTTTACTGGTTGTCTCACCTTTGGGGCCCCATCATGCATGTTTTACTGTTCCTCCGAGTGCAGTGAAGTTTCCCATTAATGCTGCCATTGATTACAGTGTACAATCTTCAGGGCAGGGACTGTGATTTTCTTTTCATTTGCTTAATGAAAAGCACACTGCCTTTTAATTCCTCCAGATTCTGTTGCCTAGGTATTAGGTATCCGTCCCAGTGATGAGAGCAGTGGGGGGACAGACATGTGGCTGTGCCGCGTGGTGTATGTCAACCAGCTGAGGATAATGCAGAAGACCCAGGCTGCAGCTTCAGCACCTTTCTCTCTCTTCAACCCCACCTCTGAATCAGTGCCTCAGTACTGCTAGTCCACCACCATGCATAAGCTATTCCAAAAAGTCCTTAAGTACATATAAATTCTGATCAGGTTGTGACACAAATAATTTTTATTAATAAAATGGTGAAAAGATAGCTTTAGGTTTGCTGCTGTAAGCATCAAACTTAACCAACAGTCAACCTATAAACTCTATCCAACTCAGAGGACAATAATAATGGGAACATAGTTAATTGATTAGTTTATGCATAAAATTAAATAATTGGGTACAGCATTCTAATGATATATCACAGGAATGATTTGAAAGGGAGGCAAGATTTATTTTGCCTTTGTGACAGCTTTATCCTGTTAGACATCAAAAATAAAAAATAATGTTCAATAAAATCACTATAATTCATAAAAAAGCACTCCAAAAAGCTTAAAAAGAGCTTTAAAACTGATCAGCTTAAATCTTTTTGATTTATTTCAAATGTACAGGTATATGCTAAAATATGTGTTCTGGACAGATTTCAGAGGTAATTTTCACAAGTGATATTTTTCAAGCTTTTAAATCAAAATCTAAAGCTTTTACACTTATAAAGCACTAAAAAAGATCTTTATATAGGTTTGGTTAGTTTAATTTTGTAACTCTCAGCCCTAAATATCAAGTCCATGAACAGGGTAGCTTTATACACAAAACTGAGTATTGTTGTCCTTATCTGCCTCCATAAGGAATTACACCACTAAAGACTAACCAGGAACGTGTTTGATATGTTTCCCAGCCACCAAGAACCTGTTTCAGTACTCCTACTGACCTTCACTGGTTGTATAAGAGAAAGGAAAACTAGAGAATTCATGGCTGCAAGGGGTGGATGGCTTGTCGACTTCATGGTCAGGATACCCACCTAGGCTCAGGTTCTGCTTCTGCTAGTGACTACGAAGATGAAAACTGCTTCATCTTTTGAATCCTTATTTATTAAAAAAGATATCTGTCTGTTTTTGAAATCCAGTAGGTTGTGATATGCAGATTCTTTTGGGTGTTACAAATTATGAAAAAAAAAAAAAAAAGATTGTGATTTTCCAAGAACAATCGTTCTACTTGCTTCTATCGATAACAAATCTGTACTTGGCTTAAGTATCTTTTATTGTTGGCCATAAATTGTCTACCTCCTTGTAAACTTAGGTGCAGAATATAAATATACATGGGAAATGGCTCCTTGAAATTAAGTAAAAATTATAGCACACAACAGGAAGACCCAAGCTAAAAGAAAACCTGCTGGAATATGGAAACCTTTTTTATTACTGTTGTGGAAACTCAATGCTAAATACATGTAGCCCCCAAACTGGACAATCCCTTTCTCCCACCAAGTGACCCATTTAGGACAAGCAAAACTTCACCTTACTCCAAGCCCAGGAGGAGATGCAGAGAAGAAAGGGCATCATGGGTGCATCAAGCTAGGGGTACGCCAAGCGCAGCAGCATTCTTCATTCCTCAAGGGCCCTTTTGTGTTTTGCACACTCCTTCTGTTTCCTGTTTTACCTCGTTCCTTCTCATTCTTACCCCCTAAACAATAAAAGCTCAATGGGAATGCAAATGCAGCTTTCCATTTAAAATCCCAGCCGAGAAGGCAGTGTGTCACCCATATTTATGAGCTCTAAATGGCTTTTATCAAAGTGAGGTCATACTAAATCACCCCCAAGCTGTCATAAATACAAATGACTCGACATAGTCTGCAACAAGCCTTCGGGGGAAAATTATATGATCTGCTGTTGCAGTTATGCTATATCACACAGCGAGCTCATATATTTCCACTGGCAAGGTAACCTGATCCTTCAAAGGACACTAATAGGTGAAAGGGGGATGAGAGGAATAGTGAATCAAGCATTGCGTGCCTGCGCATGTGCACACACGTCTGTGCACATACCTCCCACCTAAACTCAGGCTTCTCTAAGTGGAAGAGGAGGTGCTTGTGGCTTGGAGTATGAGATTTCCTTGGCTGCCTTAATGGAGAAGGGAAACTGCCAGCCAAGAGAGAAAGATCCAGTGGCTCACCAGGGTATTTCCCATTTTAAAAATTCATGTGAAGGCATGAAAATTATTAAGATATGAACCAGAGCTATCCAGACTCCAAAGACTGGACCACTTCCAAGCAAGTTAAAGGAGCCATTCCTCAATCTTAGCTGGCAAAGCCCAGCATTATAGCAAAGTCTACCACAGGATAAAAAGGAAATACTTATAAAGGAGGCATGAAATGGGAAGTGGAAAAAAACAGCGTGGGCTCCTGAGATAACAGACACTAATTATGTTCCTTTCATTAACCTCTCTTTATATATTAAGTGCTGTTTATGTATGTGCAAACATAGAAACACATGTACATAGAGAAGGAAGAATTCTGATCAGATACTGACTAATCCATAGACAGTGGAAGCAATTTGGTGGAGCCTCTAGAGATGGAGTTTGGGGTAGGCAGTTGAGCACCATCCCCACTCGGCTCTTTGCAGACAGCCTGGCATGANGACATAGTCTGCAACAAGCCTTCGGGGGAAAATTATATGATCTGCTGTTGCAGTTATGCTATATCACACAGCGAGCTCATATATTTCCACTGGCAAGGTAACCTGATCCTTCAAAGGACACTAATAGGTGAAAGGGGGATGAGAGGAATAGTGAATCAAGCATTGCGTGCCTGCGCATGTGCACACACGTCTGTGCACATACCTCCCACCTAAACTCAGGCTTCTCTAAGTGGAAGAGGAGGTGCTTGTGGCTTGGAGTATGAGATTTCCTTGGCTGCCTTAATGGAGAAGGGAAACTGCCAGCCAAGAGAGAAAGATCCAGTGGCTCACCAGGGTATTTCCCATTTTAAAAATTCATGTGAAGGCATGAAAATTATTAAGATATGAACCAGAGCTATCCAGACTCCAAAGACTGGACCACTTCCAAGCAAGTTAAAGGAGCCATTCCTCAATCTTAGCTGGCAAAGCCCAGCATTATAGCAAAGTCTACCACAGGATAAAAAGGAAATACTTATAAAGGAGGCATGAAATGGGAAGTGGAAAAAAACAGCGTGGGCTCCTGAGATAACAGACACTAATTATGTTCCTTTCATTAACCTCTCTTTATATATTAAGTGCTGTTTATGTATGTGCAAACATAGAAACACATGTACATAGAGAAGGAAGAATTCTGATCAGATACTGACTAATCCATAGACAGTGGAAGCAATTTGGTGGAGCCTCTAGAGATGGAGTTTGGGGTAGGCAGTTGAGCACCATCCCCACTCGGCTCTTTGCAGACAGCCTGGCATGATTTGATGTGACAGCTCTTCCTATGGTCATGCTGGGCTGTTGCATCAGCTTACATATAAAATAAGTCAACTCCAATGAGCACTAGTTCATATTTTCATATCTGGGATGAAGACAGTGCCTCTGTCTGCTTGGCAAATGGTTACAGTGATAAGTCAGTTTGGGTTTGCTATCTCTAAAGTAATAGAGGCAATATGCCAATTTTCAGCAATCCAGGTCGGATGCAGGCATTTATAATGGTACCCTTCACAGAGAATGAGGTCTCTAGCATTAAATTATGTATTTTAATTAAAAGCTGAATTTACTGAGCTTAAGGTACTAAACTTGATTTTCAGCTGCCATGAGCCTGGTGGGAAGCCAGTGGGCAGCACTGCCATTTTCCATTGTTGAGCTCTTCCCAAATGCTCTCCTCAGGAAACCTCCTCACTTTTGAGCTTGAAAGACAGCCTAGTGAAATGCATGTTTGAGTGATTTATCATCAAAGAAGATGGTAAGAGCAAAGCCATAAGAAATCCTGTTTTGAACTCCTGTCATGATGCATCATACAGCTTCCCTCAGGTGAAGGGAGGTGTTAGGAGACAGGCAGACTTGCATGTAGCTGTGGCATGAGGGTTGTTAGCTCTGTCCTGCCTGCTGGGAAGCCCACACTGTCAGATCAGAGAAGCCCAAGGAGTAAGCGAGCTCAACACACTGCCTGAAGCAGCTCCCTGTGCTTCAAGAACTTCACCAAATTCCACAGCTGGTCTCTTGGCACTGCTCGGCTTCATGGATCAGAGCAGAAAAGACACAGGGTGTTCTTGTGAAACAGTGAGGTGGTGGCAGGCTGACCTGTGCCAACAGGTCAGGCAACAAGGCTCGCCATCCAAGAAGCGGCACCTGGAAGCCGGCCAGCCAGCTGTCTGACACCATTAAAGGAAAAATATGAAATGCTTCAGAAGAGGGAGAAATAGGATCACAGGTCTGGGTTGCATAATTTCATGCATTTGTGTAACTGGCCTGAAGAGAGCGTGTGAGCTGACCAGATGTTTTTCATTTCAGTGTAACAGCACTGCGGAGCAAATCAGAGGTCAGCAAGTGCCAAACACAACGGCAGCTTTGCCAACGCTGTTGTAATCAGAGCTCAACAAAAGGCATTGTCAACCCCAATCTCTGTGCTGGCAGGTCAATCTCCTGGCTGGGTAAAGAAGACAGACCGTTCTTTACACCAAGTACCTATATCTAAGCTAAATATCAGTAGTAGGTCATAAACACGGGGTTGGGTCTCGGTCCCTGAGCCAAACATCATCAGAAAAGGAGCCAGCAGGATGTGTATATGATTTGATCCATTCTGGGAGTGATCTTTACCGTAATATCTATTTATTAGAAAGAGCTGGATACTGACCTTATGAGACAAACCCATCCCATGTGAAAACATGGGAGCAAAATGAATATACACCCTCATTTAAGATTATGGCATCCTTCTGGTTTGGAAACACTCAGCTCTACTCAAGGGCCAGTACTCAAGGACTGTACAGAGAAGGTACATTGGGTCAATACTCTGAAGGGGCCATCCACTTCTGTGTTAGGGGCCACTTTTATTCCCAGATTGGTATACACAGATCTGTTACTAAAAACCTTAAACAGATGCAATCTGTATCCATAATTAATATACACTGAATCTATACTGTGTGCCTTACACACAGATTTTCCACAATATAGGTGGTAGATTCATTCACTGATCACTAAAATGATTTGGTACCAGATAAACAACACACTGTGCAACCTACCATAGCCTTGGGACACCAGTTGGTCATCTTGCCTTAAACTTATATAAAGTTTAGTTACCATACAGAAGTTGCACTGCTTTTACTACATGGATAGAGTTATATTAAGGTAAAAATGCTTCTAGAATGCAGTTATGTAAGAATGAGGAAAAAAATTATCTCTGAAGGTATCCTAATTCTCAGAACTGTGCGTAATCTACATATCATATGACTTACTATTGTTATATGACATTGATTAAACATGGGGCGTTGTTCTGGCACAAAATCTATACTAGTTTATGCAGACCAGCTCTTCCAGTGTTACCTGTAAAAAACTATAGTATGTGTTCTAGGTACAATACAACTTTGAAGACTGCTGGCTAATGTAAGTGATTTTTTTAAAGTTAAGTTGACTTTTTTGAATGCTCTTCTCTATTTTGCCATTTATTTTAACTATAATATTGAAGTGAATATAAAGCCAAGTTTGCAAGCCTGGAGGCTGAAATCCTCTCCCAGGTTGCAGCAGGTGGTACAGCACAGCTGTGCAAGCCACAGGGTGCTTCCCCACTTTCAACTTAAACAGCTCCAACAGCACTCAACTAACTCCATTCAAAATAGAAGCAAACCCAAATTTTAAAATTGTGCTCACTGGGAGCAGGAGGAACCAGGCTCTGGGTCCCACCTCTGTGCAGAGAAACAAGCACAACACCAAAGAGGAATGCTCAATCATTAACTTTGATACAAGTAAGAGAATCCTATAAGGGCTTAGGTTGGAAGGGACCTTAAAGCTCATCTCTTTCCAACACCCTGCCTTGACAGGGACACTTTGCCCTCAACCAGGTTGTTCAGTTGCTGACATTCCTGACTGTGTTTGAGTGCAAATCAGTTCTTCAGATTCTGATACAAATTGCCCCTCACCAACCTGGTTTTACCACAAACGTAACAAAAACCTGCAAAATCTGACTGCAAGGTTTTCATAACCTTTATAAAATTGAAGCCAATGTTCCTAAAAGCTACCCAGTGATGACTGTGAGAAACAGGACTGATTTGCCTCAGAGGAACTCTGCAAGTTGGAAACTTCTTAAGTCCCAGCTTTTGTGCAAAGGCTTCACTTTAAGTGTTTTATCTATTTCCTTGACTCATACTTCTCCCAAGTTTTCCAGTCCAGCCCTTGGGCTAGATTAAGTGTTCTTCTTTCCTCAGAGAAGGACACTCTTTTCCTAAAATGTTCACAGTTTACAACGTTTAAAAGCTTAGCCCATGTTTTTTGATGTATATAAACATTGTCCATCCACATCTGGCAAATGTCTGGCTTGTCTGGACCCCCAGAACTCCCAGTCACACCACAGCTGGGGACTTTTTTAAGTTCTGATTTTGCAGGTCAGCCTCATTTCAATTGTGCAAAACATGGACTGATTTGTCTGTTAATTGGATCTTTTGTTAGCAAGTGTTACACTGAAGAGAAATGAAACAACTGAATTAATACACTTGTGCACGCTTCAGCATAGGCTAAGTACAGTCAAATATTGCCATCCACTGCTTTTTTTTTAAGGCACTTCATCCCAATACAAAATGATTGTGATTATTCCAGACGTGAGCCTTGTTTGCTCGTGTTTCCTTTTCATGCTTAGCTCCTCCAAGCTTAGCTTAAGGGCCAACAACTTACCCAGGAAAGAATTATATCAATGTTTATTCTATGTGGATGATAAAAATGTTATACTGTTCTGGGGGTACCTGTCCATTTCTTTCTTTCTTGTGGTGGTAAGAAGGATACTTTTTATTTCCACCAGTCCAACTTAACTGCAGTTTGTAGCAACAGAAATATTTTCAGTTTCAGCAACAGGGTGTCAATGACAAGGATTATAGCAAATGGATAAAACCTACTTTTGAGTCTTCTACTTGCTAAAATACCAGGAAAACATTTTTACCCTAAATAGCCTTTTAGTGGTTGCTGCCTCTGGAAAAGACATCATGAAACTTGAAGGCAAGACTTGGTTGCAGATGATCAGAGCATTTTTTGGAACAAAGGAGGGCAGTGAATGTGATAAACTTGAGGATACAAAATACTGACCAGAGTCATCACAGCAGATCAAACTTCAGTTTGGGATCTGGTAAAAATCAACTTCCAAGTAGTCTGGACTTTGAGTGAGATAATTAGTCCATTCCTTTACCAAATGCTTGTAATTTTACAAATCTGTGTATTGCACTGACAGAAGTGAATGTCACTGCTATTGCGTGATAGTAGTGTGATGACAGAAAGAATATGGGGGGCCTTAGTAACCTGGCCTAGTGGGTGGCATGTCTGCCCATGGTGGGGAGGTTGGAACAAGATGATCTTTAAGCTCCTTTCCAACCCAAAACATTCTGTGATTCTGTACTGAAAAATCAGCATAACCCGGGTGAGTTGCCCAGGCCTATTCAGTCAGTCTACAGCTTCCTCACAAGAGGAAGAGGAGGGCCAGGCACTGATCTCCTCTCTGTGGTGACCAGTGACAGGACCCAAGGGAATGGCCTGAAGCTGTGTCAGGAGAGGTTTAGGCTGAATATCAGGAAAAGGTTCTTTACCCAGAGTGTGATCTGGCCCTGGAACAGGCCTCCCGGGAAGTAGTCACAGCACCAAGCCTGCCAGAGTTCAAGAAATATTTGAACAGTGCTCTCAGACACATAGGTGTGATTCCTGAGGTTATCCTGTGCAGGACCAGGAGTTGGACTTTGATGATGGTTGTGGGTCCCTTTCAATTCAGGATATTGTATGATTTTATGATTCTATGAACTCTTCATGTTGGGAGGTCTCATCTGCTGTTGTGTAATTATGTGTTATGATGGCAAAGTGATCTGGCTCAAATGTGAAACCCTTTCTCACAAGTAGCAAGTTTGTCAGCAGCAGCTGAAAAGAAACAGGTTTATGGGTGCAGGCTCTGAGCTGACAGAGGCTTTACTCCCCAGTTATTTATTTGGCCCGGACAATGCAAGCTCTGGATAAGATTTGGTCACACTAGATGTGTACAATATCGAGCTCTTAACGTTTAAAAAAAAGACAGAAACTTATAAAAATAACATAAGAAAACAGTGGCAGAACCAGAGTAAAATTCAGCTACAGCAGGGCTGCAAGAAGCTACTTCATGTGCACAAGACTGTGATTCTCTTTCAGGTGGGATTCATGAAACCAGGCTCATAACCAGGGCCATTGATGGAAAGAACATTCACAGAACTATCTAGTGACTGTCTACCTGGGGTACACAAGATGCCACGAAGACCCTTCAGCAAATTCAGAGTAATTCTCAGATCCACAGTTCTTAAGGCTATCAGTGACCTGAGAGGATGGACAGACAAATCTTTTTTGGCTGAATCAGATATGAGGAAGGAGTTACTGCTACTGCAATCCGTGTCCAGCTGGCTCTTCTGGACAGGGATTTCTGCCAGCCCAGTTTTGCTGGCTGCCTTGCCATCTGAGTGGGTCCTAACCCACATCTGCTCTCCAACAAGGCTAGAGATATTTTGGATGAACAGCTAAACTGAGAGAGCCAAGGGAGTGATCTCCTGAAACCACAAGGACAGAGAATGCATGGGAACAATCTGCCCGGAGCACAAACTGCACATCCTAGGTCTGCTGCAGAGAATGATTTATCTGACCTTTCACCTGGATTATCCAAACTGACCACTCCATTTGGCCATCTATGCCTTGAATCACACTCAGAAATTGCCTGCCTCAGCGCATCTTTCAGAAGGTCACACAACCTTGCCTGGAGATATCAGAAGATGGGAAGAGCCTACCACAGGCTTTGCTCAAAACAATCATCTTGTCCTCACTCTTCAAAGCATATTTACCAGTCCTGATGCAGCCTGAGTGGTTATAACATCTCTTCACTCATGAACCTGTCTATTCCAGGCAATACAGAAGAAGATTCAAGAGACAAGCTGACACTCCCCCTCCAACAGAGAGGTCTCATTGCTCTATGCAGTGTCCTAGAAGGAATGAATATTTGCAACATTCAGTGGGAGCAAGAAGGAAACACACACACACACACACACACACACACACACACACACGCTACCGTTGAAATCTTCTGCCACAGACCTCCTTTGTCCGTGTAGCTGCCATCACCCCCTGTAGCCCACGCTCCCCTCTGTCCTCCTGACCCCTCCTCTCCCTCCATTCATTCTTCCAGAATTTATCCCACTTCTTTAACTCGGCATGTGTCTGGGCAGATGTCCAAAAAACCTCCCTTCAGCAACTGGGGGGAGGAAATTCCTACAATTCAGCCCAGGCTCTTTACCCCCACCCTGCTTCCCGCCTTCACTCTCCCTCTTTTTCTTGCTCCTTCTTCTCTTTTAACATGCTGAATGATTGATAACACTTGCCTCGCCTCACCGCTGCCTGTTTGAGCCCTTTCTGCCCAGCATCTGCAGCCCTGTAGGGAAACAAGCTCTCCCAGGCAATAGGATGTTGGGGACCCCCTTCGGTTCTTTTGAAAAATTCAATAAATAAAAGAAAAGAGGAGAGAAGCACAAGGGAGTCTGGAAAGTCTGGGGAGGGGTGGGGGAAGGGAACAGCTAGGAAAAGCCCTTGATTAGGACTGGTCCAAAACAAACAAACAAATTAAGAACAAATCCTCTGCAAGTCCCTGATTCTCCATTTGCCATGGAAAAGTGAGTGGAAAGCTTTGTTCTCGGTGTTGTTTTGCATTTCCAGGCCCAAATGTGAGGCTTGTGCAGAACTTCTAGCTTCTTGTGCTGCCATTGTGATGAATGAGTTTGTTGTCTTAAAAGTCACACTTTCTGGAGCCATTCATTTACTTCAAGATCTTGGACTTAATTTTGAAACCAAAAAACCCCTGTGTTTGCCTTTACAACAGAAGGAAGAGGTTAGACAACATGTGTCCTAATACCTTATATTTCAGAATCAAAAACCAAAAAGCTAATCTTTATGTAATACCACTGTGCCCTGTGTTGTGCATATATATAAGCATCATGTCTTCACAGTTCTCAAATATCTACAGGATACCACACTAATGTCTAGGTTTTGATTAGGTGTTCACATTCACTTTTTAAGTCATAATTTGGGCATGAAACTCATTGAAACTGGTGTTCAGGCTGTGTTATTTTAGCACTGTACATGGTACATGTATAGAATATATGTACAATATGGAATCATAGAAAGACTTGGGTTAGAAGGGACGTTAAAAATTGTCTTATTCCAGTTCCTCCACACTCCCTGCCATGGGCAAGGTTGGTATACATGTATTACATGTAACAACCTTCCATTAAAATAGTGATTTAAACCTTTATTATTATTATTATTATTGTGATTGCCATTATCTGAAATGCAAGTGAGAACTCATGGCCTGTTCCAAGGAATGGGTAAAGAGGAAAGATTTTTATGCCCATTCAACACAGAGAATCTGCAGATGGACCAAATTGTGAAGAGAAGGGTTTATTTTATCTAACTTAGACATTCAAGTGTCTTATTATTCCAGGATCCACCTATAGCCAACAAATCAGCATCTCCACAGAGTTCTATAAGAAAGATCTTGAGTGACTGTCTCAAATGTGATATGACTTGAGGATATGGAAAGTTATGTCTTTTTATTCCAGTCAACATCACCCAGAAGGTCTCTGGCGGAACTGAGATTTCTGCCCATATATCTCATTCCTTAGTCTTAGCCTTAGCAAAGAGAGAGGGGAAAAAAAAAAAAAAAAGCTATCTGTCTTCTCAGTAACAGAAAAATTGCTCTTTCAAACCAGGAGAAACAGATAGCATAAACTCTTCATATTTTATTAATCAAGGCTCTGAGTTTTGAGGCTCTGCCTGAAAATGAAAGGTGTGTTTCTGTGACATGGTAATTCAAAGTAAAATATACAACTCACTGGTGTTCAGAAGAAGTTACATTTAAACCTTAATAAGACTGAAACAAAACATAATAATCAGCAAGTTGATTTTTTCCCTCATTTTTAAATTGAGGCAAAAGACCATCACGTCAGTTACATCTGGGAGAACTCTGTGTTGAATATTTATTCCTTGTTATCTCATAAACTCTCATTGTCCTTGCAGTAAGTGATCTCCTTCTCCTGGGCCTGGAGGATACTTGTCATTTCTGTGTAGGTAGCAATCTATCTACCTGCTGCAAGATGCTGACTACCTCAACAGGATCCGGGGTAAAGAAGTCCTCATTTATTTATTTGAAACAACTATAAAGTGCTACTGGGATATTTCAGACATATTTCCTTGTCAGATACGTCCACACTGAAGGTCTCCTAATGCAAAGCTGGTAATTACCAAAGGTGAAATATCCAACACAAACATCCAGCCTACCGACCCAGCACTCACCCTGCATCACTGAATGACACGTCCCATGAAAATAATAACAATAATAATCCATTTTTCAAAGAAATTTTCTGACAGAAGGCTTGCTTCCCTTGAAGGCAAGTGTTAATGGTGTCCTACAAATTCAACATGACCTTCACAAATAATTCATTGGTATCTGAAGCCTGAACAAATAAAGACTGGAAAACTCAATTGTTTTCAGAGAAAATAGTTATTTATTTCTGAACTCTCAAAAGATCACTCAGAAGCCTGGGATGAAGAAATTATCAGGTTTCCCAAAATGTCAGACACAGAACTGCACACGTCTGGACTCAAAAAATTGGGTAGTCTCATAAGCCAATTATTTTAACTTTTTTTTGCTGCACCTACTGCTTCATTTATAATTTAAATATTGAAAAATTCTAGATATGGAAAGTGAAACACAGCCCTTTGCTGCTCTGCTGTGTGATGAAACCTTCCCAGTGAGGGTTGCCACCAGGCAGAGACAGCTCTCGATCCTAGAAATCCAGCCCACAGCTGGCAGCCCCTCAGCCCCTTCAGGCGATCTCACAGTGGGCTCAGCTGCAGGGATATGAGCTCCCAGAGGTGCCAGTGTGAGGAATTTCTCCCTGCTGGGTCCTGAATGGGGACTGATAAGTGACAGGTGTACACTCCGTGTTGAGAGAGAAAACCTCCCTGGTCTGTCTGGGGCACCAATGCTTATCTGGTATCCTCTTTCCAGACCTCTTGCTGATCTTGAATGTGAGGCCACTGAAAATTATGTCAAGCCACATATTTGAAAGCAATATGGGTTTATAGTTTCCACAGATGTCTTTTTTCTTTTTTCTTTTTTTTTTCCCACTTGAATGCTAGGCATTAGGTATCTGTCAAAGTTCTGCTACAGAGAAGCACCCTTCCAGGGACAGAAACTATCCTTGCAATAAAGCCCAACCAATTCAGCATTTTCTTGGATGAGAGACATGACCTAAGCTGTGTGAACTGAGGTTATGGTTGACTCCCTTTTCATTTGGCCAAGCACACAACTAAGTCCCCATCTTTTACTTGGATTCAGATGTAAATTCAGTCAAAGTACCACTGGAGATCAGCCAAACCATCTCCAACCAACACTGTCTCCCCTGTCCCCCTCATCCTTGTCCCATTAAAATGACTGTAAGTGTCAACCCAAAACGCCACTGGCGTTGTCCTGCTTTGTGCAGCCACAGCAGGAGGAGCTGTCCTGAGCCAGCAGTCCAGTGTTCCTCTTGAGCTACTGGTGGATACAGGTGGAGAAGTGAACGTAAATACACCATGGTCAATTCTCTTTCCTCTCCATGTACTCATACTACAGACAATTCCCCTTTATATCTGTGAGCCAAAATTTCAGTTTGTTTGGTTTCGGTGATTTTTTTTTTTTTTTAAACCTATAGAATTGTTAGGATCTCCCCCAAAGAAAAGAAAAGCAGGATGTATTTGTCAAAATCAATGACCGTAAAAACAACTGTAGGCTTTTCTCTGAATGGACCCAGTAGGTTTTAAATCATTTTGTAACCACTAGCAGCTAAGAATCCATAATGTCAATCTGATTTGTCATAGGTGAAGGAGGGAATAAATGTCCATTACCAGTTGGGGGTTTTTTTATCATTCCAAAGAGAATGCAAACGAGACCAAAAAAAAAACAAAAACCAAAAACCAAACCAAACCAAAACAAAAAAACCCCAACAAACAAACAAACAAACAAAAACCCAAAACCCCCCAAACAAACAAACAAAAAAACCCAAAAAAACCAAAAGGAATGGGCTACTAATTTCTTCCCACTTATTGAGTAGCTTTAGATACCTGGTTTTGAGCAAAATGTAATTGACCATTGATATGTGGCAGCAGGGCTATGAAACAAAGGGTTGTACTTACGTTATTTCACACATTAAATTGGATATGAGTATCTTTAGCTATATATGTATCTGTATCTATATAATTTATTTTCATATCTGTATCTCTATCTATACCTAAACATATACTGAGCTATCTCCACCTCTATCTCTATTTCTCTAACTCTATGCGTATCTGTATTTCCATCTCCTTCTCTATATCCATATCTCTCTCTGTTTCTACCTTTATCTACATCTCTTTTAGGGCCATCATTTTTATTTAAAAGTTCACAGAACACAAACACAGAATGTCTGCCTGAAGAGCAGCACAGAAATTTAGAGGAGAAAAACATGTAACAAAAAGAAATGAACAAAAAATTATACATCCCTGCATTGTCCTCTTCAAAATCAGCTTTTAAATTATTGTTATGACCACAGTTTGTCTGCATCCCACTGGCCCTGGGTTCAGTGAAACCTACTGGTTTTCCCTATGTAACGTATGAATTTAACCTGAAGGCCAACATTATCATTTGACCCGTGAGAGTGTAAGCCCCAAAGATCATCAATTCCCTTAAATTGGTGGCCCAGTCACTCATTTAATGCCTCCACGTCAGCTTGAAATAAGACTTACAGTTTGATAGGTCAAAGTGAAAAGGGGAGAACAGGAGGGGGAAAGAAAAAAAAAAAAAAGAAGGGACAGACTGATTGCCACAGCAAAAAAAAAAAAGGAAAAAAAAAAGGAAAAAAAAAAAAAAAAAAAAAGAGGAAATACTCCTCAGTGAAAGCATTGTCAAAAAAATATATATGGGGAGGAGCAATTTTACAACCTCCTGTAACCCAGTGGTCCTGAGGTATTGCCTTTCACCATCTACCCAGGAACAGGCCTCTGAGAAGCTGTAAAAACACCATCCATTATTCCAGAGACCGAGGCATCGTCTGGAGGGGATGTCTCATACCAAGAGGCTTTGCTCTCACACCCACATGTGGGGCCCCAAGAGCAAAACCTCAGATGGGGTGAGTGAGGTGCTCACCCACCTCCAGCTCCTGCCCTGGGGTTCCTGCAGGACCCTCCAGTGCTGGCAGGGTGCTGGCAAGGTGCTTTGTGGATCCAGCTGCAGAGCCCTCACTTCTGCCTTTGTCCCCATGATATAGACAAGGATGAAGGCAAGTGATGCATTTGCATGTAAAGTGTGCCCCCTCTCTGAGCCTGTTGTGTTTTCCAGTCTTGTTTGTACTTGTCCCATGTCCCTGGTTACTCTCCAGTTGTTGGTTTTCTCCCTATTTCTTAATGATTTTGCAAGTTTATTTTTATTTATTTTTGACTTGAGTCCCCCACTACAGGTGATTTTGTTTCTGAGTTTCTGCTTTGTTTTGTTGGAGATTTTTTGGAGGGGTTGCTTTTTGTTTGTTTGTTTGTTTGTTTCCCCCCTTTTTCCATTTTTCTTTTCTTTCCTGAACTATTTGGCAGCAATATGCAGAGCAAGGGAAATTTGCTTACAAAGTGTGTTAAGAAACACTGTTTTCAAGATGGTTATATAGAAAAAAAATAAAGAAAACAGATTACACAGCTATATAGAAAAGGTAATAGTTTAATTATGCAGACAAAATAATAAAAAAAGATTAAGGACACCAGCTCCGGAAAGCAAATCAAACAACATACAACCCCAAGGAGACAAAATAATAAAAGCCTATGCACTGAGAAGTTTTCTCTCCAAGGACCCCAAGCAGGTGGTGGACTAGAGGTTCCTCCAGAAACCTGACCAGAACAAGGTTGCAACTGACACCCCTGTTTGCCTTGTCTCTCCAAGGCTCTGGTCCTTCTCCTCCTCATCACCATCACTACAAGATGCTATCAAACAGTTTGCATACTCAGAAGGCTCACATTTCAGGCTTTTGTTTGTTGTTTTGTTTTTTATCCAACACCACACTTGTGATGGAATGAGGACTTTAGATACAGCATTTGGCTCTGGGTCAGGGCCAAAACAGGACATGTGGTCTCACCTGCATTTCCTGTGTCCTGTGTTTGGACCACACTTCAGGTTCATTTTTACAGATGTGTTTTTCCCCCCTAGTTTTCAAGTCCACAGGCCAAGGTGTGTGCATACCATCACACCATCCATATTGCTCAGTGTCTCCATTTTAATGTTTGCTTCCAACATGAGACACAACCCTAAAGAGTCTCCTGGAAGAAGCAAATCTTAGCCACCCATGACTGGCATCTGCTTCCACTGGACTGGTTCCACTTCTCATTCTTCTTTCCAAAAATGTGCAGCCAAGGGTGGACAAATGTTGCATCAAGGGTGAGAGCCCTCCTATAGATGTCTCTTCTCAATTCAGTTGTGAGCTGAAACCTGAGGGATACTTTCAAGTATTATTATAAAATCCTCAAGTGCAGAAAGCTTGCAAGTGGGTGCAGCCAACTACAATCTCTGCTGCTGGGAGGAAGTTGAGGTCCCCAGTGAGCGACTCTGCCAGCTTTCCTCCTTGGAGATGGAGGGCTATGGGATCTCAGCTCACGGATGAGGGCCCAACAGGTGCCCCTGAGCCAGCCTGGATTTTTGAAAATGTGATATACACTGATGGCACTTGCAATTTGTTTTGGTTTTTGCTCATGTTCGGTTGCCTCTTTCAACCCTGGTGCCCTCAGTCCTGTGGTCCCTGGGGTGGATTAATCTAGCTGTGCCCACACCTCAGGTTGGAGGTGGGAGAAGAGAGGAGACCTGCCTCCCACAAGTCCTGTTTACATGGTAATAAACACCTCTTAGCCATACCCATGTAAAAAGTATTACATTATCAAATGGGGCCTCGGAACTCTACCAGGCGCTCAAGTGTGACTAAGCATCCAGACTCTGCTCCAGGAGATGGGCTCAATTTACAGTCTGTCCTCTCCAGCCACAGCCAGGGCCCTTGGAGAAAAAAGCAGCTGCTGCTTCCTGGAGCACAGGGCACCCATTATTGTCTGCCCTGATCAATGGCAGAACAAAGCCCAGGGCAGTCCCTTGAGCAGCACCCCAGCCACACAGTGTCTATTCAACCATGGAACCAGCACTAAGGAAAGGGAGGGATGCTGAAGGGAGCATAGAGACAGAAGCTGCCAAAGTAATAGAGAGATGCATCAATAT
Organism: Scytalopus superciliaris; assembly: GCA_013400415.1. Lineage (NCBI taxonomy): Eukaryota > Metazoa > Chordata > Aves > Passeriformes > Rhinocryptidae > Scytalopus > Scytalopus superciliaris. The sequence continues at coordinate 21,059 of VXBX01008454.1, forward strand.
CAGGTTGGATGGGACCCTGAGCAACCTGATCTAGTGGGTGGCATTTAGTGTGTGATTCTGTGATCCTGCTGTCATCCCCTGGACTTCTTTTCAAGGAACTGTTTTGCTGCCACTTGTCAAGACAATGAGTGAAAGGTAGGCAGGATAAAACCCCCCTGGGCTTCTGCTTTTTCCAAAGTGCCAGTGATCTGAAAACACTGATTTGGAGTAGGGCTGCAACAAGCTGCATGAATGACATAGTAGGATCTCTTCCCCTTTTGCATTTCCCTGTGGAAATACAGCAAAGGGATGAGCTCCATACAGCCCAGGGTTGGAGCAGATGAACTGATGGCCTTCCTTTCTCTTTATTATACATCCAGTCAGATGCTGTATCTCACGTGCTGCAAAGCGCCTCCAGCAACTTCATTCCCTCTGCTCTGTACAAAGGCTATATTCAGCATGAAATTATTTCATCACATGTCTTTAATTTATTTGCTTAGCCAGCAATTTTTCTCTTCTTGTTCTGAAGATAAGAACATTACCCAGCACTTTTCTTATTCCATTTAATGCTAAACTTCTTCTCTACCATTAATCCTAAATTTGACTTCCACCATGTGTAGTCAGATCTATTAAAATATATTTGTAAAGTTTGATCAAGTAATCCATTTATAAATATCAGTATCATTAAAATTCAAGCACAATATAAATACAAGCAGCCAACAGGCTTCTTCAGAGTTATATGGTCTGGCAATGATTTTCTATAAAAGCAATCACATAAAATCACCTAGAGAGTTTTTCCCTGAAGGTCTTTTTATACAAGCCTGTATCTTCAGCCAGTCAAGGCATCACCACCTACACATGACTGCTAGCAGAGCTCAAGAAGATTTACATCTCACAAAGGATTTTTCAGAGATAACTCTGCTTCAGAGAAACCATTTCCCTACCCAAGCATGCCAAGAAAAACATTGTCCAAGTCATCTGACCACTATATTTGATCATCTACCTCCCTTTGCAGCTGATGGGCTAACACACAGCCTCCCTTGCTGACCAGAGGGCATTCAGCTTAGAAAACACTAATGCGTGAAAACGTCTGCAGACTGACTACGTGAACGGCAATATACATTTTTAATTTGAATAATATGCAGTGTTTACCATAATTAGACAGCACATTAACATGATTAAACCAGCACTGCAGATCAGAGTGGCAAGGCACCCGTCTCGAATCCAAAGCCTTTATTGCCAGGAGAAGTGTGTTGTGTTTGTCCATTGAGTGACTGCTTGCCCTGCCCTTTTGCAGCGTGAGTTTGAAGCTGTCATTGCAGGGGGCAAAATTTCCCTTGACAAGCAAACAAATCCATTAACATGTTAACAGGTTTTGCATGTACGTGTGGAAAATATTAAGGATGCCAACATAACAGCATGGTTAGGAGGGCGGTATGTATTCCAAGACAGCAAGATGTTCAAGTTTTACTACGAGAGTCTTTTACCTATCCTGAAAGGCTATCCTGGAAAGGAATTGATTTGCAACAGTAGCTAAAATAACAGGACTAGGAATCAGCAGAAATAACTGCTATTTTTAGCTGCTAGTTGTTGATCTCTAACTTTAGCATCCATCAAATGGCCGCAATTATATTGCTATGTCTGATTGCTTTGTGTATACCCTCCAAGTACTCCAAATCACAGTCTGCTCTCCTACTCGTTGCTGGGAGCTTTGCCATTGATTTTAATCAGGCCAGAACTTCACCCTTGTTTCAGCCAGCAGAAGTCCTGGCACCAGACTGTTTCTCTGGAGCAAGCCAAATGTGATGGAAAGTGGAAATGATGGCAAAGGACACAAAGGCTGCCCACACATTTAAAAGTGAGACTATCCAGTTGTTGAACTTTTAGGGGGATGTGGAGAGTGTCTGCTGCATTTATTTAATTCTGTGTATTGGAGGAATATGAGGATGGATTGCTTTAAAGAGATAGCAACTGGACACATAGAAAAGGAAAAAAAAAAAGATCAAGCATTGAGTAAAAGTAGATTGTGATTCATAAATCCTTTGTGTTCATACTTCAAGTTGCAATATTTGGTCTTTCCCATTACACCATTGCCTTTACACATGAAGGAATTCAGCAAGAGAAGTTATTCCAAAATACAGCAGCTGCAGCGCATTAAGAGTGCTCTAACCATTAAAGGGCATCTGGAACATCTCAAAATTAGTATTGCATCAGGCCACAGGCCACAGAGATTTCCATACAATGGGCACACTTCAATTCATTCCAGCTTTAGCTGTGTTCCAGCACTATGTCCAGTGCTTAAGACTGGAAAAGCCCTTTCAAGCTGCACCAGTTTTGCGACTGTCAGGGAATGATTTTCAGCATATAATCTTCAAAGCAAAGTGGACTAACCCACAACACAGCAGTAAGATCATATCTTAATTTTTACAAATGCTTTGCTTATGACATGAGTGCCTAGAGTCAATAAAATGTCCTTCTGAGCAAGGTGTGATAAAAACTTGCAGGGCATCTTACAGAGTGTAAGCTCCAAATGCCTAAAGCAAGCCCAAGGTGGGACTGACATGCAGTATGTAAGTAGAAAGAACACAATGACAACTGTGGATATGATTATTCCCTGACATCTTGGTCCCACTAAGCCTAGCTTAACAGGGGGGCCACATGGGGAGGAGGGAAGGGATGACAAAGAGAGGATAATTTGATAGAAGTACAGACAGACAGCACTAACTCTTCCACCTCTATCTTCTACCCGTCCAAGAGCACACAGGGCTTGGGGCTAGGGAAGTTGATGTGGATGGATATGGAAGAGGAGAGGAAAGGAAAAGAGAATGTGTGTGTGTTCTTGGCCATAGTGGAGTGTGTAACTATGAGGTTTACATAGTCATTGTTGTGGTGAAGTGTGCTGATGCAAGTTAAGGAACCTCTATTAGATAATCCTGCCCAAGGGTTAGGTTTTGAATGACAAAGATGAGAATGGGATAGTCAGGAGTGTCCTGCATGATCTCATACCCACTGCCAGGGGACATGTGTACTTCTCCACATTCTCCAGCAATGAAAGACAATACTGAGCCCTTCAGATAATCTCACTCCATATATACAGAAAAAAAAAAAAAAAAAAAAAAAAAGCTTGGAAGACCAGAGAAAATAAACCCTTAGTGGTTTCTTTCTGCCTTAAATCCTCTCTGGTGTTCCTAGAAAACCACATGTAACCCTTCCACTGAATTTCAAGGGGATATGAGAGATGAGCTATGCTGGGCTGTCTTGAAGCCCTTTGATAACAATATGATAAGAACAATACAAGAGAGATGGAGGAAGAAATACAGATCACAGGATAAGCACAACGTCAGCAAGAAAGGACTCTGTAATACTTTCTCACATCTTAGGACACCTGGCAAGAGCAACAAAGAATTGCTCTGCATTTAGTAACAAATCTAACCTTTTAATTTCTGTTGCTATTCAATTGCAGGTCTAACTGATGTTCTTGCTTCCAGGATGAAGAAAGTAATCTAGTCCAGAGGCTGTATAGGTCCTCCCACAACAAACCGGGCTGAGACAAGTAAGGGTTAGTCTTCATGGGGCTTGATATGCAAGGGCCAAATATTTCAGCAGGAGCAGAAGATGCTGGATATCTTGTGTTCAACATAGTTGATGCTGTCAAGCCTCAGAGGATTAAATGTGGACCAGGGGACTCAAAAGGACCTCCCTAGCATGGCACGGGGCTCACTCACTCCTGTCAGTCTGACTACACAGTCATGACAGGGCCTCCCCTAGTATGATTTCAGCACTTGGAGGAAGAGGAGGAGGAGGAAGGAGGAGAGGATTTTTGCCTCTGAACTGAACAGCTCCAACTTGTCTTTTGATGGTTCAAAGTGTGTCTTAGTGAGGCTGACAGTGCAGATATGAAAATATTAGGTCAAAGAATGAAGTGGCTTCATTTGTGGGGTTGAGCTGGGGGTCCAGCCTGGGTGGTGGAGCTGGCAGTGATGCTCTGCTGTGGCCACAGCCAAGGATGGTACAGCATCTTGCAGGGATGAAGCCCCTAGTCCCTCACCGTGGCACTGAAATCACATTAGCTGATAGCAGCACTGCTGGAGGAAAGTCAGAGAGAATCAGATGTGACTCCTTACTCTTGTAAAACTCATTATAGTGAGGAGGGATGTCGCTGATGGGATCAGCAGTGCCAGTGGGACTTGGGACTATTGATCCTCGCTGTTGGAGCAATATCAACCTCCCAGAGACAACATACCTCCCATTCATGCTCTCCCCACCCCATGCCATGCCATTGCTTAATGACTGTCTCAAATCAGCACTGCATTCAGCCCAGGGTGGCTTGATGCATACTACAATATATGTTCCAGGTTTGTCCCCCAGGCCTGTAAAGAATAGATCATTTTTAGAGTGTCTAGAGGTTGTGACCTATCTCCTGGACTATAAATCTAAGAGGACAATATACTTGCTCTGCTTTACTCCTCATACTCTAAACCAAAAAATTACTGTCCAAAGACTCAGTGGGAGGAGAATGTACACTTTTTCTCTGGAGGCAAAGTAGGTATTAAAAATACACAATCTGTACTTATCAGAGCACTGCAAAGAATTTACCGAATAGAATAATATATACAGTCTTTTCCCACATAGCCTGGGCTTGCTGGATTGTGTGTACTTTTAGTGAATCTGGAAGGACTAGAGATAAGTGAGAAAATAAAGGTATAATATTCTAGACCTCTTACAGATATTGAAGGAGAAAGTAAATAGTCCTATAATTGGGTTCATTCCCTGCCTTGTGTTTCTGTAAGGTGTCTTATGACCCCAAAGTCTCTAAATGGTTTTCCATAAAAAAATACTGGTTCATGTAAGTCATTCCCTATATGAGTAGATGATTCTCTGTAGCTCTGGCTTTAATGTTTTGTGCAGCCATAAACCACTTGGGACACCACGCACAGGTCCTGTCTGTGCACATTAGCTGGATTTAAATCTGCAGGATCAAACAGTGATAAGGGCAGAAGTGCACACTCCTTTCTCCTGAAGAATCACAAATCTGGCATTTTTGGACTATCAAGCCTGCTTCACTTCAAAACTGTCACTTCCTATGATACAGGAGTCTTGGGCTTTCCCTCCCAGGGAGGAAAATATAGAAGTGTGTCCGAACTTCTGGGTACTTTGGGCATTGCCTTCAGCATCCCCGTGGCTTGCCAAATCTTCAGAGTTCTTTAACACCTCTGCGCTGAGCTGCACTGCAGCCCTGTGATGCTCCTCCATAAAGCCTGTCAGAATAAGCACATCCTTTTCAAGACCGGTGCTCTCCCAGCTTAAAAATAGCAGTCAAGACTCAGAGACGCGGAGGAAAAAAAGATTAAAATCCAATTTCCTCGAAAGGCTTCATCCTTATTTGAGTAAGAGAAAGAACAGCCTCCTTTCTAACTTTTCCAGCCCCAGAGAATCAGGATGGAATCTGAGATGATCTCTCAGTGCTGCTTTTCCTTAAAGGTTAGCAGAGGGACAGACACTCCTGTTGAGTGCACAGATGTGGCACACATGGATCATCTCTTTTTGGTCCAGGCTGGGAAAGGGCTTTTGAAGAATGTTGCTGGATGTGCAGGTTTTGCCTTCAAAAGCAAAACTCTGGGGAGTTGCAGGCTCAGTAGTGGGGGTTGCATCTCAAATTTTAAATGCCACAGAAGCATGACTGGAAAGGAGTGAGGGAGGAATAGAGGGATGGAGGATGGCAATAGAGGAAGGCCAGGGCAAAATATCTAAAATATTCCTTGTAGTTCTTTAACTGCTGGGATCAACCCCTAACTGCATAGAAATCAACACAGCCCCACTGACTTCAGGAAGCCATGCCAACAAGCTCCATCAGGAGACATGTATCCAAATCCAGACCAGCTCCACATCTCCCCTTGGAGCCAGATCTACAGCCCTGGCTGGCCAGCAGCAGGATGCCCACAGGAGTAGCAGCAGTGAGTGAAAGAGCTCAGGAGAGCTCCCCGACCTAACAGAACCACCTGCACAGGAGCAGCGTCCATCCATCTGTCCATCGAGCAGCACATTCTGTCCTGGCTGTCAGACACAGCCCTGTGTACATTGCTGCCTGATCTATATTTAGCCCCTGATGTAACTAAAGTCAATAATATTCCATTAGGGCAGCTGCTCCTAACTCCCGAATAGGCTTTTGCTATGCCAGCTCCACCTACACATGTCAAAAATCTGGACATATACAGCAACAAAACCTTCCCGTGTTTATATACACAGTGGTACAGTTTTGAATAGAAAATATATGACTGTTAGCATAGTTTAACAGCCTGCTATATAACAGCAGTGGTTCCTTTTTTATAGGAGACATTGATTCTCCTTGTCCAGGGGCGAGTTTAAAGGGCTTAAGCTTCAGTGCAAGTCAATATTGGCCTTTCCCTTTTTAGGGTATGTTTCTGCATTGAAGAATTCCTTATCTCTGCTGCCAATGACAGGTTCTGTGAAGGGTTTTGTAGTGTTTTCTGGGAAGGAAGACGTGCACATGAAAAAGAATCACATTGCAAATCCCACACTTGAGCCTGTAAGAAGTTTACATCTGTGTTACTTAAATAAGAGCTTGCGCCAGGCACCGCATGAATATTCCTGTATCATTACTTTTCCAAGGGAAAATTCCAGTTTAAACATTTTGGGGTTCCTTTCAGTTTTGCTATGAAATGCTACAGAAGGAATTGCAAGGCAAAGCACTAGAGAATTGCAATTCCTTTCCACAGCCCAGAGAATTTCAGGAGTTACAGGGATCATCAAGATAAAGAAAAGTTAGAGATACAGACCTGAGATCAGGAATGGGGAGAGGAGAAAATCTCATTTGACTTCTGCCAAAGACTCATCCATCCTTCTACATGATGTGGAAATGCCCAAAATACATTAAAAAGTAACAAATAGTTCAGCAATTTAAAAAAAAAATATTCAAGAAGTATGACTTAGACCTGAAGTTACTACTGTGTCTGTTCAATGCCTTGGTTGTCACCATGTGTGCTAGAAGTGCACAGAGAACCTGTGTTGGAATTTCTGAATAAATATAAATATTTCTTCCACTAGCAAGATACATTTGGAAATACAAAATGATGACTTGGGAGTCTGCAGACGTTGCCATTTAGATCAGTGGTTGAAGCCAAGCCAACTGTTTATCAAAGAAAGTCTATTACTAACTGATAACTAACAGTTTAAAAGAAAGAAATGATTGCTTCTTCAGTTTGAAATTTAAAAGTTTAGATTAAACATTATAAAGGATGAAAATTAACCAGTATTTGGTGCCTTCATAGAGACTGGGGAGTAATGCAAAAGTTTCCTTAACTCTACAGCGCAGAATATAAAAAAACATCTGTGGTCACTTGAGTGCATACAGTGAAGTGATGCCCAAAAGGGCACCTGGATACTCATATGTGCCCCCTGCAGCCACACATGACACCACATGCCTGGGATGACATAAGTCATACTTGTTTTTGAATATCACTGATGAACCAGAGCAATAGTCCCCTCTCTGCAGATGCAGACTTCAGCAGTAGCAGCAGCTTGGGGAGTAACACCTTTAGGAAGTCATACTAAAATGACAGGTTGTTGACTCTACAACCTGATTGCAGACTCACATCGCAGAATCACAGAATAGTTTAGGTTGGAAGGAACCTTAAAGACCACCTAGTTCCAAACCCCCTGCCACAGGCAGGGACACCTTCCACTAGGCCAGGTTACTCCAAGCCCCATCCAACCAGGCTTTAAAAACTTCCAAGGATGCAGCAGCCACAGCTTTTCTGGGCAATCTGTACCAGTGCCTCACCACCCTCACAGGGAAGAATTTCTGCCTAGTATGTAATCTAGGATAATAATAATTTCAAGAATGTTGCCTAAGCAACACACTGACTCCCCAGAGAAGCCTGGGTGCAACCTGAGGTCTCTGCTTTCTTTTCAAACCTCTGGGCATTGAGACATTATTTTCTTTTCTCTATTTTCCTATGGAGATCAGAGGTAGTGATGACAATGGCAAAGAGAAGCCAGCTGCCAAAACAGATACCTGGCTGTGCCTCTCCATACCTGGGATCAACTATGTACCACTCTCCCAGGGAACAGGACAGGATTTGTCAAATCCTTCTATTCCCAAGAGCCATGCTACTAGCCAGGTGGTCCATGGGCATGTCTCCTGGGGAGGTGGAGTGTCCCCAAATTACACAGCTGATGGCTCAGACAATGGGGTGACACTAGAAATCCTTGGCATGAAATAGCAAGGCACGAATTATCTCAGCCAGATCAGCTAAAGAAAACAAATCAGTTTGTACTTCTCAAAATGACTTCTCTAGAAATTCATTAGCATGGAGTAAACCCCTTGTGATGAGGGTGCTCTCTGGAGGAGGAGATCAGCGTTAAAATATGGGAAGCCTGTAATTTTTCTGGCAGTCTATTCACTTGCTTTTCAGAAAAGGATGTTTGGAGATGTGTAAATTCTGGGAAATGTATTCCATTGCATAATGGCATTGTTCACTTTTTGCAGGGAGAAAGAAAAATGTTTTCTAATTCTTTTAGACATGTAAAATTTCCAGGTTTAAAAACTCAGGGTCAAAGCAGGTGCTTCTGGTGATGCTTGCAGCAGAAGAACAATAGACCAGAATAGAAGAGAAACTCTATTTTCTTTATTCAGGTAAGAACCTCATTAAAAATCAATAGGCCTAATTTATCCGTGATAACATTCTGTTGAAGTCTGTACATTTACTCTAGGGATTAATTTAGCCTAATGGGTCTTCATGCGCAAACAACACAGGCAAGACTTGATTCTTGGAAGTTACTGCATAGCAAATGCTACTACAAGACTTGATCCTATCACTGAAAAAGACAGAGAGAGCTGAAGCATCTAATGGGCTCAAAGCCTTTGAATGATGTCCAGATACAGCCTGTGGTAGTAAATGTTTTATGGCCAATCATATGTCAGTGTGAATCAACTTTTTAATGGATGTTGCTAATCATAAAATGAAAGAACAGAGATCAATTTATATATTTCTAAGGAAAAAAAATAATTAAAAAAGAAAAAAGAAAGAAAGAGAGATGTGTGATCTTGTGATCCCTTGTGGACACTGGCAAAAGTGAGTCATCCTGACCTACTGTGATCCTTGGAAGGAGATATTTCTCTCCAGTCCCAGAAAATGAGCACTTGCCTTGCAAGGCTCTGCTTAAAAAAAAACCCCAAACAACAATCTGAACACTAAAGAGCCTGGTTTCACTGAGAATACGTGACAGTGAATTAGTGGCCCTCAGGTGTCGGTATACAGGCCAGCGAATTAAATTAAGCTCTTTGCTTCTGTTCTAATGTAGCAGAACTAATGCAGTCACGGCTCAGCACTGCAGCTCCTTAAATGTGGGCACTGCTGCTGCCACGGGGAAGGGAACCTGCTTCCCATCCCCTGGGGAGGCTGGCTGGAGTCAGCGAGCAACTCTGGGAGCTGTGACATAATGTCTGAAGACATGGGCAGGAGGAGGACCAGGCAGCAGAGGCAGCTCCAGTTCCAGTCTTAACACCATTAGAGGGGAAATCAAGCACTGTGGCTTTTAAGCACAGTCTGAGGAAGCATCACACTAGGAGACCAAAAAAATCCCCCCAAAACAACAAAATCCCAAAAGGGCTGCAGTAACCCTTTCACTTCCTTGGGCAGAAAAAAGGATTGCTTTGGTGGTTCATAAAAAGCCTTGTCCACAGAGCTGAAGCTGCCACGATGATGACTCCAAGGAGAGTTTGGCTTAAGAAAATGGAAACAAACCCTATAGAACTGCTGGTTGAAGCACCGTGGAAACATCTGTCCAGGAAAAGAGGAGAGAGGGAAGGTTTGGGAAGATTTGGGAAGGGAAGGTTTGGCAAGGCAAGGGAAGGCAAGGGGAACATGTTTCTGAAGACTTGGTGTTCTCACACATTTCGTGCTTCCCTGACTGTATCTTTTGCTTTCCTGCTCCTGCCCCTCCCATCACCCTTGCTGCACAGTAGCAAGCTGGGTAAATATTAACCACGATAAGAAATGATTAATGAATTATCAATTTCAATCAAATTGCATAATGCAAACAGCTGAACAGGAAGGAAAAATACTGGCTGCTGTGTTTTTATTATTGGATTGGAGAGAAGGTGGAGGCAGAGAGTAAGTTAGGAGGCTCCTACATCTACGGCATATCCTGAAATATACCCTATACTCTGACTGTTCCAGGTAACTCTGTGGTAAGTTGAGCATAGATACACATGCAAACCTCTGTTTGATTTGCATATAACAGTTATTAAGAAGGTGCATAAAAAATCCCACCTTTGCCTATGCAAATGGCAGGGCAGAAGCACTGCAGTCAGCTGCTCATGCACAGCTGGGCTGTAATGACACGTGCTAGGAGAAGAGCAGGGCTTCTTGGGCAGGAAGCTCATGCTTGATCCACCTTCATCAGCAGTATTTCCAGCTGGTTAATGAACAAATAAACACTCTGAAAGCTTTTCATGAGGTAGCTGAGATATTTTCCCTGAGAAAAGTCAAGCCTCGTGGTATCAAGAGCTGCCCTAACAAGTTCCTCCAAGGGTAAACTGAAACGAAGTGGTGATAAGGTCAATATTTTCCAATGGTGTTGCTTAAAATATCCAGCAAAGTCAATAATAATCAAGAGAACCACTAATTTGGATTACTGCATTGGTGGTGTAACTACCTGAGATCAAACTTTCATTTTTGAAAACATGGGTCTTAACCATTTGCTTGTGGTTAAAGAATGGGTTAGGAGCACACCTGTGTTGGATTTTGGACCTGACCACTGAAAACAAGGTATGGGGCAGGCTGAAAAAGCAGCATGGGCACAAGCACTTGCCCATCTATCTCCCTGAGAGACAGCCGCTCCCTGGGAAAGCGCTAGGATTGATACTAAAGTTAATCAGAGGAGCATTGAAACTCATCTGTGGTCAAGGTGTTTCCAGCTGATTCTGGAAAAGACAAGTGTGCTACTTGTCCCTTCTCACTCCCTCTGGAAACACAAGCACCAGCAGCTCAGCCACTGACTTCTTTTACATTTGGACATGGATGACATTGAGTGGCGTATCTTTAACAGCTCTTGCTTTTCTAGTTAAACATTAATGTTTAACGAGATCAGCCTGCAGTTGCTCGTTAGTGTGCAGTGCTCCAGCTAATTAATACATCACTGGGAGAGCCAGTCTGGGAAAGGAGAGCGAGCGAGCAAGTACATTCCTGAGGCATTTCTCAGCCTTTAGAAAAGAAAGAGAAAAAAAAAAGGAAATACAGGTAAAGGGTTCTTCAGAGAGGGGGAATAAAAGGAATTGAGCCCCCTGAATGTTTGTACAGTAATGCTGAGCTGACTTTCTGTGATGAGGATGTCTCTCACCACACCACCATCCTCCTGATAAAAGATGAGTATGTAGCCCACAAGGAGCAGTGCTGAAGAGGCAGCTCAAGTGTCACAAAAACATCAGCCCTGACAGCCACACACATTTTCCAAGCAAGAAGAAACAAACAAAGCATTTTCTCTACACCCTGGTCCCTGCTAATTCCTCTTGCCAGTTCACCTCCTGCAATGGAGGTCACAGGGAGATCAGGAAAGTCTTGTCAGCACCTGGCTTGAGGCTGCTCCATTGCGCTTGGTGGGCCGATTCCTGCTCAGCAGGCAGGGATTTTTCTTAGAAATCATATGCATTGCTGCTAATTCTCACAAATGTAACAGGATTCCCACAAAATTTCAATTTGTTGCACCTACAATCCCATTGCCTGCGTCAAGCAATGATTTGTCAGCCTAGCTGCTGAAGACAACATCTTTAAAATGCAATTCCAGTATTTTTCCAGTATTTCAGAATCCTGCATGAAAATTGAAAGACCCTTTTGTGCTTACCTCAATTCAAATGTCAGCCCAATTTTCAAACCAAGGAAATACATTTTGAGCTGCTGGATGAAAAAAATTTTAAAATCTGAGGTCGTTCTTATTTCCAATAGTGTCTTAGAGCCTAGTGCTCATTTTTATAACTATTCTAGAATGTAAAAATGGAAAACATAATTATCTCTTTTTATAGGAAAAGGCAGGCACATGGTGCAAAATCCCTATTTGTATCTAATATGAAAGCTCAGGCAGGGTCATCAGAACTATTATGCATAAAGTTTAGCTTTTAGACATTTAGTTTTGTGAGTGTTGGAAGGAAGCAGAGAAATGGGCCAACATATGTATCACAGATTTAGGAAGAGGACCCAGGTTTTAAAAGGGACATATCTTGCAGCTGCTGATGTGGAAGAGAGAGATACATGGTGGTGAATCATACCTGATTTAGAATTAAAAACTATACCTATATGTGAACCACTAGCAGCAGCATTATAACTGGAGTTACAAATACTGCTAAAGTCAAAATGTTTGAAGATTGTGTGTCAGGGTCCTTAAAAACACTGAATTAAGTAAAAAAATAGGCTCTATTGATGTGCCTTCTGAGTTTTGTGGACTTTATAATTTAAGCCTCATCACTCACTGATGATGTAGATGTTTAAAAAAAAAAAAAAAAAAGAAAACAGGGAAAAATACCAACCACTTCACACTTCATATCATACACTTATAAATCACAATCATGGACTGTGCAGGTCCCAAATGAAAACTCTGCCCAGGCAAACCAGTCATCCTTCCTGGATCTAGCTGAGTGCTAAATGGATAGTATATGCAGGAGGTAAAGATTCAGATGTTGATGCTCAGGCAAACTGAAATGAATCAGAAAAGTCAGGAACTTTGGCAGGGCAAGAATGAAAGATTTTCATTGCTGCATACTGAGAGTATGGAAACTGTGTTCCACCACCTTTTTCATTACTGGTTAAATGGCAGCTGATATAGAAGTACAGTTTTGTACTGTCACTGGAGATGGAGAAAGGGAGGGAAGTGAGAGAGGAAAAGAAGTGCCTTGTGAAATAGGGAACAGCTGGGAATGATGGTTCAGTAATAAATGGGTTCTTCAGCACCAAATACAATTACTTGAGCTGTGCTGTGAGCATCCTTTCCATGAGAGTAAATAAAATAGTTGGGGAGGAAGATTCTAACATTCATTAGACAACTATATTATTTAAGAGAAAACACTGAATTCATTTACTTTCAGTCTTAAATCTCAGACAAAATCACGTTTTCCGATAAATGCATCCATGGATAAATGTAAACTTTGTTTTCAATAGCTGTAAGGACTGAATTATTGGAATAACTGGAATCTGTTATCGTGATTGCTAATGGATTTCTTTTGGCACCAGTCTCTGAGATTAGGAAGTTCCTCTATGCCTCTTATCAGATGAGAGAACTCAGAGCCAAGCTTCAGGGTGACTCAGCAAGGCTGGAGACAAATAAAGTTCAACATGCTTTTCAATGGGCCAGCAAAGGCAAGATTTAAACAGGGAACAACTTGGCTCATAGCCTTGGATAGATAAGGAAAAGTGAAAATGAGTATGAAACAAATAACCTCATTATTGCTACAGGAGAAAAATAAGGGCCCTTGTTCAACTGAGGTGCCACTGTACAAGCTCTGGAGAAATACAGGTCAAGAGACTTGTAAGGGCTGAAATACAGAAATAATAATAAACCCCCAGAAATAACTGTAATTTACTTCCAATACCTAGCTACTAAGTGCAACTTCTGTAACACCAGATGGTGTATACATGGAATGAGAATCAGAGACAAAACCACGACTACCATCAAAACCTGGGTAATGGCCATATTGACACGCTGCTGTTCAGCCACTGATAATTTCTAGAATAGCAGTACCTGTCCATGGGGCCAGTGACTTGCTCTTCTGGCAATCAATTGTTAAATGAATCACCAGTTGCAGTGTGAGGCCTGAACAAATCCTAAGAACTTTCATGTATTCCTACACACATTAAAACCAACCATATGAACCAAAAAAACCCAAGATAAATAGAAAACTTACTCTCACAGAAAATTCATCCACAGTGATGCTTCATCATCCCCTGAAATCACTGGAAGATAAGGGAAAACCTAAGCACACCCCTAGAAGGTGGGGCCTGTGATTGTGTCTATTAACAATGCAACACATGAAGGGAAAGCCTTCAGCTCTTCTGATGTCCTGAAATTGCAGCTCTCTTGTTGCCTTCCCTATTCATTTGATTTCTTTTTATGATATTGTTGTCACTGCAATTATCATAGAATGACTATGGTTGATCATCGTTTTCATCTCATGCTGACACAAAGCATTATGCAGAGGGAATCATAGAATCATTTAGGTTGGAAAAGATCTCTAAGATCATTGAGTCCAACTGTTAATCCAGCAGTGTCAAGGCCGCCACTAACCCAAGTCCCAAGTGCTACATCCACATGGCATTTAAATCCCTCCAGGGATGGGGACTCCACCACTGCCCTGGGCAGCTGTGCCAGGGATTGACTACCCCTTCAGTGAAGAAATTTTTCCTAATATCCAAGCTAAACCTCTCTTGGTGCAACTTGAGGCCATTCCTTCTGATCTTGTCACTTGTTCCCTGGGAGCAGAGTCCAATCTCTGCCTGGTACCACCTTGTTTCAGGTAGTTGGAGAGAGTGATAAGATCTTCCCTGAGCCTCCTTTTCTCCATGATAAGGACAGCTGGACTGCCACTGCCTTTCAGAGTAAACTCATGGCAAGAAGGAGAGTAGGCAGCACCCTGGGTAGAGCCCAGCATGTGAGGCCACTTCATCTTACATCTTCCCCTCACTTTTAAGGGCTGGGTATAAAAATGGCATACTGGAACAGCCTGAGCCTTTTAAAGACTGAAAGATGAAAAAGTAGGAAACATCTTCCCAAATGATAAAATCCATCATGGTTTTATCAGTACACAGAAAATCCCTCTCCTCTGAAATGAACTTGGTGGGAGTCTGGCATGTAAGAGGGGAGGTTTCAGCTCAAACACTGCAAGTTGCCACAGCCCAAACAGGCAAATTGGAAACTTATCATAGGAAGTGACAGGCAACCTCAACTATAAGCAAGGTCATCAGCTCCTTCTAAACACTTTCTTTGAAATATATCTGCAGGGGAATAAAAACAGGATGGCAAATGATTCAAGACTAAATACTCCGACATATCCTGCAATACCCTGTGCACTCTCTTTCTGACTCCAGGAAAAGCTGGGAGACTGAGTAGCAGCTTTGTTTCCGTTCCCTTTTCACCTCCCCTCAAGAAGGCTGACTTTTAACCTTATTATTTATATTACCCTCACATCTGCAATTAGGCACTGCACAAACACACGATCTGAGGGAAGTACCTGCCCCAAGGAGCCCACAGATGGGCAGAGGCAGGGGAAGCATTAGACAGGGAGATAAACCATCTCACTCTGTGTCACGAGACAGTCAGTTGTACTGGCCAGACCTCAGTTTGGTGACACTAAACCCCTCCTGCAATGACACAGAGCAGAGAGGAGCTGCTCCCCATGCTGCCCGTAACATCCGCCCACCCTGGCTGAACCATCCCCTTGTGTGTCCCTTTCCGCTGGGGGTTGGAGGGGGGGATGCAATTAAATTAGCTGGAGTTGTTAGAGCTTCCCTCATGCCTTTGTTAGAGCCATCACTCCTCCCATGAAACCCATCTTGTTTATGATGGGCTCACTCCCCTCCACAAGGGTTTTACCAAGGCCAACTGGCTCGAGGGGGATTCTGTAAAAAGAAGATAAAATACAACTTAAGCAGTAGCTCTAGGATTTTCTAAGATTTTTATTTGCCTTTTTTTTTTCCTGGCAATTCCAGGCTTTTTTACTTCTCCTCCAATTTCTCCCTTTCTAGGCATCTATACTGGGGCCCACAGGCTCTGAGCCTTTCATTCCTCCGCAGCCAGAAAGCAGAGGTGTTTATTTTCTTCCTCTATTCTCAGATTTAATGAAAGCTTTTAAACCCAAATGGCTGGAGATTCACACCTCACTTCCATCTTACATCTGAGTTCACTAGAAGCTCTTAGGTTTCCTGTCACCGGGTGAACATAAACAAAGTCCACAAACAACCACACCTCCCCTTGGAAACCATGAAAAAAACAAAAAGAGCTAAAACCAACATGGAAGACCTTTGGGTAACAGGTTGAGTAACAAGCACACTCTCACGTACATACACACACCCCTCACTACCTTGCTCACCAGTCAGTCTCTGTATTGGAATGTGTAATACAAGCACAGTATCTGCCTATACCACAGATCTGTGGAAAAGGTCAGGGAAAGGTATGTATCCAGCATTCACTTTGAAATACTCTGTAAGGAGAATGTGGTGGGGTTTTTCGCTTTCTGATGCCTCTCCCATACTCTCTGTGGCCTTTTCACATTCATGCAACCAAGAGAAGCAAGCAGAGTTCCCTCTGATACTAAAGATCATATATATAGTCCCTTGAACTGGGCTAGTTTTGAGATTTTTGAGCAATCAAGAAGGAGACAAGGTATGACTTGCTCTGGCCAGGGAATTGCTTAAATATTAAGCAGTGGAATGTAGCTGCAGTTGGTACTTGGGAAGGATGGTGGTGATATTGAATGAGGAAGGGATGAATTTTTTCATGCCTTGAAGTCAAAAGAAACCTAATCATGAAATTGGGTAACAGGGAAAAAATTAGAAAGTTTAAAATTACATTCAGAGAAAAGAATCTAGATTGGTGCTGTGCATGGGTAATCCTCTTTACAGACACTGCCTCACTCTGAGACAGCATTCATCAAAAACCAGAGGAATTCTCTAAAGGACAAAACCCTCTAGCAATAATGCTAGAATGCAGCTTTTCCATTCCTGAATTTCTTTAGGAATGTGAAAAGAAAAGAGTAATCTTTATAATTCATGTATTGATAGCAAAATGTTTAACATCTCAACCCTGAGAAGAAAAGAGCAAATTCAGAGGAATTACTCAGCGAATTTGCCTTAAAAGGATTCCTTCTCCACCCCTGTTATTATTATTTTTTGGTGGTAGATTATTTTTCTAATAGGATTAACATTACCCTCTTGGCTTCTGTGTAAATGGGTGAGTTCACCTTGCCATAAGCGGTTTCAGTGTGAACAGAGAAAAGAGATTTCTCAAATCCTTGAAGAATTTTTTAAGAAAAAGTCTCCTGATGGGTTATTCTTCACATAAATAGAGACATATTCATTCATTCATATTGACATATATTATAACAGAAACATTCTCAATAAAGGCTGTCCCATATCAAACCAGTGAAACTTCAAGAAAAAGACCTTGGAAGAACTTCATGGACTACAAAGCTCTTGCCTTGTTATACAAAAAGAAAAGCACACCCAAGGCTCAGCACTACTAAAGACTGCTCAGATGGGTTAGCCAGACCTCCCTCACTCTCCCTTGATCCTTTCTGCAAAACAAACCTGTCCCCCTTCTTTTCACTCCTGTCCTATTGTTGGGGGTGATGCCTTTACATAACTGAGCTCTGCCAGAAAGAATCTTCATTTCAGTACCCCGAGAAATGTAGAGGAGTCATTCAGGATGAAAGGTAAGAAAAGCAACTTATTCCATCAAGCTAAAGAGCAGCATTTCCAGAGGAGGCAGGTCATTTTCATGCCATTTGGGTTCGCTGGGAGAGATGCTTCCATTCTTCTCCCATCCCTGCCTCCTGGTCTGTGAGTGAATGTGGGGTTGAAGAGGAGAGTCTACATTACACTCCAAACAAATTACAGATCCCAGTGCACTGCTATAGGCCATCAGAATAAACCTGACAGTGCTTTGAAGTCTGTAAACCGATTCCTAGGTAACTGCTTAGAGTTTCTCCCCTCCCCATGCCCCAAACAGCTCTTCATTTGATGTTCTGGCACAGAGCTAATCTGAGAAAGGATCAGAAACTCGAAGCTATTGACAGTAGTGACAGGAGTGTCTCAGTGTGACAGCTGATTGAGCCCCTCTCACATTTCACTGACAAACTCAATTGCTCCAGTAAATCGAGTGAAAGTCAATACAGGCAGCTCCTCCTCAGGCTCTGGGTGCGTCCCCCCTCCTTGAGCCCTCCTGGGGGCCCCTTGTTGCTGCCAATGCTTGTAGGGCCCATGTGAGAAATCCTCCCTGTGCAAAATGGAGACACGGACCTGCAGCTCACATGGGTTTTGAAGGCAGTAAATGCAGTGTTCATCCTGACGATATAAAGCTTGGTTTGTCTTACTTCTCCCCCTTCACCATTTTCCTTTTTTGTTGTTGTTTTTTAATAGAGACATCTCCTGGAAAATCAAGTTTCATCCTAAGTCCTTAGCCCAGGCTGACACTAACAGCCAGGCAATGTTGGATTTGTAGAAGTGTGGTGTCTGCATGTCCAGCCCACCCTAAGCAATGTCCATGTGGCAGTGCATGCTGAGGTTAAAACCAGGAAATACAGGTCTGTCTCTGCTGGCTTTTTCTGCTGTAAATCAGCAATAAAAGCCAGCTGTGAGGAGTAAAATCTTATAAAGGTAGATGAAGTGGGAGAAGAGGTTCAAGCCCATTGCAGATGGCAATCTTGTGTTAGCAGTGAGTAACCAGGCAATTAAATCAGTGACTTAACTGGCTTTTTCCACACTTTAATTGTGAAGCAGGGTTGTCTGTGGCTCAGAGCAAGCAAACCACAAATGAGACTAAGTGCCGTGTGTGGAGAATCTGAATTTGCACAGAATATGGCACAGGGAGACGGGGTACATGGTGAGGAACATATGCAAGCTACTGTTTGCAAATGGAAATCAAATAGGTTGACATTACCAATAATGAAGTGTGAGGTTGGCGTGGCTTCTCTCTCAGATTTCAGCATGGTTTATTTTTATAGAGGCAGCTTCCTCGTGCAAAGTGTTGGCAAACAGGCTGCTGGCAGGGAGGTGGGGGGAATAGGACAGACAAGGCTGTTTGGGGAAGGCACAAGACATTCCCCACCTGCTGGGATGGAGCAGTAAGCACCAGAGATGGAACTCCAGGAGAGAAAAGTGAAATTTCATAGAGACAAATGGCCAAGCTATTAATCTTGTTGATGAGAGGAGTAAGGGAAGACAGAGGAGCAGAAGGAGAAGAAAGTAAAGTGGTGCAGAGTAGGTATCAAGTGCTGAGAGGGCAAGGGTTAAACATGACAAGCTCAAAGATAGAGCTGGGCAAATGAAATAACATCCCTGTTGTGTGAAGTCGTATGAACAAGTAACTACAAACACTCCTACCTAAATATATTCCCCTGTCCCCAGATTATTAGAGCATGTCAAGCTTTGCCTCTACTTTCCCTACCCAGCAAACAGCTGAGGACACAAAAGCTACACTGTACCTTAAAAGAAATCAACTCAAACATTACAACACCTCCATCCCAACGCTATGCTCTGATGCCAGGATCAACACACAGATGGTCTGCCCTCCCTGTTCCCACTGCTGCTCCCTGGCAGCTCAACGCCTTGGAGATGGAGCATCATGCAGGCTTCCCTGCCTCCTGGCTCTGCCTGGACACGTGTGCGCCTAACCAAATGACCTCATCTGGACTGGATTGAGCCTTCCAAGTCAAAATAAATACAGCACATTGGAGTTGGCAGTGATTTTCAAAGGTATAAGTTGGGTCCCTCTCAGTTTTCACTCAGCACTTTATACATTTTGTCTGCTACAAAATGGGAGCATTTTATATTACCTGCTATGATATATATTTTATAAACCTTCAGAAAAGTTACCTCTTATGCAGTTAATATTTTGGTTCCAAAGTTAACTGGTTAAAACACATATTAATAAATTGGGCATCAAAAAAAAAAAAAAAAAAAAGAAAAAAAAAAGACAG
>VXBX01008454.1:41146-65567 GCA_013400415.1 Scytalopus superciliaris
CCCAACCCAAAATCCCTTAGAACACATTTGAGGTTGGTGGTATATTCTCCAAACAACAGCCTATACAGGAACCCTTTCTTATTTAAAAAATATAATAATTATTTAATTTAACACCAATCCTTTATGTATTATGAATAGTTCTGTTGGGTTGGCTGAGTCAGGTCTAAAGGTTCATTTCCGGGTCATAATTAAAAATACTACCAGTGAAGAAACTTTTTATGATGGTGAAAGTGCCATGATAAGACAAACCAAGAAGTAATAAAGGAAAGAGGATTCTAGAAAGCCACCTAAAATAAGATGGAGATACAACAGATCTCCTAGTGATCTGAAGTCAAAGCTGGGTTCTTAGATTACTGCCCCTATTACTTTCTCCAGCCTAGCTGAAATACTCCCATCAGCAAAATCCTGTCATTAGATTTAGCAATGGCATCTCCAAGGACAGAGCAATAGTGATGTACAGGATTGGCTGTATCAGTATCCCTTCTCTCTGGGATTACACTGTTTGTATCCTAGCCTCTAGGAAAGAGGATGATTGATGTATAACAGCAGAGGAAGGAGGAGGGGGACTAAGGGGAGGGGGAGAAAATGGCAAAATCTGGTGCCCAACATGAAACATTTAAGCCCTAAACTTCTGCGGGGATATGATCCTACCCTGCAGCGTTGCTATTTTTTTACTACAGAATTAAAAAGAAGACTTTTCCTGGTGTCACTGCAGGCCACAGAGGATAAATCCAAATGACAGGGCTTAAGTTATGAATATGGGGAATTAGAGATGAGAAGTAAAGCAGCTTATAATGACTCTCCCACTTGCTCTTTGGATTGCAAGCTTCAGTATTGATTTTGAAATGCCCTGTCTTCATTCTAACAGCTTCTTGAAAATGAAGCTTGAGAGTTTCTTCACCTTGCAGCCTCTTCAACATGATTTGATAATGATAAAAAGAGAATATAAAAGCTTTTGCAGGCTGTTATTCATCAGGTATTATGATATTCATTCATTCCCTTGTTTTCTAAGTACAACTACTGACCTCCTGGGAGGATGCTGAGAGAGAGAGATTTCAATTAACTTCCTTATGAAGGGAGCCAATGTTCAACTCAGAGTCTCCATTCCCAACAGTGTCTGTGCAGGGAGACATAGATGCCTTGACAACACATCAGTCAGCCAGTCAGCTAAAGTCAAACCATGCAAAAAGCCTGCAACAGTTCTGACCTTGCAGCACAAGGTAACTGCAAAGTTCATGGGAAGTGGCTACCATCTCCTTGTCATCCTGTTCACATAAATATTCAGGCAACCTCAAGATATTTACACAAATCTTGGGCCATAACACCTACAGACAACACAAGCATCCCTATCCAAATGGAAAGCTTTGTTTTCCCATGCCTCAAATGTGACATAGTAAAAGATCAAGCAGTTCAGGGAGTGTTGAGAAGCACATAGGGTTGGGAAAGTTAATTTTATCATCTATTCTTACCCCAGCTTTGAGTTAAGTAATCACATTTCCCACTCAGTTGCAAAACATTTTGAACTCTGTTTAAAGGGCTTGATATCAACTATCAAAATAGCCATGGTAGGCATATTTGGTGAGGTGAAACACAGGGCCACATCCCTCATAGATTTTTCCTATTTGCTCTCAGAGTCTAACCTATTTCAGCAATGGAGTTAAATAGCTTCTCTGTCAAATAACTCATGTCCTTGAAGAGACAAGACTGAGAGGGAAAACTGAGGTGAAATAACTTGGCTAAGTTTGTAGAGATAGCACTGGAGAATGAGAGACAGTTTCCTGGCCAACTACACCTATACTCAGCTGCTTGTCTGATGCTGCTGCCTTCCAAAAATGAACTTCTCTACCTGAGGATGGACAGTGAGGTTTCCTGTGGCTCTTCGCTTTTCTCCTTTTGTTTTTCTTCAACAAAAGAAAACCCATTAATATTCAATCATTCCTTCATGTAAGATGCAGTTGCTAAAATGGTTTTTGCACTTAACAGCTTTCAGTTGTAGACTAAATTGATGACACTTAAAACATGCCCATGAGCCATAGCAGAATGATCCTATTACAGCAGTGCCTTAGTAATGTTGTGTTAGTTAAGGTTATGTTGGCTGGTTTTGAGGGTTTGTAACCCAGCTGTGAATATATTCTCCAGGCTAGAACCAGTTGCCAAGGGGATTGAGTCCTGCAGTGAATCATATAGCTTTTCGGTTTGGATTGGGTTACTTCTCCCCCTCCCCACCCTTACTTTAGATCAGATTTTTGTCTGTTTCTTTTTAAGATACAACATGAAAAAGATTAAAACATTTCTCTCTCATGGCGCTGGTAGGAGCCACATAATATTTCAAGCTGGTGTTAACCTATCTCAGACAAACCCTATACCACAGTAATATCCAAGTACTCCCCAGTCTTTAACATGTTTTATAAGAGAACTGAGGTATTTCAAGAATTAAATCACACAACTGGTTGTGTAGGAAACCTATGTCAGACAGAGGGTCTGAACTGGTATCTCTGAAGAGTAAGATGACTCCATAGGCACTGAACCCCTTCTTCTTCCACCTGCTCTAAAGACTTTCATTCTATAGCTTGAATGATTTATCCCCTGCACAGGGGAGTTTTTTCCTGCTACAAAGACTACTCTGGTTTACAGTTTTATTTGACAGAGATTTCTGAGTGTTTTCAGGAGGTAATGTTTTAGAAACTGATTTTGATCTATATAAGGAAACTATAAATCCAAGGTACACATGTATCTGCTGTCTTACCAGACCACGCTTGTATGCAAGAACAGGAACCTCATGAAGTGGGATATAGTAAGCAGTAAAAGAACATAAGGAACAAAGGACTATTCAGATGGAACAATGAAAAAATGTTCATATCAGCATGGTCAACTCAATAGCAGAACAACCTCCTGTGAGAAAATCATGAGGAGGCTGAGCTGATGGAAAATTCAACTGAATATATTTTCTATGAATAACCAGTGCCAGGAGTTAATATTTGCTGAATGCAGAGCTACCATATTGGGTACAATTCCAGACTGATGACCTGCTGAAATATAGGACCTGAATTTCTTCATCTTGACATTGACTCCGGTACAATGTCAGTAAAAGGAGGGTACAACCTGCCACCATTCTGCTTGGGTAGCATTTTGCACCCATGGTGACTAAGACAGGCGTGAAGTGCTCCACAAAGTTTCAAGCACAACACACCAACCAGCAAGTGGGTCCTTCTCTCCATCTGCCACCCTCCACAAAGCCTTTGCACTTCCCTTGCACCTCACAGCTCCCAGCAGCTCTGAGCAGGCCGCTCAGTTTGCACAAACCTCAGAGTGGATGGGATCTGGATTCACGTGGCATCTGTCATCTAAAAGGTTGCTGACTGATACTGACCCTGTCATGGTGTTTTCACACACTGACATCTGCCAAGGGGAAATGGGAACAAGACAGAGTGGGAAAGGCAGCAATGCCAGGGCTGTTCAGCCTGGAGAATAGGAGGTTGCATGGAGCAATCTTCCAGTATCTGAAGGGGACCTACAAACTGGAGAAGGACTCTTCATCAGGAACTGTAGTGACAGGAAAAGAAGTAATAGGTACAAATTGAAAGAGGGAAAAGTTAGGTCAGATACTAGGAAGAAATTCTTTACTGTGAGGGTGGTGAGACATTGGCATAAGTTATCCAGGGAGGCTGTAGATGCCCCAACCCTGGCAGTGCTCAAAGCCAGGTTGGATAAAGCCTTGAGCAACCTGGTCTAGTGGGAGGTGTTCCTGAACATGGCAGGGTGGTTTGGGACTAGATGATCTTTAAGATCCGTTCTAACCCTTAACATTCTATGCTTCTATGAAACACATCCAGGATACCAGAGAGTGATGAGGAAAGATGGTCCTTCGTACATCATAATCAATTTGACAAAATTAATCTTCACCCATGCCTTTTCCTTATCTACCTACATGTTGTTCCTGCTCTAGTTACATCTCCTCAAAGCAGGTAAGCTGTTAAGGCAGAAGGTAAGGGACCAGTTGGACTTGCTCAGCAATGCAACTTCTCTCTTCCAACTCTTTCCCTCTCCATTTGTGTAAAGAAATCAGTGAAAACAACAAAATAGTCATTAATATTCACTAGGATTTCAGAGCCTCAACTACATAAAACAGCATTTTCTTCAGCTGCTTTAGCTCTCTTTTAGCAGGCTGCTGTGTGTTTGCCTTTGAGAAGTATAAATGACCCTTTCAAATTCAGCATTTGAGGCTGAGGATGACAATTGATAAGACTAATATTTTTCATGTGTGAAGCACTTTTCATTCAGAGGACTCTCAAATTGCTTTTCAAAACTGTACAGCTTCCCTTCATTCACCACCAAAATGAACCTGCCTCCAAGGTGGAACAAAGGACCCATCAATGCAAGGTGGCAGTACGCAGCAATTTAGGGCAGGAAGTGAAGAATAATATATCCCACTGAAGGCACAGGGTCAAGTAAAGTTGGCTGAAAACATATCCTGAATGAGAGCCTGGACAAAACATCATCACCAGGAGTCACGTGGTCCAACTCAGGAGGGAAAGTGCTGAGGGATCATCACTCACTAGAAAAGGTCAGAGACCCAACTTTTATGTCTTGGACAGGGGCAAGGCACTGTGTTAACACACACATTCAGAACTGCCTCAAAAGAAAAAGAAAAAAGCAATTTTCTGCCTGCATTTCTGAAGCCTTTCCTGCAACACAAAAAAAAGGGCATTATGAGTTTTATTGGTCTCCCTTTTCCTGTAGAAAGGAAAGGTTCTATTGAACTTCAGTCTACACTGTTCTACACTTAACAGGAAGCCCAACCCATTCTGAAATTAATATGAACAGTAAGAGGAGACCACAAGGTGGAAAACTCTTGAAGGGAGTACAAGACTATACATAAAATGAGTGAGGAAAGGAAATAGGTGATTATAGAAGGTCATTAGAAATGTCAGCTTACCAATGGCATTGTGTGAAAGGAGGTGTAACCCACTGCAAGGCAAACCTATTACAGCTGAACTTGTGAAGGACACCCATAACCTCAATCCCTTTTGTTCAGAATCTTACATTTAGGAAGTTCCTTTCACAACATTATCCCTCCAAAACTTACTTAAATCCAAAGAATGGGGACTTATCCACCTAGCTTCCACTTCACAACTGCTTCAATTGCACCCAATGGATGAATGAGACAAAAAAAATTTCCCAGCCATCAGGAATGCAGGTGCTCAGCACTAGATCCATCAACTACCAGGGCACAAGTGCCGTAGGAAATTGGGAGGTGCAGAGAAAAGGCAGCTGGGGAATCTTTCATTCAAACACCTCTTTTCCCCAGACAGATCACACTGAGAGGAAGAGATTTCCAGCTTTTATAAAATCTGTCTGAGATTTCATTTTCAACAGCATTTTGGCTCACCAAGTGGAACTGTTTTCCCTCTACATCCCCACCAGCAGCAAGAAGATTGTGGTGAGTGAATACCTAAGTAAAGGTGGTCCACCCTGCTGAGATCAACACCTGTATCATGGAGAGGAAACACACTGATCTGGCAGAAGGAATAGGATGCACACATACTATATGAGTATTTTGGAAGTTAAAAAGCTTAATTGGTGAGACAAGCAGAATGTCAGAACTATAAGATTTGCTTTTAATAGGCACCAGTGCTGAAAAGTATGTGTTTATCGGTGGCATTATATGCAATACTTCCATGACATCTCAAAGGAGTCTAGGACAGTTTCCTACAGTTTCAAGTTCTTTTTATTATCATCCAGCTGGCTTTATACAATGAACAAAGTATTTTTAAAGACACTTTACTGCCCAGACACCTCAGACATTTAACATCCTCTCTCTTTGAATTTTACTTCTTGTTTTAGGTCTTTACAACCTGTGCAGAATCCAGTGATTTTTCAAGCAGAGATTCAAACTCTGCCATAAACATGGGACCAGGAAATAGTGGACAGCAAATCTTCCCTCCCCCAATTCTCTTCTCTTGCTTCGTTCCATCAGCATATTTCCAAGTTAGCCAATGCTTTCATGTATTTTTATTACTCTTATTTCTTTTAGCAGAGAGAAACATTAACCATGGGGGTGTGATTCAGGTTTTCTAAGATGAAGTGTGGGAGCCTTTGCACTCCCTCACTTCATGCTTCAGTGCATTTCTTGCTTACAAGTGGAAGAATGCAAGGGAGAGCCAGGAAAGCTAAGGCAGATTCTCTGAAATCTGGTCTCAGCCCTCTGCCATGCTCTCAACAGATATTACACTGCTTGCTGCCAAAGGAACTTAGCTCCGACACAATTCAGGCCAGGTCAGTTAGCTATTTAAAGAAGTAGGTTTATTTATACACTTTTTACCCTCCTCCCCTCCAAACTCCCACCCTGTTTTTTAAGATGGGAAATTATCAGTAGCCCTGAACACATAAAATTTGACATTAGCTTACCAGACAATTTTTATTGGTCACTTTGTCTTTGCTGGTATTTTATTCTTCAATAAATTCCTTCAACCATTAAACAATGTTATTCCCACAACAACTTTGGCAGAGATCAAAAGAGTGTGGCAGGTTTGCTCCAATTTCCTACTGCTGCTAGCCAGGTATTGAAGGTATTGTCAAAGACAAAAGATGCTTTTCTTCCTTTTGCTCTCTTCTAAAGGGTTTTGTCCTGGAATTCCACACAGTCAGTGAAAACAGTTTAAAAAGTAATTAAGGTGGGTTTTGGAGGGTGGGGAGATTGGTTTCAATCGAGTACTTAAGTCATTGTGCTTTTGCTGAAACAACGATGACATGAATAGATAGCATGTCTCACCTCCTTAAAAAGAACCTGTACTGCTAGGAGAACCAGAATAATTATGAATTAAACTACTCTCTGCTCTCGGCAGATCTCTGGTGACAGAAGGAAGAACTATTTTGAGATATATATGTGTGTATATATGTGTGTGTGTGTGTATATATATAATATANACTTGGACAGAGAAGCTGGTCTTCTCACAACTGTTTTGCACAAGGGGAACATCACTGCGTGCTTTGCCTCTACAGTGCAGTGTTTCTCCAATGAATCCAGAAATCCTCAAAGAAGCTGCTTGATTTGGGATCTAATTGGTCCAACTGGAGAGAGAGCTAAGCTCACTGTCAGCTGATGAAACCTGCTGCAACCACTAGAATAGACCTTAAAAATCTTATCCCTGCAAGGACTATACATGTATTAGGCCATACTGGGATCTACTTAAAAGAGAAAGTCTAGCAGACAAATAAAAAAGTCTCCATGAGATTATTTAATCCCTAACACTGAATTCAATCTTTGGAAAGAGTCAAACTCTTGCGAGACTTCAGGAAAAAGGAGGACACTCAGAAAAGGCTGAAGAAGCCCACAGGGGAAGCTGCCTATTTCATTTCTGGATCGTGGACCGTTGGCAACTATTTTTAACTTTGAATCGAGTTCTTCTGCCTCCTGCCAGAAGTCCTGAGCCGTGTGCTGGTGCAATGAGAGCAGTGGCCCAGCCATCCCCTAATAGCTTTTACTTCTTAATAAAGAGCAGCACTTAGGCAAGGGATGAGGTTACTGTTGGAGGGGTCATGATTAATAATGATTAATCTGATCCTTGCCAACATGAACTGGATCCACCGTTCACTAAATAATTACTCTGCAGCATGTATACCATTTCCAGAAGAGGCATACATTTGTCATATTAAAACCAAAACCAAACACACGGAAGGACAAGATGATCTGACTTCTCAGTAACACTTGATCTTACAGAAACCACCAGAAAAGTTAAGCAAAGAGAAAGCAGAAAAAAAAAAATAAAATCCATGGATAAAAGCAGTTAAACATTGATGAGCCACCCACCTTTTGGGAAAAGGAATGGAAAACAAATAAAACTAAACCCTGAGAAGGCAGAGCTGCATGCATTGAGGATACGGAGCACTCTGCCACTTCTGGTTCTCAACCTCATGCATACCTCTAATATGCACATTATTTGCCCATCCATGCATTTTCCTCTTGTTTTTAAATTACACTTTTGTTTTCCTCAGAAAGTATACAAGTGAAATCACTCCCCAGGAAACATCTTTCCTACTTTATGTGAGTATATTACTTGCCACGAGGAAATCCTAGTCCAGGACTGCCATTCTTATACTACAATGCATCTCAAATTATAAGCAACATTATAATAATTTATGGGGAGGCATAATTTACTAGCAAACTAATAACCCCTCTGAAGAGCATATATAAACCTTACAATTACAGCAGGATGTTTGTGGTGCAGTCTTGGTTCTGGGCCTCAGAACAGGGATGAATTTTACTCTGATAAAGCACACAAAAAACTGGCAATTGTACCAATGGCAGCCAAAGACACTGGGGTTTTGCTGGCAAGAGACGGTCTTACCTGGGGACTCCTCTCAGTCATCCTGCTTCACTGACTCAACATTTCAACTAGACCATCCACAGTGGATTGGACTCTAGTTTTTCAGTACACTGAGCTTTATTACCTTCCAGATTTTCAAAGCTTTTGTGCACTATTTAGCCTTCCACCTCCTCTTGGAGGGTCCAAATTGGGCTTGGAGACCACACAGCATTAGATCACCAGTCTCTCTCCTGGTCTGGTGCAAGTCCAACAGGAAGGTTGGGTTCCTTGTGCCTGTTGTGAAATCCCAGCCCCATGTGAGCCTGTTTAGACTTCTGCCCTTGATAGTGACAGGCCCAGATTGTACACATTGGTGACTTGCACCATGGAAAATACCATGCAGATAGTTGGTGTGTTTGACTGTCAGACTCGGGGACGCCGGTCTCAGGTGAAGGAGTTTAAGGTGCCGTTTCTTCTTTAGGCATATTGGAGAACCACAGAATCACAGAATATGCTGAGTTGGAAGGGATTCACAAAGATCGTCAAGTCCAACCCTCAGTCCTGCACAGGGCCATCCCCAAGAATCCTACCCTGTGCTCCAGAGGATCATCCAAATGCTCCTGGAGTTCTGTCAGCCTTGGGGCTGTGCCCACTGCCCTGGGGAACCTGTTCCCTGCCTGACCACCGTCTGGGGGAAGAACATTTCCCTCATATTCAACCTAACCCTGCCCTGGCAAAACTCCAGACCATGCCCTGGGTGCTGTGCCTGGTCCCCACAGAGCAGAGATCAGTGCCTGCCCCTCCAGAGCAAGTTTGACCTGCTGTGAGGTCTCCCATCAGTCTCCTCTTCTCCAGCTGAACACACCAAAAGAGAAATGCAAATAAATTAAACCCTTGGCAATGTGGTCATGAATTGGTTCAGCTGGGGATTTTCACTGGTGGGGCAGTGTCTTTAGGACTTTTCCCCAGTTTTGAAATTGATTTGAAAGAATGAAAGAAAAATAAAATCTTTGCAAAGCATCACCTTTCACAGAAATTTCAGCCAGAAAGTAGATGGTGAGTCCAAAACCTTTAAATAGGTATTTGCCTATTTTTGTGGACAATGATGCAAATGCCAACCAAGTTGCATTTTCATAAAAGTTTACGGAAGGCAACAGAGTGAAACACAAAGCAAGACAAGAAAAACAAAAAAAGGCCCCAACAACAATAACAAAGGTAAATCTTTAAAATCTGAGACAGGGCGCAGGAGGAGGGGTTAAAGCTCTGCAAACAAAACTAAATCCAGTGCACTGTTTTTCCCCTTCACAAAGTGAAACAAGCTGTTCCTAAAATAATGCTTCCTTGGTTTTCTGGCAATTAGTGTCCTGAAGGATTAGCCTACAATTGTCGGCAAGTGTTTGCCTTTCCCAGCCGATGTCACCATTGAAGTCTGTGTTTATCTACAAGGCCCAGGGGATAATTTATAAGCTGAGCTGAGGTCCTGAATTCACAGACAAATGTTCCACACTGCCACCCACCCTCCTGTACTAGTTTTCTCCCCATGCACCTTCTGTCCCCTAAAATATAGACAGGGCTCTGCCAGGGGCTTGATGAATGAGCTTTACAGCCTCTGAAGCAAGCACTTGCCCTGTAATTTATGCTGATACAGTAAAGATAGAGGTACTGAGACAGTCAACACATCACCAGACATCAAAACTTAGATCTCAGAAAGTAACTGAATGCCAAAAATAATTAATTTGTGTTCCAGAAAGCATAAAAAAGAATAGGATTTTTTTCCCTCTGAAAACTATTTGCTACCCTATAATTAAAATATTGCCATTTATGAGTTTTATGTTTACCACCCAGGGTTTATTAGAGACAGTGCTCTGTAAAACCTCTCTGCAATCAGGATGCTCCAGTGTAATTTCTAATCTGTACTACCAGTGGTTAAATGCTGCACTAGCCCTGTTGTAAACCAAAAGTGATTCAGCCACAGTATATCAAAATACAAAAGAGTAAAATTGGTAAGAGTGTTCATTTCTAAATTATTTTTTCCCTGATGTGTTAAACCTCAAAATGAGAATATTAAGCTTGTATTTGAGAGAACAGGAAGCTAGTCCTTAAAGAAAAGTAATATGAATCCTTGTCTTGATGGTCATCTGAAAACATAGCTCATGAAAATTAATTTGTTATTTTGAAAATTCTAATTAAAAATACATGTTAAACAAACCAAATCAATGAAAGACTCAATCCTACAAAGAATTTGTGAGTGTGACCAACATTCCTTACAACAGAGTGTACTGTAGAATAGGTAGATGGATAGATAAATTGATAGATAGATAAATCTGTTCTTAGATCTTCTCAAACATTAACAAAACAAGGCCTACAGACATTAAAGTTCATAAATGCTAAAATTTTATGCCTTTGGAAAATGAACACACTTTCCTTCTTGAAAATTCATCTCTTTTCCCTTCAGGAAATTACTGGGATTCTCTGGAGCTTTGTGGACACTGAATCTGCTTCAGGTCTATATCTGGTCACAGGTTGTTCACAAGGTACATTAGAAAGCAAAGTTTTTTGACCTTTGAGATCAACCACTTCACTTTGCCCCATTTAACACTGGATGATCTGGTTTTATACAATGTTTATGCTTGAATCAAATTTTATTTCATTTTCTGAAAGAATGATCTCCAGATTCAAACTTCTCTTTAGCAGCAAAGCCCAAAGGCCATAATAACTAAAAATTTTGACAGACATGAGTAAGTGCAAAATAGTAGGGGTGTAGCAAGAGACCACCAGCTGGCTGTCATAATGAGCACAGCCCATCTCACTTGCAATTACTGAACCCAACAAGTGGTCCCACCAATGTCAATTTGACCAATTTTAGAATAAAGGGCCATTCATTCCGAGTAATGAATATTGAAACCTGGCCATCAGTTTGTGAACAAGTTTTTACATGTCTATCATAAAGAAACCTCAATAAGGAATGTCCTTGTGATGGTGTCACTTTAGAACAAAAGCATGCAAAGAATGGCATGTTTCTCTGTAGCTGCCACCCATCCAGGCAGATACAGTAGGAGACCAAAGGTTGCATGCATTTATCCAGCAAGGAAATGCAATATTCTTTAAGAAAGGCATTGCCTGGAGTGGATTTTTATAAAGAAACAGAATTCATGAATAAATAAACCAGATGTGAATAAGCCAGGCTAGGGCATTAACAGCTCCTAGTGCAATGAATCCCCGATCTTGCTTGAGGGTTTTTCTACAAATAACAAACAAAAAAACATTAATGTTGTACCATTGTCAGTCATGCCAAGGACTCTGTTTGTGTCCAGGAACCCTGCTATGCAACAGCACAGATCAAATCCACCAGATGTTAGACATTTGTATATTTCCACCAGTTAAGGCACATATTGACTGACCTGATCTGAGTCTTTCACTTGAGAATTTTTCCCTTTTCTGCAACCACAACTCATAAGCAGTTTTGCATCTCCAATGACTTTTCCCTATAAGAGATAAGGCAAAGAAAACATCAGCACAAATCTGAACCACTGAAGACCAAGAGGCTTATATTTATGACCAGGAGCAGGGGAAGAAAGGGCGATAGGGAAGCAGTGTGGACTCAACCTGCATTGGTGGGAGGGACCCTTTCCCAGAGGGGTAGCTCCCAGTCTCCCAAGAAGTCTTCCCCAAGGGCTAGTATCACAGTATCACAGGGATGTCACTTAGACAGGGGCAGAAGGAAAGCAAGGTGCATGGAAAAACAGTGGGAAAGCAAAGCTGAAAAGAAACAAGTTATTTAACCATTGTTTTCACACACTTACATGAACAGGAACAAGTCTAGCATGCTCAGAGTGTGCAAATACCAAAGTGCAGTGACTTAAGGAAAAGCTCCTTTACCAAGTTAGTGTGTACTTGTTCCTGGGGTGCTTAAATTTGGTGAAATAAAGTCTATAGGTATGCTTTGCCCTCAGCAGGACCATGGATCCACTTCACCACTTGTAAATCTTTGCCAGGAATTCAACTGCCCACTCCCACCCAACACTGCTGGCACAGACCTTGCAATGTCTATAACACAGAATCATCGAATATTTGGGTTGGAAGAGGCCTTAAAGGTCATCCAGTTCAAACACCCCTGCCATGGACAGGGACACCTTTCACTATACAACATTGCTCAAAGCCCCATCCAGCCTGGCCTTGAACACTTCCAGAGGTGGATGCTGGGGCCAACAGAGATTTGCAAAGTAAGAGTCCCCTCACTTTCCTTTTACCTGCAACAAAGAGTTTGAGAGAGAAGCTGAGCTGAGACACCGTGTTTTTTGTTGAAAACCCATCAGACTGAATGTGAGCAGCAAAGTCCCTCATGGTAACAAGGTTCTTTTCTGGGGATTATTTGAGTCACTTTGGTTCTTCACCAAACTATTTTTATTGCTTATCAAACCTGGATATCTTGATAAATCACCATGGCACAAAGGGGTTGGGATTCCAGGTTTGGTCAAAACTCTTCTTCAACTCAAACTGTAACACAGCCAACAGAGTCCCCACAAACCTATCACAATTACTTGCTTCCCATAGGCATGCACACAAAGACATTGCCTATTTTCAGACTTTTGCTGTCCACAGCTGAAAAATAAACACTCTCAGCATCTGCTGGGGAACAGAGGGAGAATCTGCTTGTGTGCAGCCATGGAGAGTCACGAGATTTCAGCTGGATTAATTTATATAGAAAAGGAGACACAGTTATTGAGTTTAGCCAAGTGGAAATGCTCTGTCCTAAATGATGAGGAAGGGAAAGGGCATGATTAAAAGGAATTGCAGCCATTGCTCAATGTCAGGGCACAGCAGAGAGATGACCCTTGGTGGCAGGAATTACAAACAGGCAGATAAACTTTTGGTCACCTTGGGAGAGCCTGCAACCTGCCAGGTGTGGTGAGATCTCTTAGTTGGTGACCTCAGCATCTCACAAGTCCCAGCAAGGTCAGATAATGTGCAGAAATTACCTTTTTCCCTCTTTCCACAAGAGAAGCTGGGAAAAAAATGACACTGAAAAGGCTCTACTGATACCTAATCTGATACCCAACCAAAATGCCTCATGTTTGGGCTGCTGACTGCAATCTGTCAAACTCTGAGGTGTTCAGGGGGCTACTTCCAACTGGCATCCCCTGTCTGTGACTCCAGTTTATAGGAGTTTTGCTCTTGCCCCATTACTACAGTCCCTCTAAAATTAGTCCATAATCTCTTAAATTCAAAAACCATTCCTCAGAAAGAAGTGTTTAAATGAGAAGTTAAAACAAGTTTATGAAATTATTATGATAGATATAGGAAACTGAGGCACAGGGAGACACTTGTCTGTCCAACCATGGAACACCTTCCACACATCCCAGAGTATATGAGACAAGTTGGAGCCGCAAAAGGACCTAAGAGAGACCCACATATTTCCTAACAGGCAGCTGATGTGCAACCAGGCCACCTTAGGGTGCTTATAGCAGTAACACATGGCTGATTAGGAAACTAGATTCGTAAATACTTAGTTGATGGTCAACTTGTCCTACTATCCACTGCAAAGCCATTATGTTGAAAAAGATAATTCAACACTTTTTTAACAAGTCAAGGAAAACCTCCCATTTTAAGATGCTTTTATGGCTATAATGTGATCTGAGTTCATGCAAAACTATGACCATGTTTTCCTGTCCAAATGGAAGTACCACTAGTTTTATTTAACAAAGAGAAATTGCAGGATGGTGCCCATAATCACCTGAGAAATCAAGAGTAGAAGGGAAATATGACCACAAAACTTGTTTTTTTTTGTTTTTCTCTGACAGTACAAGAATGAAGGGGCTCTTCCATTCCTTAAAAAAATCAAATTAAAGCAATGTACTGGATGAATATTCTCACCTCTTCCAGCTGCAGATGCACCTCTCTTAATGTGCACCGGCTGGTTGAGCTGCTACCTCCACCTTATTTTAGGAAAGTTTCTTATGAGCAGATGCTTAATTTGGGGATAGGTGTCTAACATTAGGCAGCTAAGTAGAAAGGCAAAAGGAAAAAAAAAAAAAAAGCATATGGACAACATTTGCAGCCAGTCGCAACTCTGTTCCAGAGCAGATGGAGGCCTTGTCATTCAGAGGTTTCCTCACATACACCAAGCAGTTCAGTGGGGATAGGGAAAGGGGCTTCTGTTTGGATGCTTCTGTCTGGAACCAGATTAGAAGGAAGCACGCTTTTCCACAGCACACGCCTTGTGTTACATTAAACATGCATATGCAGCTTCAGCTTTTATTCAGTGATCTGAAACAGAGCCCTCCAGAGTGCTAAGGGTTAGGGAGTTTTTGTTTGTTTATCTGTATGTTATTTTACAGTTTCTAGTGCCCAAGGAGTTTGTTAAGAAATTAAAACACCTCGCTGGGGCTATCCTGCTGTGGTTGTTGCCTCCTAATATATCCCTCCTTCCTTCGTCCAGCAGAGCCTGATGCACAGAAGGGAGGGAGAAGAGCACTGCAAGGAGAGAAGCCCCATCTCATGGGCTGTTATAGATGTTTGGTCTTAATTCATGGAGCATCATTTCCAGGTTTTCTGGCCTTTTAATAACAGGGTTGAGGAGGAGCACAGTTATCTTCAAATCTCACAGATGTACTGCCTGCTTTTGATGAGATGCTGTGCTTTAGAAGCAGGTAGGCACAAGGTTTTCCAGCAGGGAAGCTCACTTTGCCTTCTGCTGGCTCCTACCCATTGTCAGACATCACCCTTCCCAAGGCAAAGAGCAAGAAGGTTCCCGGAAAAAGCACATCATCCCACCTCTTACAGAAGATCTCTCTGGCCTCATCCACCTTCTTGCACTGTGGGCTCCAGCGGTTAGCCAAAGTTTGCAGAAAAAGAAGAAAAATCATAATAATAGTAACAGCCTTAATTATCTCAGCTGCACGGGTGACAGGAGCTGAGCGGTTGCCAATTTTAACAGACTGTGGTCGAGAAATACCAAACTGCCTCACCCAGAAGTCAAATGAGGGCTGGTCACAACTCGCTTCACGCCAGTGGCTCCGGGGGAGGCTCAGGGGCACACACAAATCACAGCAGTGGCGCCCAGGGCCATCCCGGGCAGAGCTGCCAGCTCTGTTTAAAGGAGTCAGACATGAGGCACATGGCACCGGCAGGCCTCTGTGGAGCTGCCAGGCTCTGTGCTCTGGAGGAGCTGGCTGGGATTAACAGGACGTTCCTGTCTTCCTTCTTCCAAGTCTGTGGCTGGAAATCTCAGGTCAAGAGATGGACTCAGCTTAACAGCACTGTGCCATGCACCTTGCAGTGGCTGATAGGTCCAGCTGGGCTCTGACCTGCTTGGTTTCCGTCAGCCTTCCTCTGTTTTGGGCAACAGCCATTGAAAATGCTGGAAGTAGCCTCTTTCCTGTGGAGCTGGCACAACACAGGGGATGGTCCAGCACTGGAACTACCCCAAGGAAGTAGTCGCAGCCCCAAGTCTGCCAGAGTTCAAGAAACATTTGAACAAGGCTCTCAGGCACATGGTTTGACTCTTACAGCTGCCTTGTGCAGGGCCAGGACCAGGACTCGATGATCTTTGTGGGTCCCTTCCAACTCGAGACACTATTCTATGACTCTATGTATAGCACTGCAACAGTGAACTCTAAAAATCCTCATGAGTGCACAAATGCCATTAGGAAGAACAACACATTCAGTGTTTATTATGTTTTTTATGCTGTTCTGTCAGGGTGATCCACACATTTTGAAGAACCAGTACCCAAGTGCCTATGGTGGAAGAGTGGGAGAGAAGGGGGGAAATAAGAACTGAATCCAAGGTGGAGGCAAGTGGCAGTACAACAGACAGCTGGTGTTTGGGTGGTGGTAAATCACCCTGAAATGAGCCTCTTCCCTCAGCTCAATGAGGTCTAAACAACAAAGAAAAGCACGGGTTGCAGCCAGACAGCCTGATAGCCAACCAGAGACACACATGACAGCTTTATTCAGGAGCCCGGAGTCAATACAAAAGCTCCGAAATCAATCCGACATCCTGCGACCTCAAACAATGCGCCAAATCTTCTCAGAATTGGAGCCCCAAATGAGGGGGAGCAGCATTCAAGGGAGATCAAACTACAGGGCTGGCATTGAAAGGGACTAAAAAGGAGAAGAATGTTCCCAGTTTATTAATGGCGAGGTCTGGCCGGCTGCATCCCAGCCGCCATAGGTTACGTTCATTAAAGGGCAGTGCTTTGCACGTATTATGCAGAGCGCCCGGAGAGTATGTGTTGTGTGCGTGTGTGCGCCAGCGTGCCCCTCACTTGCTAGAGATCAGGATGTGCCTCTCTGCTTAGCACTGTTGTCTCCATCAGAAATTCCTCCTGTGTGAACCACAAACGGGGTTTTTTCCCACTTGAGCGACTGTATGGGCACAGACGAGCGTGCATTCGCTCGCTCTCTCTCATCCCTGAGCTTGAAAAGCATAAAGGAACTCAGACAGGCTCTTTCCAAGTTTAAAAAAAGAAAAAAAAAAAGGCCCAACATTTCACATTCCCTTCCCTCCTGGCCATACTTTCAGCTCACACATGCACACAGAATCTATTACAAAAGGCTGAAACATTATGCTATTCCCACTACTGCTGATGGAATTGATTGCTCCATAAACCCCACTCATACATGCCATAAAGGACCTGGTCCCACAGCACAACAAATCCACAAAGAAGAGAAAAGGAAAGAAGGGGGAAAAAAACCCTGCTTCAGTCTTCAGCCCCTGGAGTTGTCCCCTCCAGGCAGGATTGCCCCTTCTGGGGTTGTTTCACCTGCAGAATCTGTCTTGCAGCACTACACAGAAAGGGCACCATTCCCGCTTCAGCAACAAAAAGGCCAAGCAAACTTTTTTTATCAGCTTCCCTTTGAAGGCAGGTGGAAAAGTAGAATACAAACACACACACACACACACACACACACACGCAAAATTGCAAAAGTACTGTTTGGATTTGCCTGTCCTAATTATCTTCTTTTCAGCTTGCCACACATTTGAAAGACTCAGACTTTGAAAGTTCTCTCCTCAGATGCACAGCCCAAGACTAAGACCTTGTTGGGGAGGTCAGACTTGAAAAATGCTCCTTTCTTGTGCTGAAATGTGAGTAGATGAAGAGAAAGGGTTGACATTTTCAAAGCCGTTTATGCATCTTCATGCACATTTCTCATGTGTTTTCACTGAAGACATGTCAAAGTCTAATCACCTTTGCTTTTTGTGTGTCACACTGTGGAAGCTAGTAAGCTCTCTCAGATTTGGAGAAACTTAGGTAAACAGAAACTGGAAACAGTAAATGTTCCTTGGGATGCAGCAATTCCCATATATTTTGTCTCAGAAGTTGGAAGAAAAAGTTAGAGAAAGTTCCATCCTTGGATGTATTCAAGGCCAGGTTGGATGGAGCTTGGAGCAACCTTGTCTAGTGGAAGGTGTCCCTGCCCACAGCGGAGGGGTAGAACGAGATGATCTTTAAGGCTCCTTCAAATCCAAATCATTCTATGATTCTATAAAATGAATGCTAAGGTTCCACAAAAAAACCCTTTAAAAAGTACTTTATTTGCATTTTATTTCACTAGTCTACACTCGTACTGCTATGACTCTGGACTCCCTACAGACCATGAGAATGATTCCTATCTCTGTCTCTGAGAAGACATGCCGAATTTTGCCTTGTGATAATGTTATACAGATGCCAGAGGGCAACTGGGAAAAGACAAGCTTTTCCAGGATAGGATGGAAGATCAACACCAAATGCAAGACAAGATGAGGTGATATCCAGACCCCAGGCAAGGAGACTGGAGAAGTCCTCAGCTGGTTTATCAACAGCAAGACAAAAAGTCTCTCCATTAGCTGTCATAGAAAGAAAACTGCTGCCAGGCTGGGCGAGTGCCGAAATAGGTGGTAGATGGGTAGTAGGAAATGATGGGAGGTTGCAACAATTCCTAGCACTGCAGATGAAACAGAGTCTGCAGGGATCAATTAGAGAAAGATTGAAGGTTAAGTTTGTTGGGAGGATAATAAGGTTGAAAATTTTCACTCTAAAATATGTTTTTCTTCACACTAAAATAGCACTTTTTGTTTCAGATATCTAGCGAGTCCAAATGTATGCTTTTCAATTTCAAATTCAGGAAAACTGAGCTCTTTGGATGAACTGCCTCTTTTTTTTTTCTCCCCTTGCCTGCTTTAAACTCTGCTATTTGAATAATTTAACAATCTATCTTAAATATTTCACCAATAAATCACAGGCTTGTGTTTCTATTTCATGTTAAAACTAATCAGTGGAGGAGTGCCTGAGCTGGAAGTTAAAATTCTGCTCCACCAAGCCAGTGATGCATAATAATTTCTTTGCAGACTCTCTGGTGAATAAAAACTTCTCTGCAGAATTAATGTCATATAAAAAGTTCTTTGTGCAGGCGTAGAGCGCAACTGTGGCCCAGGATCATCTGCAACCTGCCAACAGGGCTCAGGATTTCCACAGCTAATTGGTTTGTATAGTTTTCCCAACTTCCCAAGCACAAGCATGGAGCTCACAGCTGAATCCTATCCACAGGCATGTTGAGATAGAGTCCCACTTCACCAGTCAAGGTGCTGATAATAAGCACAGAGCTCCAAATGGTCCAAGCGTGTGATGATTGTATTGGGATTCCATGCTTGTTCCCATCAAAGAGGAGAATATAGAACAAAGTTAGTATGCTATTGGCCAGAATGAGTGATTTTTAAAAATGCCTCTGGGGTGAAGGTGTTGAGAGCCTGTACCAAGGAATACCAAATCCATTGAGCCTCAGTAGGAATAAAACTTCTCAAGTTCCTAAGTTGTGTAGCCATTTTAAACTACATTTCAATGAGATTGTGATGCAGAAGCAACACTTCTATAAAAACTAAGAAGAGTACACCATCCTCTCCTCACCTGCTCCCAAAGTCCCAGTTCATCAAAACAAAGTCAGCAAGCCTCAGATATCTATAATTTAGTGCAATTAACTCCAATTTTGCTCCTAAATCATTGAGACACATTCAAGGCAAGACTCCCTTCAGTCTCAGCCAGCAAAATCCAAAATGCATGAACAATGTGAATAGTTAGCATGAAGCTGATAGATAGCATATGGAATTCAAAAAGGAAAATGAGAGAGAGGAAAATGAAGGCCAAAAGAGAAGGGAAGGGAAAAGTGGAACCACTGTCAACTACATTATTATTAAACTGCCTTTCAGTTTGTTTTGTGTCAACTGTTTGCTTAGTTTTGTTTTAGAACTTTATAAGTCATGTCTTTTGCTTCAAAGAAGTCTAGAATGGATGATCTCACGTTGATGCCCATAGGAGCAAAACATACACAGTCCTATATGCACAAAAAAAATAATCTAGGGCAATATGACCCCTTTTCTGCAGCTGGCCAAATGCCTCTGCATCTCAGATTCTAAACCTGGCTGGAGCTTGCCTGGGGCAGGGTGGGCAAGATGGAAATTGGAGATACGTCCTCCTCCTCCTTCTCCTCCTCCTCGTCTTTGAGGCAGACATCTCCATCTTTCTTTCCTGTGTGCAGCCAACAAGACTTCCTACACAAACTGACATGGAAACAGCTAATTTACTGCTTTGTGTCAGGAATGCAGCCAAGGTTTCAGTCCCCTGTGCCCTGGACTCCCTCAGCTGGGCTGCTTCATCCCAGAAAGGGTCTCCTGTTCCTCTTGCCCCTCCCCTCCAACACACACTCCTCCTCCTCTTCTGCTTTTGTAACTTATCTCCCTGAAAGCCACTTCTCAACAGGAGTCGAAATTAAACAGGCTGCCCATATGCCATGGCTCACTTGTTGTCTGTTCCCCTCATTGCCATCTGGCCTATTTGCTCAGCCAAAGAGAAAAAAAAAAAATTAGGGAAGGAGAAAAAAAAGAAAAGAAAAGAAAAAGGAGGGGGGAATGAGGAAAAGAAAAAGGATAAATCCAGACACAATGAGGACGAGGAGGGAGGTGATGATGCTGTCTCTCACATCTGCTCCTTGGCCAGGCTCCCAGATAGATCAGTAATGGAGAGCAGCAGAACCAGTGAAAATTAACCCAAACACAGTCCCATTTATTTAACCTGTTCACAGAGATCAACCCATGTGCTGCTCCCCTGGCAAGGAGGCACCACACTCCAGCAAGGAGATTCCTACTGAAAAATCTTCAGACAGAAGAGGAGGCAGAGAGAGAGCCTCATCTCCTAAACCAGGCTGGGGAAAAAAATTGTAGATTCTTCAGTGCATGATGACTGATGCTGGACTGAGATTTCCCTTAACCTTCCAGATCACCTTACAAACTTTCCAAATCACAGGCCAGAGCAAGGAGAGGTGTGACTGGGAGAGAGGGAAGTTGCATTAGGTTTTGATGCACCCTAGTTTCCCAAGCTCCTGACCCTGTAAAACCAGAGGAAAAAAAAGTGACAGGAAAGAAATCAGAAGAGAAAAAAATAGAATGATCCCAAAGCACCTCATTATTTCAATGCTGCTTCCCTAAAATTTTTCATCCCTGCAAAGTGCAGAAAGTAGAGATTTTTTGTTTGTTTGTTTGTTTTTTGTTTGTTTGCTTGTTTGTTTGGGGTTTTTTTTTGTTGGTTTGGTTTGGTTTGTTTGTGGTTTTGTTGTTTTGTTTTTTTTTTTTTTTTAAGGAAAAAGAGAAGAGGGTAGCTCAAGGAACTGCATGGCTCACCATCACCAAATATTTGTGCCAGGGTGGGGAGAAAGTCTGGGAGCAGAGCTGTGTGTATAACAGAAGTTACGTTTGTTTTTCAAGATGAAATGAAAAGTTGAAGATTAAAAAAAATATTAACCTGAAAAATAGATTTCTAAAACAGATAACTACTAAACCATTTACACAGCAGAGTGAAAAGAGAGTAAGAAAACTCTTTTTTCAACACCTTTTACTGCTTTTTCTTTCTTTCTTTTTAGCTTGCAATGAGACAATGTGCAGAGATGGGTGCATGTGCCTAAAGGAAGTTAATTGTGTTTCAATCCTCCTACCTGGTTTTGCATTTAGTTACCTCTAAGAAACAGGAGGCGGAATTCAGCTTGTGTTTCCCTGCAGAGTGTGAAACGTGGGGAGCACAGAGGCGTGTGCATGAGCACACGTGCCTCGCACTGAGATGGGTATCAGAAGCCATAAGGTGGGTTCGTCTCAAGGCCGACACCGCTGAGCCATGAGACGACGATAATTACGATTAGAGCTCCATGAGATCATGGAGGGGAAACCCCTGCAGGGAGAGGCGGATGGGGAGGAAGAGCAGATCTCCTCTTTCCAAGGCAACAGGGGTTGTGTGCGGGCACAGATAAGACCCAGATGCTTCCCAGAAGGAAAGGTGTTGTTGCACAGACCACTAGGGAAAGAGCCCTTCCATTAGCCATATGCCTACACCTGAGTACTTTTGAAACACACAGCAGAGGAGACGATTCTTCTGAAGGCAGTACCTTCTGATTCAGGTTTATGTTTTTCCATTGCAGCCTGACTCAACAACTGACTAAATCTGAGCAGACTGAATGTTTTCACGCATGGATGTTCATCTACTTACAACCACTGATCAACATGAGCACTGTCTGTCTTAGGCTTCCCATTTTTCTAGACCTGCATCTCTACATGTGGGTAAGCAACAGAGTGTGATAAGAGGTGCCCCCCAAGGAAAGGCTGCATTGAGTTTTCCAGCAGCAGGGCTTGTGGTCCCTAATACAGAATCATAAAATCACAGAATATTCGGAGTTAGAAGGGATCCACAAGTATCGTTGAGCCTAGCTCCTGACCCTACACAGGACAACCCTAATAATCCCACCATGTGCCTTGCACTTTTCCCATCCAAGCAGCCCACTTGCAGCCTTCAGAAAGGAAGAAATAATTTGTGAATGAAAAATACTCTGTGACAGTGGAAACAGAAACCAGAAGTTCACCTAAAACTAAAACATGGCAGCATTTCCAACTTTAACACTGCAGTCACCCACAGCGGGCCCTCCGGGTTTGGGAACCATTACAAGCAGCAGCAGCAACAACAGTGTGATGGGTTGTTTTTTGTAGGCCTTCCTTGGTAACCAGGGTCAAGATCTAGGAAGTATTCCATCCCATCTCTTTACATAATCAGGTGTATATAAACCGAAGGAGGAGGTGTTCTTTCTCTTTTTTGCTTTCTTTTCCTTCTTGGGCTCGCACGCTGACGAGCTCTCGGTNTTTCACAAACAGCCAGAGAGAAGTCCTCTGTGAGGAGCTGAATCCCACCACAGGTTTTGGCTGACACCACCAGCCCATCCTCACTTTGCTGTTGTGGTTTATGATCTCACCATGAAGCACCTCTGTGGAGTCATTCCCCCCTATCTCACTGCAGCCAATCCATTATCCTCTACCTAATTGCTTCCACAGCGCTGCTGCAACAGAGATATTTCCTACGGCTGAACATTTGTATTCCCAAGAGCTGGCACCTGTCAGGTCAAGTTCCTCAGTCTTTACATTTGATGTTACTACACTGGGAAGGTGTTCCAGAGAACAGAAGAACACACAGAGACAGCAATCAATCTGATTCCTTAGTTTGGATTTTCCTTTAAACAGAAAGGGACTTGCTAAAGATCATATTACATTATTCTATGGAAATAGGATGGAAGGAAAGGGGAATTGTGTTGACCACAATCTGTCCAATTCACCATTAAATCAGAATTCTCGAGTTAGGCATAACAATGAACTGCAATAAAGTCCATGGAAAGACAGCACAGTATGGGAAACAGGGAAGGGAAGGGTTGGTTCTTCTTGTCCTTTTGTTTAGAGATGTGGGAGCTGGCAGTGATCAACACTGAGCTGATGGCATGCAAGCTGAATCCTGAACACTGTGACCCCCTGGGGTCTCAGTTTTCCGCAAAACCAACCAATTTATCCTGTGAAGGGAATCAAGATACTGGCCATTTTGTAGCCAGCAGGAAAAGCCCCAGGAAACCCACTAACATGCCCACTCCCAGGATACCATTTGCAGCAGGTCAAGGAGCAGCAGATACCATCTTTCACCTCTGGAGCTTTTGGGCACCAAGCCATTCCAGAAACATATTTCTCTCTGTAGAGAGCTTTCAAAATACTCTGTATCTGCATGTGGTGCTAAGGGAAGATGTTATCTTCTCATGACTATGCTACTGGCATGACACTGAGAAATTTTGTGATCCTTGACTTGCTTTCCCTTTGAGAGGTTTTTGCATTTCAAAAATCACTTAAGTCTCTCTGATTCATTCCCTTCTCCCATGTTTAACAGCAAGAAATCTTTTCATCATAGGATTTCTTCAATGGGCCTCAGAGTAGTTTTTCAAACCAATAAAAGGATCATCTTTAATCCAGCATACCTGTTCAACCATGATTTCTTGATTTATGCAACAGAATATCATACCTTCAAAGCTGTCCCACCCAAATACACTGAATCCATCTATATCCAGATAAATCAACCTGCAGCAGAGACTACTACTAGTGGAACTTAAGGGACTGTGTTTACTCATCCTGGCCTCACAAAGGCCAAAGGATAGGAAGAACTTCCTCAGTGCGATATCATACCTAACCATGCTGGCAAAAGAGGCAGCACACTCAGGGACTATTTCTGTGGCATGTTGCCACTTGTTGGCCAAGGAGGCACAACCACATCCTCAGTATGAAGAGTCAAGATGTGAGAGCACTCTGAAGCCTCTCTGGTGACCAGTGACAGGACTTGAGGGAATGGCATGAAGGTGTGTCAGGGGAAGTTTAGGCTGGATATTAGGAAAAGTTTCTTCACTCAGAGAGTGGTCAGGCACACTGAACAGGCTCCCCGTGGAAGTGGTCACGGCCCCAAGGCTGCCAGAGTGCAAGAAGTATTTGGACAATCTTCTCAGGTAAATGGTGGGTTTCTTGCAGCTGTCCTGTACAGGGCCAGGACTTGGACTCAGTGATGAGTGGATCCCTTTCAACTCAGGATATTATATGATTCTATGAAGACCTGAGCCCCTCTATCCTGAGAGTCCCACACCTCCCATCCATGAAGCCTATGGGTGTTAGTAGAAGGCTGTCAAGCTTGTCTTAGCTGGTGGTTTTTACTAAGTTCTCAGTTTTTGGGGTGCTTTAAGGCCATTTGCCGCCCCCAACTTCCCATATCAGCTGTCTCAGCATCCGGTTTGGAAGCTAAAAAAAA
>VXBX01008454.1:65609-79953 GCA_013400415.1 Scytalopus superciliaris
AAAACCCCAAGGGCTTTGAGTCATAGCAGGCCACAATCCACTATTTAAGACTGGACCTAAACCTATGCCTTTCTGCTCCTGCAAGAG
This sequence comes from Scytalopus superciliaris, assembly GCA_013400415.1. NCBI lineage: Eukaryota > Metazoa > Chordata > Aves > Passeriformes > Rhinocryptidae > Scytalopus > Scytalopus superciliaris. The sequence goes on from VXBX01008454.1 coordinate 65,697, forward strand.
ATTGAGAATTACAAGAAACAGAATGGTAACACACAAGTCAGTAGTGTGGCCAGGCAGCCTAGTTTGCCACGAAGGAGATAAAACACCACCAAAAGTCTCTTAATTCCCATCAGAGGCCAGACCAGGGGCAGACCAGGCAGAGTATCAGGGCCAGGGTAGAGCTCCTGCCAGCCAGAGCAAGCCTCCTCCCTGTCCTGCTTGGAGCTCCAAAAGCCTATACCAAAGCCACAGGAGGAACTTGAATGCTTACAAATCTTTAGTGTGGACTTGTTATAATAATGGTGTTAGTTAAGAAATAAATAAGCAAATAACTGCACAGTGATCTCTCTTATCTAGCCAAATGTGGCCAAAAAGAAGCATGTTTATTTTCATTTGAATTCCCCAAAGGTAATGTAAGTTTTTCTGTGTATGTTTGAAGTCCAAGAAAACACTGCAATTTCTGTGCATTTTCATTTTTTGTCAGAAGAATTACATTTTTGGGGATGGCAAAGACAACTTTATTTTAGTTCAAAATCTGAGGGAAATCTTTCCAACCAAACCTAAATTTATCAACTCCCACCCAGGTTACTTAACCATCTTTCTAACATTTGATGTTCACTTTCACCTAAGCTCACTTAGGTGTAACAACTAAGTCAGTAAGAGAAGAATGAAGTATATCTGTAATTCTTAAAAAATTCCAAACAAGCAAAATGTCCTGTAGGAAACATGGACAATCTGAGCCTCTATCCCAGTCATAAAATGTAAAAGCAACAGGCAAAACAGCTGAATTAATGACATCAAGATATGGATAGCCCTTACTATATAATACCATCCCTCCTTTTAGCCTCAGATGCTAGGAACTGCATTGCTTTGAACTGTTATCACCCATCCCTTCCACCCACTCCTCTGAGAAGATAAAAATCAAGGTCTGGGCTGCTGAGTCAGATTACAAACACTCAAACAAGACATTTATTCAGACACAGTTGGTTTTGGTCCCTACTTCACTGAAACTCTGTGTCACAGGGCTTGTAGGAGGCTCCTTTAACCTCTTACAGGGAAATGAGTTGCTGAGAACCAGAAACAACATGCAGGGAGGAAAAAAAATAATAAATTTGTTCTGTGAACAGGCAAATTTCTAAACTGATCAGAAGCTGGTTCTTTCCAATATAAATTCTTGAACATCTGAGAAAAAGACCCCAGAGAAATACTATGGCCTGAAAGATACAGCACTAGCCTGGAAATTGTGAAATTCAGGATTTTTAGAACAGCAATACCATGTATGAATAACCTGTGGCAACTCCAGTTACAGCTGTGAGCCTCTGTTTCCCCTGAAAAGTGATATTCAAAGTGCTGTGGCTCTCTCCACAATGAGGGGGGGGAAAAAGTCTCTTAAGAAGTTGATTATATGGGTATTATTTTAGAAATTAAAACTTTTTAGGTGACCAGACTCTTCAGTCCCAGGAGAGAAGCTCTTCTCTTTTTGCTACATGAAAAAGTACAGTTTCCCACTCTGGGGTGAGATCAGCCTTCAGATGAAAACACCCCAGCAAAGTTCAGATTTTCCACTTCTCTTGGGCTTCTTCAAGTCTCCTTTTCAGTTTCAGTTTATATTTCCTGCCTCACTGTCCTTTCATTTTTAGGGCTTCAAATTTAGACATAAACACAAAAGCTGCAGTGACTCAAGACCTTTTTGTGTTTCTCTCATTTTGACTAGATACCAGAATAGGCCAAATAAAATGAAACGATGCTTTGATACCACTTTGGGGTTCAGAGTGCTTTGTAGACCTAAGGAACCAACTCCTTTCTCACACAGGATGGCCTGTGCTGTCATATTCCTTATTCACAGGAAGGGAGATCAAAACAGAGAAAGTTTAATGGATTAATATTTTTATTTTAAGCACAAAATCCATGTTTCCAATTCCTTGGGTAGCCTGCTGGATACCCCTGAATTTTGAGGTCCAAAACTCACTGGAATTTAATCCCCCAAGCATGATGCAGCACATGTGCTGAAAATATCCATGATTAAATAAAAACAAACCTTCCCTGTTGAACATAGGAGGGAAAAAATTTCCCTTTTGAAGGTGAATGGGGGTTCATGGCTGAGACCCATGGTCCTTGCTGCAGGACATGATTTTGTTGCAAGACATGGTTTTGTGGTGGTCTCAGATCCACTGGCCTCTCAGCATCCCCAAAACCAAATAAACAATGACAAGTTTTTAACTTAATTTGATTGACTTCTCACCTCTTGATTGTTTTTTGGGCTGCTTTTTTGTTGTTGTTGTTGGTTGGTTGGTTTATTTTTTTGTGGTTTTCCCCTGTTTTTTTTTTTTCCATTTGTTTGTTTTGGTATTTTTGTTTGTTTGTGGGGTTGTTTTTTTTCTTTTTTTGTGTTGCTTGGTTTTGGGGTTTTGGGTTTTGTTTGGGTTTTTTTGTTTGTTTGTTTGTTTGTTTGTTTTTTGTTTGGTTTTGTTTGTTTGTTTGTTTGTTTGTTTCCTGGTAGGGTTACAAATGAATGATCAGATTTTTAGAGGCTGCAACTACAGCTGTTAAAGCTCCTCCCTCCATGCCCTGTGAGGACTGCATAGGATGAGTGCTCACATTTACTCCTAATTTCAGCACCTGGGAATTATTCCTCATCCTTCAATTTTGACCTCTTTTCCTTTCAATGCCACTTGTGCTCAGAAAGCAAAAATCCAGTCCTAGGGGAATATATGGGATGTTTTACATCCCAGGACAACACTTCAACACTTTGTTTTGGGACTGCAAAAGGAGGCAAGACAATCACCTGCTTGAGTGAGCTCTTTGGAGGAGGCAAACAAGTGTCACTTTGTTCTCACTTGTGCAACCCAGGCAGAAACTGAGGGGGGTAAGGGAAGGTCAAGACAGACCCATGATTTAAAGGCAGGAGAATGGTTTGATGACTGAATGAGCCAGGGGCTTCACTTTCAGCTCATGCTGACACGGATCATTATGCAGAGGGCGGCACAGAATCATGGAATCGTTTACATTGGAAAACCTCTGTAAGATCAAGTCTCCCCATTCCCTCAGTACTGCCAAGCCCACCACTAAGCCATGTCCCCAAGTGCCACATCCATATGTTTTTTAAATCCCCCCAGGGTTAGGGACTCCACCACTGTCCTTCCTAGGCAGCCTCTTCCAGGGCTTGACAAACTCTTTGGTGTAGAAAATTTTCAATATCCAATCTTTACATCCCCTGGCACAGCCTAAGGCCATTCCCTCCCCTCCTGTCCCTGTTCCATGGGAGCAGAGCCTGAAGCCCCACCAGGCTCCCTCCTCCTGTCAGGGAGTTGCAGAGAGCAAGAAGGTGCCCTCTGAGCCTCCTTTTCTCCAGACTGAGCCACCCCCAGCTCCCTCAGTTGCTCCTCATCAGACTTGTGCTCCAGACCCTTCCCCAGCTCCCTTCTCATCTCTGGCTGTGCTCCATGTTGCTGCCTCAGTTTCCCCACTGTAAGGCAGTGACTGTGCTACTCATTCCCATCACAGGTCTCCCGAGTCATAGCACAAATCTACAGTGCTGAGCAACCAACACACCAGCTGCTTCATAGCCATAAGCAGGAAAAGAGTCATCCCTTGTCTTGCTCCAGCAGCAGGACTATTGCCCAACCCTGTCAAATGCTTTCCAGGGCCAGCTGTAGTGTAAGGCCAGCAGAAGGGAATCCTGGCAGACCTCAGTACACCTCACTTGAAGCTGATACAAAAAGCCAGGCAAGCTTTCTTTCCTTTTGCTTAAAAACAAAGATTTGGGCCTGCTGATAAATGCTGAAGCTTTAACCGAGCCCATATTGGCCATTAAAAATCTCTTGACTGCCTCTTGGGTATCTTTAAGGAGCACATAAGTCTTCAAGGGCCCAAATGCAACACGATTTGCTGGCCACAAATAGGGTATACCCCTGCCAAAACCTTCTTCTCTGCAGCAATGGCATTCCCCTCAAAACATTTTATAAGTTGGTCTCCAAGCTTTTTGACAAGAGCATATAGAAGGGAACATAAAATTCGCTGACCCTCATGCTGCTTTTTGGCTTGAGGAACTGTTTCTTTCTACATCTTTCATCCCCTTTTCCCCAACTCCTTAATTAACTTCATATTTCTAAGAAAGAAGGAAATTATGTTAATTGAAACCTTCTCAGTACATTATCATCTCTGGAAGGAGCATTTGGGGAAGAGGAAGGCAGAAGGCTTAGGGTATGTGCGGGATTAAATCATCCCTTGGAGGAAGATGTCAGAGTGTGAAAGGCCAGCTAACTGCTCTTGGTCACATCAACCCGGATTTTGCTTCTCCCAAGTGTCACCAGAGCTTCCCACCCACATCCAAGAGCAAGCAAGGAATGCCAGAAGGCTGGGCCAAGGCAGAAATCAGTGCAGCTGACCTGTGATGCACCAAACACAATTTCTTTCCCTTAACTTCGACAATGACTGTAATAGCCCTGCCCAGGCACACAGGCATCATGCATTACACAGGCTTGAAACACAACTGAGTAATATCCACTCTACAAGCAGATATAATCAACGGTTGAGTTGTCATGTTTTATCAATACACCATCAAATCTCATTAATCTCCTGTCCAGCAGATCAGAGATGGATCCTCACAACACTCAAATTTTTCATGGTAGCACCTCCATGCAATAAGCTACACTTGTAAAGCAAGATTGGATGGTACTTGGAGCAACAAGGTCCAGTGGAGGTGTCCCTGCCCATGGAAGAGGACTGGAACTAGATGATCTTGAAGGTCCCTTCCAGTCCAAGCCATTCTATGATTCCATGGAAGCAAGACTTCTGTGGCTACAAAAACACCAGGACTGGGTCAAATTCTGCTTGTAAGAAGTCCTGAGTTCAGAGGTTCAGTACCTTGACTCTGCAGTTGCATGGTTAAAATGACCAAGCAAAGCATAAGCACCAGTCTCCAGGTATTTTCATGAGCATTAGTGCAAAGTTTTTGGAAACAGGTTTAATGAGAATAGTGCTTTCTCTGAAGTTCTCCCATCCTTCCCCTCCCTGGCTGGCTGACTTCCCCAGTCTCAATTTGCAGCCTGCCTGAATACCACCCAAAATATTTTCTCAATTAGAGGAGAAAACAGGAATTTGCCACTTGTCTGCCTCTATTCTGCCGCCTGTCAGCATTCAGCAAATATTTCAATCGTAGCCCTTTGCATGCTGCTAGCCCTGCTCATTTAACCTTTTGCCCTTCCCCAGGCTAATCCATTGGCCTTTACCTCCAAACCTTTACAGCCAAGGGCTGACCACAGGATGGGCTAGCAGAGAAGGGAGGATGAAAGGGGATAAGTTATGCCAGACTTCATTGCAATTTAGGGAGGGGGAGCAGAGAGGATGCAATTCTCTGACCATGCTTCTCAAAGAATTCAACCACCAGCAGCTGGGATTTGCGCTTCCACATCTGGAAAGCGAAGAGGAAAGGAAAGTTAACGATTTATAAGAAAAAAAAGGGAAGGAAAGCCTCTGTTGCCTTAGCTCTCCTTCACATGGCTGGCAGCATCCTGAGGCAGGTACCTAATTGCCCATGGAACCTTTGCTCTTCTGCCTCACCCACCTTCCTCGCCGTCCCACATGTTGCTGAGATCAGTAGCTAGCAGTTCCGCTGTCAAGAGATCACGTGATGAAAATAATGCCCAGAGTGCTGCCTGTCAGCCTCAGAAATGCCTGTTCGGCTTTGATGGTGGAGGTCTGCAAAACCTCTGTCCACCTGGCCCCCCACTCAGCCGAGCATCCCCTGTGGCTGTCCAGGGGCTGTGCCCAGCTGCCTGCTGTATGAGAAATCACTGACCCTTCCATCACATGGGCGCTTTAATTGTTCACATCAGTATTTTGTTTCTCTCTACTGTAGACAGTTTGCTGTCAGTTATCTGTCCTTCATATGTAATTAATTGTGCTGTCTCCCAGCTCATTAGAAACAAGCTCCTCTCCTTCCCCTCCCCCAGCCAAGTCATAGGGTGAATTATTTAGGTTAAATCATGTTTAAGTAACTACATAAATAGTAGGTCGAATTTGCCTTTTGTCTAGGCTGAGACTGTTGCTTGGCTCCTTTCTCAAAGCATCAGACCAGGAAAGCCCTTCTCCTTGGAAGGCCTTGAAGGGAAATCCTCACTGGGCAGAGCAGCCATGCCAACCCAGGAACAGGTGACAGTTCTCCAAGTAGAAGACTCATCCAGTAGGAAACAAGAAGGAGCTGACAAACTTTAATAAAGCAGGCATAAAAGTCAGCACTCCAGAGCAAAAATCCTGCCAAGAGAATGTTCATTGTCTAGCAAGAGATAACAGTGAGAGAGAAGGTGAGGCTTGGTTTGGATAATATTTCTTCCCCCCTGCCATAGCTTGTTACAAAATGCACCTCAGGTGACATAACTTCACACATGCTACCACCTTGCAACTACGCCATTGAAACTCAGGTGCTAAAATGCACGTGAAAGACTTCTGAGCATTATTCAATTAAGAACCAAATGCGACTTTCTGAAGTGGGTTCTCTCAGAAACACCAGCTTAAAAATAAATAATTTTGAGGATGTGGCTATACAGGTTCAATCAATCTAAACCTCAACATGAATCATCACCTTGAACTCAAAAAAACCCCAGCATCACACTGTTCTAAAGTGTTAAGAGTAGTAAAAGTGAAACCTGCAAAGTTCATTTTCTCATTTGTCTCAGCCAAAACGTTATGTTCTTGTAAACCATTTCCCTGTGCCAAAGTGCCTCTAATGTCATCTGATGTAAAGATTTGAGGATTTAAATATCTGCTTCTAGCTGGGAATAACCACTGACAGAATGAGCATGAGAAAGCTTGTTTCCTCGAGATTTCCAGCTTAGTTCAAGAGATTTAATCATCTGGAGGAGCTTCGGGTGAATCACCTGAACTTTTGGATACTGACTGCAGCCAAGACCTCCCATCCTCTTTGTGCATGCACATCCTTGCTGATAGACCTGGGCTAGCCAAATGCTTTAACTGATTGGACCAGGCTCAGCTTTGCTGGATTGCCTGCACAAAGGCTGTGAAGGGCTTTGGTGAAGACTTGTACATGAAAAGCACTGCAGACATTTCCAGCGGTGTTATTCAAAGCTAAATTACTGCTCAGGGAAACTGTTTATACCAGGAATGCAAGGCAACAAAGTTTTCTCTTCCTAGAACAATCTGGGCACAGATGATAGCAGAACAAAAGCCTTCCAGGCTGCCTAAAACCAGAAAATCTCACCAGTGACATGGGAAGGCCACCAACAAGAGCCAAGGCATAGTTCAGTTTTCCAGCCTATCTACAGCTGGTCCTCTCCACCACAGGGTCTTAAAAAGGATAGAGGTCATGAGCAAGTGTTATACAAGTCACTGAAGTTGTTTTATCAAAGACCCTCAATCTAAACTTGCTTCCTGGGCTTAATACAGCTTCTAGTCAACCAGGGAAATACGCTGCTATTTTGCTGAACCCCCCAAAAATGGCAGTCTGACTTCCCATTCCTACTCAACTCGCTCTCCTAACACTGCACTACTTCAGGAGACAGCTCCTACACCACTTTATCCAGTTTCAGACAGGAATAAAATAGCCACAGCTTGGTTCATCAGAAGCACACCCAGCTTTAAGGTGATGTTGTATGATTAATAATATACGCTTTAAAAAAATAAAAATGTTCTCAAGAAGGAAAGGGGAAAGGAAGGAAGAAAGAAAAACATACATGAGTGGGGGAAGGGGGAAAAAGGACAACAATCTGAGACTTTCAATGGGAATGTCCAAAAATAACACAAACAGGATCTCCCTGCCATCTGCTTCGATCCTCTCTGAAAGGCTTTCAAAGCAAAAAGCCTTGCCAAAACCTGACAAACAAAGCACTGAGCATCAGTTTTAATGGAATACCAATACTGTGCTCCCCCTTCTCCCCTTTCTGTTCCATAGACACACACCTTCCACACCCCCCCAGTTGCCAAATAAATGACACTATGCAAAAAAATTTGCTTCGGTTACGAAGCTGAATAAACAAGGAATAATTTTGTAAGTGGTCCCATATGTCTCTGCTTCTCTGCTTACAATGGACACTAATAAGATTTGCCATAACTAATTCATTCTTTCACACCATTACCCTATTCTTTAACTTAAGGACACACACACACACAAAAAAAAAAAAAAAAAAAAAATTACATTCTGCATATCCCATGTGCATTTTTCTGCAACTTTCACACACTTCAAACACAAAAGTTTCAACAGCCCACCCATCATAGCACAGACATTTTCAACTTAGTTTAGGCCTCTCAGTGAGGTTTAAAGGTGAGTTTTACTGAACTTAAAAGGAAAAGAAGAATGTCTGTCACTTGTTTTCTTTGATTTTCCATTCTAATTTTTAAAAAAGAGATGTCGAACAGGGTTGACGGGAAATGGGGAGGCACAGGAGAGATGTGCTCTCAATACCAAAGGCAACATGTTAGTGCACATAAAGTAGAAAATCTTGACTCCAAAAGCAATGTGCTAGCACATATAAAACAGAAGCAAATTCCATTAGCTGCAAAAACACAAAGCAAATACCCAGCAGCAACACTCGGGGCTCTGAGAACCCAAACACCCTTCAGCCCATGCCTGCTCTCATTTCTTCACCGTGCTGGGATGCAGAGATCCAAAAAATTATTTCTTTTTGTTTGGTTGGTTGGTTGGGTTTTTGTTTGGGTTTGGAGTTTTTTTGTTGTTTGTTTGTTTGTTTGTGTTTGGTTTTGTTTTTGTTATTTTGGGTTGGGGTTTTTTGTTATTGGTTTGGTTTTTTCCAAGATTTGCATCTCTCCTGACAGACTTAAGAAACAAACCCAAAATGCTTAAACCCATGCTTCTTTGTTGCACTTTGTTCCCTCTGCTATTGGGATATTTTTATGTCCCAGGAGCATACCTTTACCAGTGCTGACCAAGCTTCTTTTGCTTTTCTCTTTTAGAACATCTGAGGCCTAAATTACTTGAGCAAACAAAGGACCCTTCCCTCCCTCTCTCTCCCGCTGCCACCTCCCCCCTCAGTGCTGGGTCTGCCCCTCCTCCTCCAGCATACAAATGGCCTCACACCAGACGGGATGGAGGGAGGGCTCCCAATTACACCTCTTTATTAACGAGGGGCCACGTTGGGGAAGGGACCGAGGCAGTGTGGGGTACAGACTGCGGCTGCTGGCTCCTTCCAGTCACCCAAACTGGGGACCAGAGGTCACGAGCAATGTGCTGGAAAGGAGCCGATGTGCCAGAGCTTTGGCCAACCTCCCAGCCCACCCTGTTCCATGGTGGGTGAGCATCACTGGCCCACCCACCCCCACCACCATATCTGGGAAAGGATGTCAGGGAAAAGACCTAAAAGGACCCTGGTTGTTTCCTGCAGCCTGTGGATGGGGTGAGCTGAGTGGTGAGGGGGAGCATGATGGGACCACCAAGCCATAGGGTGGGTGCAGAGGTTCTTACTGCAGCCAGAGCAGTAGAAGGTGGGATGCCTGGTCCAGTGGCCCTGGGTGTGAGACCTCTGTCTGCCTCAATTTTCTGCTTGAAAACCTTAGGAGAGTGCTGAAAATCTATGTTCTTTTGTAGCATTCAGATATGATGTGGTCTAACAGTGCCCCTGCCCATGGCAAGGAGTTTATAATGAAGTGGTCTTTAAGGTCCTTTCCAACCCAAACCAACCTATGACCTATAACAGTTACAGGGCACTGCCTTCGGTTTTCCATAAGTACCATCCATCCTCAAGCTCCTTTATCCCTGTGTTTGCAGTGACTCATTTACTTGTTCTTCTAGGAAAGATAAGGAGGGCGATTTTCAAGAAAAAGTCACAGTCAAAATCAAAACCCTTTGCTTCTCTCTCATTTGAACCTCAGTCCACCCTTTGTGTTCACCCTTCAAAGCTGGAATATCACACCTGATGATATACTTCCTGAGCCCCTCAAGCCACTTATTTACCCATCAGACCCTCTGCAGCACTGCCTGCATGGCTGTCTCCATCTGGCAGAGTCCAAATCCTCCTTTCTCCTTACCTCACTGTTTAAATTCCTCTCCCACTGGGCTGCTGGTTTTTCCTCAGGAACAAAGCACAGCCCCTGTGAACAAACACTTCTACCCATCTGTGTCCAGCAGCCATGACAAAAACAGCTCCCCTTCTCTTAGAGACCCCTATAATTTTTCCCCAGATCTCACAACATGCTTGACATCCTTTCTGACTCCTTCTCTACTCTCAAAACTAGATTTGGTTGCTTTGTCCCGTCTTCAGGTTTATTTATTTACAGACCTTCATGCTACCTGTGCTTCTTGTTGAGTCTCTTTGGGGGTCTACTTATATCTGTGTTTTTACACAAGTGGCAAGTCTGCAGGCAGACAGTGAAGATGCAGAGAGAAAAGGGGACTATAAGGGGAGCATAAAGCATTTCAACTGTTTCTAACCAGGGATTAACACATGGGTTTTAAACAAGGGGACTCCCTTCCCAGCTGACAGCAGCAGCTGCAGCTTCTGACTTGCTCACAGAGTGGCAGGGAATCGAATCAAAGAGAAAAGAAGAAAGAGGACAACCCTTCCTTGGGGAGTAAGAAACACAATACGAGCTATTCTAAAATCCTTGAAAATACTGGCTTGGTTTTAGGTCAGGCTCTCCTTCCCCCTTCTGTCCTGTGTGCCCTTCACCCCTTCTTCCCCTTCCCCTCTCAACAAAGGGAAATCGGTATTTTTCAAAATTCTTCTGAAAGCCAACCCGGCAGATGGTTCTTTCCATGCTGGGGAGGGAACAAAAAGAAAAACCTGCCAGGATACACATCACTGAGATGTGACAAAAATGGGCATGGTGGCTGGCCTCTGACCCAGGGATTTCATAGACCTATTAAGCCATGTGTCCAAGATGGACTGAGGCAACTTCCATCTCCAGCACGCAGCTGCTGTACCCCACGGGCTCATGCTAAGTTTATTAGATTAACTCAGGCCAGATAGACTGAAAAAAGACAGGGTTTCCATCTCCCACCTTTTCAACACCTTAGGACAATCCTCAAAACCAACATCTAAGCAGGTGGAAGTGAAACTCAGCAGCCAAATTCACAATGTAAAAGGCTTATTTGGACAGTAATTAGCAAGAGTCCTACTTTACCAAAGTCTTACATATCTATCAGTGATTTGAACTCCTGCAGATGCAGAAAACCAAGGGTAAGGCACTGTCAGCCATTCTATCACACTCAAATGCCTCAGATTAAGGATCTGGCTGTCCATCACAAGCTGCTCTCCTTTTTTCTTTTTTTTTTTTAAATATCCTCTTCCCTCTAGACAATATCAACAGGCAAATTCCCACTTTCTTTGAGGGTGCCCCAAGCAAATCCTAGGGCTCCACATCCCAGGCACCCAAGCTGCCTCCAAGGACAGAGCATAACTTGGTTATGCACCACAGCTGGCAGCCAAGCATGGGAAACAGCAAAGGGTGTGCTGCCCTCCCGCAGAGCTGCCCTGTACTTCACAAATTCCCATGAAGCATGCTGGCAGTTTCTGTCCCCCAGTGACTAATAGCAGCTCCTGCCCACGCCCAAGAGTAAATGACCTAAGGACAGATCGATCCCTCCCCACCACGCTCTTCCCAGTTCCTCCCGCGATCACTGTGCTGCAGTCACAGAAGGAAACAGGCTTCCCCACCCCCCTTCAAATCAGGAGTATAATTATAAGTAATGCAATGGAATTAAGACCAGAGAGAGAAAAGGCTGGAGGGAATTGGTCCTAATGATTACATAAATTATTGAAGAAAAGTATCCCATGTAAAAAAGAGGCTGTCTTTAGGAAGAGTACTTCACCAGCTGACTGCTGGCGAACACAATGTCAGAAAATGGACAAGACAAATTAATTATCCCCATCTAACCTGCACACAACATGGGATATAAGAAGTAGAATGCATTGTCAATCCAATAGCATCAGTTCCCAGTGTAAGATGCAATAAAGCAAGTGCTTTCAAACTCCCTGCTAATACACATTAGGCAGGTGACAAATGTAGGGACTGTCCCTGCAGCTTCTGGTGGGAGGCAGAAATGAGGGCTGATCAAGACCCTCTTAGTGCTGCTGCTCCCCAGTGGAAAGAAATATCTGCCTCAGGTCTACTTTTCTTAGTCTTAAGGGTGAGCTTTCGTCAAATTATCCCCCTGGGAATACAGAGGTAAAATTTAGGTGAAGCTGCCCAGGTCAGCACAATATTCTTGCACATACTGATGAGCAGGGGAGAATACTGATAGAAGTCCATTTAGAAATTACAGTGTAAGCTCTACCTTAGAGGTATGAGGAAACTATTTCCTACACATCCTCCTGGGAGAAACATTTGCCAAGCACAGCTACAGAAATGCCTTTTCACAGAAGCACCAGGTGGGGAAACAGTGACCTGCCCTGTGAACGAGGCGAGGGTGTGATCAGTGGTGACACATTGAATGTCCACTGCTCAGCCCTCTCCTTGTCAGACAGAGTCATCAGCAGGGAGAGAGGGGCCTTGGCCTCTGGCTCATTTGCTTGTGTCACCACATTCCTTCCAAAAGGGAGAGCATTGGGCAAGTCAAAATTACCCACAAATCCCCTCAGGGCTGATTCTCATCTTTCATCCATATGGAGGGAGAGCAGCTCACATGAAGCTAGGATGCTGCAAAGTACTGAAATTCCTCAATGAACCACCCAAGTTTATAGTGGTAGAGTTGTTGTAAGACTGATGTCAATAAAAGATACCATCACTTTACAAACCTTGCCACCCAGGTGAGACAGAACCATGAGAAACTGATGAGAAGATCAGGAGTCCTCCAGTAGATATTCCTCATTCAACTCTTACCACATTTTAGAGTTTACAGACCAGAAGGGATTATTAAGGGCATCTAGGTCAACCTATTGCATGCTGGCCCCAAAACTCCACCCACTCATTTCTGCTTACAGCCCTAACACTCCGCAGTGTTAGATAAGTTTTAAGTGAGCAGTGGAGATGCAGAGTTAATAGTTTTGAAACAAAGTGACCAGTTTAAATGACAATTAGAAGGGGAATTGGCTTCCAGAAGGGCTCTGCACTCCTTGCTTGGAGTTCAGGCCACCACCTAGGAGACTCAGTTGTGTCATGGTTAAGCAACCACAGCTCAGGGAAAAAAGACTGTTACCCTGGCCTGCAACAGGTTCCTTGAGTGACTTACTTAATCCTATTACTCTATTCCACATTCTGTACTAAGAGACAAGATGGTTCCATTTATCCTCCTCTCTAAAGAGCTTGCGAAATTCTTGCAGGAGGACAGGATCTCCTGATGCCTTCACACAGGACCTGCCAGCAGCAGACATGAATGTACAGTAGCAACATGAAACACTACCTTAAAATGAGCCTGGTAGAGACCCACTTAATTCTGCAAACACAACTGCAGGTGATTGTCTATCTTGAATGACCATGTCCTCATCTTCAGCAGTTCTGTCTGGGCCACAGTCCAAGCCACATCTCAGACATACAACCTCATCTGCAACCCACAGTAAGATACCTTAGTCCTCATGCTGTCCTGTTCACTGACAGCCCACATCTTCAGAAAAAAAGAGACAGTAACGAGGTGTTTGTCTTGATACACCCTGGAGAAGTAGAGTTTGCTGTCCATCCTACTTGGAAGCACTGTCATGCTACTGGTGCATGTGCCATGACTTGAGAATCCCTCTCCTGACAGCAAACACCTGCAGTTCAGAGTCCAAATATAATCACGATGTAGAAATAGCACTTCACGTCCTGAAATGAAGAAGCCAACAGCCACTGGTCTAATTCATGTTAGAGGTCATGGAAAGAAATGGAAAATAATGCTGTCATGAAAACACAGCTAACTGGACTTGTCCTCAAGTGTCACGTATCAAATGGAATAACTTTAAGGTTCAAGAGTTGGAAAAGTCTCAGCATTAAAAAACAAAACAATGCATGTTTATTCTGGATATTTTTAGACTGGTTTCCTAAGGAAACAAGGCTAACATGGTTCACACTGTGTTTGTGTGTACGTGAATGCACACACAAACAAACTCCTTGCCTTCCTGCAGGATCCTCTCCTCAGTGTTTTTGGAATATTTTGCCCAGTTAAGATCACGTTTGATGTAAGAACAGAAATCTTTGTAATACAATATTCTAACAAATTTTGTTCAAATTGTTCACTGGTCAGAAGAAAGGGACCCCTGAGGGGCTCCCAGACAGGGCTTGGCCTGCAAGTTCACTTGTCACTAGACACCAGAGAAGTCACATAAGAGGAGAGTGGTCAGAAACAAATTTTCACAGGTTTCAGTGCTCTTAGCAAAAGGAAAAAAAAAAAAAA
>VXBX01008454.1:79984-97738 GCA_013400415.1 Scytalopus superciliaris
AAAAAAAAAAAAAAGAAAAAACTGAGAGCACCAGGTGAACCAACACTCTACATTCAAATGAACTCATATGGGTCCATCACTCAGTCCCACTGGCTGGGCAGAAGACCGGGGACAGGAAGAAGCCCATGTGGGAATAAAGCATATGAAGAATTAGACCTGACCTGAGGGGGCTAGCTGAGCATGCCTCTGTGTGTGAAAAAGACATTAAAGATGAAAAATCTGGAGGTAAATCAGATGTCTGTGGTCAGGCATGCCTGGAAGGGAGGAAAGGAAGCACTGCATGCAAAAGCTGATGCTGGAAGAACATGATCATGTACCTGAAGGACTGACAGCCCTGTGCATCCCAAAACCTCTGCAAATGAAGACACAACCAGTTTGCAGCCCTGGGTGCACACGCCAGCACATCACATCTCCATCTCTGTTAGCCTGGAGGCCACAGTGCTTTCGAAACAACCTGCCTGTGCTGACTTGGCCAAGTGTTTATGAGGCTGCAGGAGCAGCACCCATCTCCTCCTGCAGTTAGGTGGCTGGGACTAAGGACCTCCACCTGGATCCCCAGCTCTCTGCACTTGTCCCAGTTGCTGCACCAGTTGCTTCCCTGCAGTGTCTCCCTAACCCCAAAAGCAGGTCTGTCCATGGATGTTTATGTCACAGTTTGAAGACAATGATGCAGCACAAGCAAACAAGGAAATGTCACAGAGGGCCATCGAAACTCAGCTGTGGGAGGGATAGACTGCTGCAAAACAAAGCCTTGTCCTACACACAGACAGCCTCCCCAAGCCCTGCTCATGTGGCAGCTAATCAAATATATCTAGTCTTCCTTGTTTGGCACTCCAGTGTTCAGTAGAAAAAGCCTGCTTACATTTCCTCAGCCTATCCCTTCTTCACTGCCAGACATTTGCTTCTTTAAGACACACTCGATTAGGTGTAATAAAAAAGGTCACAATTCCTTAGGAGCAGACAGTGGAGAATGGACATCACCTGGCTCAGGGAGAGCACTGAGCTGAAAAAGACACTGCTTTACTTCTATCAAAAGGTATCCATGAGATGATTCAAGATAGACACTTTCCAGTAAGCTTTGGGGGAGAAGGAAGGATTAAGAGCTGAGATCCAGCTCTTCCTGCTCTTCATAGAGAGGACTGAACCAACTTCAGCAGGAACCAGCCTCCTCCAGATGACTATGTGGGGGATCAAGAGGACTCAGCTCCCAGTCTAGGCAACTCAGGTACCTTCAAAGACCAAGATGAACCTAAATGGTTCTCAGCTTCTAGAAAAACTGGTTTCTTAAGCAAAGAAATTAATTTCTTTAAAAAAAAAAAAAAATTCCTCCTCTTTTTTTGAAGGGAGCCTAAGGTAGTTGTGGTGGGAGAGCACCAAACTGCAGCTGTTTCATTTGTGTCTTCAACAATGTGGTAGAAAGAAAAGCTAGCCTCAAGGAAACCTAGGATGAATATCAAAGAGCTGAGCTGGTGTAGCTTTGCACCCATGCACTTGTATAGAAAGACTGTAAAAATGCCAGCAGCCTCATGCGTGTTAGAGCAGCTCTGAATTGATCTCTCAGTTGCTCAAAAGCCAGTTTCACCTTAAAGGCAACTGGAGCAACACTCCTCCTGTCTTGGCACTTCTGGGGCTCTACCACTATGCCATAACCTGGGAAGAGGCTGAGGTGTACTCTGCTGATGTGAGCTCCAGATACCTGCCACAAGCATCATTTAGAGCAGCCTCAAGGCTTAGCTAAGAGTAAGGACTAAACCAGTACACAATCAGGTCCAGGCTGAAAGGGCTGTGAATGTTGCATCCTTCAGGGTTCGGAGGTTTGGGGGGGGCAGGGGAAGTAAAAGAAAAAGAAGCTGTAAATTAAATTCTGCCCCTTCAAGCAGGTACAACAGCATGCAAGTGCCTTCTCCTCCTACTTGCTAAGCCGCATGCAGCACAGGGAGCAAGCAGTTACGTCAACTCCCTGAGCTGTGTTGGGGATCGCAACAGGAAGAGCTGACTCAGAGGACATCTTGCACGGGAATGCCCTTAGCAAGGAGGAATAAGCATGCACGATGAGCAATTGGATGATCATGCACACAAATCACTGGGGAGAGGAGTCCGGCACAGGGATAATCCAGCAAGAGCTGCAAATGCACACAAGGACCTGGAGGGGAAGTGCAATGTGCAGTCAGCATTAAAAAGATGTGGGAAGGAGAGGAAGGGGAGTGTTCGTGATCTTCTGGAAGAAGGAGGGGTGCAATGGGGAAAGCACATGAATGAGAGTGTCCTCAAGCAAAGGTGAATTGCAGGAGAAAGTTGCACATGTGGGGCAGGGGAAAAATAGACTATGAACTGAAAGTGTTAGAACTGCTTCCTGCAGAGAAATGGCAAAAATACCTACATAAATGCGAAGGGGGAAAAAAATACAAAAAACACTGCAAGAAAATCCAAATATAGTTTCCTCTGCACGCAAGGAAGCTTTGTTTCCATTTCACTTGCTGCTGTGCTTAGCTCTCAGCAATAAAATGCATTCACCTATCCCAAGCTCTCAAAAAACCCTAGTGCACTAATAATTTAAAAAAAAAAAAGCTTACATCCCCTGAAGAAGGACATTATGCATATGATGAAAACTCCAAAGAAACTTTGTCAGGCTATGATTAAAGAAAGAAGGGGTCGAAAGTGAAGTGTTTGCAGACATAAGAGAACAGTCAGAAGAGCAAAAGCAGGGAAGGGGTGAAGAAAAAGAAAGAAAACAAAACCAGGGAAGTACTGTTCATCTGGGCCTTGTTAAATGCTACATGACAGGCAGGGAATGCTGATGGATTGCTTCATTGCATTTGGTGCCGCAATTTCAGTTTCTTTCAGTTTCCTTGCAGACTGGTAGTGCATTTCCTTATGTAAAGGAAAAGGCACCTTTAGTGATGCTGAAGATGCTGGACTCTAATAACTCTGCTGCAGATGGGAGAGCAGCAGCTGCAGGGCTTGCCAACATGCCAGCAGGGCATCCTTTGGGCTCCTGGCTTTTTCCTTCCCTCCCTCTCCAATTAGCCTAAATGAAATGGGGCTATTTGTGGGCTTAGAAGTGGCAACGGTTCAGCCCGCTCCATCCCAGGTGCCAAAGGGTTGAAATAAGAGAAAACTCTTGCAGAATGTTTGTGCATTTTCCAATTGCCACCAAGCAGCCTCAAGAACAGCCCAAGCTACGATTCAACTTCTGAGCAGTCTCAGGATAAAGGCTAGGAAACTACCTTTGCTCTTATTTTCAATTAGGGGAGGCTGATGTGAAACTGGGCATGGTCAGGACTTAAAAGAAACCCCAAAAGTTGTTGGGTAGCAGCCAAGCATTCAAGCCAACAGAGCAGAAGTTCCCAACACTGATGCTCTCTCATCCCCTCCCCACTCCAGGGCATCAGCAACCACACCCAGCAAGATCCTCTCCTGAATTCCCTCCCTTCCCATTCAGGATCACATAACACCCCCGGGGCAATTGCTCACATGGAAAAGCAACATGAGGAAAATATTTAATATATGTTTATGTCTTTTAATATAGTGTAGCAGCTGGAATCAAAGGCAAAAACCCTGGGTCTCGGCACATGAGCATCATGGCTCTCCACAGAGCCCCCTTCTAATCACCACCACTCTCTGGACCACAGCTTTAGAAATCAGGCACTAACCCCTATTGCCTAATTAGCAGAGCAGTGTAAAGCTTAGGAACAGGCATATCTTCTTCCTCCCTAAGTGGCCACTGAATAAATGTTATATCCCCAGTTCACAGTCCCTTTTTACATTGCTGGCATTACCAGTCCTTTGTGTACCCACATGCTGTTACTTAAATTGCTTCCATGTTTTCATTACTTGCCCTCTGTGCTGTGTGTATTGAAACTCCTGCAAGAATGCTGAAGTGATATTTCAAAGCACTGGGGACTACTGGAGATGTGGCTGGAAATATTATGCAACAAGCTAAAGTGATTTTTCAAGTCCCGATAGAGTTTGCAGCTCCTCAGGGGAAAAAAGTAAATTCGGGTGCTACTCAGTGAGGTGCAGGACAACCACTCCCACCCACCAGAGACCCAAGGATGGCACTTGCAGCTCAGTCTGTGAGGCCTGTGTGTATTTGCTGCATCCATGATGCTGCTCCCATGTGCAAGGGAAATGTGTACATTGGGCCAAACTCTTCTGGCAAAACTCCATGGAGGACAATGGCGTGATGCCAGATGAAGGTCTGGCCCACTCATTTAAATGTGTTGTTCCTTCCTGCTGATGCCAGTAGTTGCTTTTCTGGCGCTTGTGCTGATTAAAGCAACAGGCAATCAAACAGCCTAATGCTGAAATTTCAAAACCAGCAGAATCATTTAAATGTGTCAATCACTTTTTTTTCATTTTTCCCAGCCACTACTACAGCTCTTAATGGTTCTGCAAGTACACACAGAAGGCTCCTGTGTGTTCTGTTGTCACAGGGAAACACATGGTTGGACCAGAGAGATACTTCTCCATGTGAGTTTCAACTTGCTCTTTGCTTCTAATTATTTTCCCCCAAAATTTTCTGTACCTGCCACAAGACACACGTATTGCCCATGGAAGAAATTATGCTACCAGCACTGGAACGTTTTTCCCACTCATTTCCAGCCTTCCCTTCCTGCAGTGCCTTTCATCACCCCTTGATACAAGATGTTCACAGCCTGATCCTGAAACCCACGAGCCAAGAGGCAGTCAGGTGCAAAATCCCTCCGGCTTCAGGGATGCAGGTTATTTCCCATCCTGGTGTTGCAGGCTGTAGGTCTCCAGGCATCAAACCCCTTGAGAACACAGCACCAGGGTCTTCCAGATCCCTGCTGGGGACATCTCTGCTGCAGCTGCGTCTCAGCAGCTGCCGTGTGGCAGCCGTTGGGTGTTATGCTAATGGATGCACCGGAGCAGCAGCCCTCTGCCCATCTGCTCAGAGGATCCACCTGCTGGGTGGTAAGGTTTTTTTGTTTGTTTTAATGGCCAGATTAGACCAGTGCTGACCCAAAGCGCTCCCAGCCTGAGCACAGGGTGTGAACACAGCCCCAGCCAGCCCCAACCTTGCAGCACAGGTGCAAGCTGGATGTAGCCACATCTGAGCCACGATCAGCTTCTCAAACTCCTTATCCTGCTGCAATTAAATTCTCACCCTGAGCATAACCACACTAACAAGGTGCATTTTTAGTTATTGTTCACATTGGGTTTGTTTGGTTTTTGTTTGGGTTTTCTTGCACATAACTTCCTTATACTTAGCTTTATTTATTCAACCTTTTCTAATGACCACGCACAGGAAGGAACACACCTTCCATACCCATCTGAATGGGTGATAAAGAAAAATGAAAGCTGTGACTTCTGTGCAGTCATAGTCTTCACAGTCCATGCATGATAGGTAGTGGTTTGCAATTCTTTTTTCCTCCCTATGTGGCCATGGAAGGTTTGCTTGTGACACCTTTGCTGTCAAGGAGCATAGTCTCACACAACTACTGCTTCCCCTGAGACCTCTGCAAGCATTCAGGGAGGAAAGAAAAGTGGAAATAAGACATTGCTGGGTGCTAAGAAGACAGCCCATCTTCTCAGTAGGTGGGAAAAATCTCTTCTCACTGTGTTATAGGGCCAAACCTCTGCTGTGCTAAAAAGAGGTACTTCTTTCCTGTCCGTGGACTATGCCATTTAGCAAGGTTCCAAGAAAAAATCCACTTGATTTTTTTAGGTTTGTTTGTTTATTTGTTTTTTTCTCCAGGTTCAGCTTGTAAGAAAAGTACTCTAAGACTGATGTTAATCTCCCTGGGCTTTGCCTTGAATCAATGGGAAATGTTGATGCTTTAAAAAGTGATTTTGAGTTATGAAAATTTTAGTCTAAGTCAGCCTGCTGAGGACAATTTCTCCAGGGAGAGGTGGTGGCAGTTAGGCTCCTCAAGCCTTCACACAGCCCTTTGAGCATCCATCAAGTGTGTAAGGTATGAGAGGTCAGGGATCAAAGCTGTGTGAGCAGGAAAACCAAGTCATGGCCCAAGCCCTAATCAGTCGGTGCCTACATCCCAGATGAATTTGTCCACATTTTGGAGATACTCATAAATCTTTCATCAAATCTGGCTTCCTGACAGAACTCATCATGATACCCAGATGCTGCTAAAGAGGCAGAGGTGAAGTATTTGTACTCAACATGACCAAAATTCTTTGTCTAATGCCTAGGACGGAAAACACCCCTACATCCAAAAAATCATGAGCAGTTCCCACCAGCACTGCTTAATACATGCAAATTCATTTTAAGAACTAAGTGTAGGTGACACTACTGAAAAATCAAGCCAACAGCAAAACAAAAGGGTGTTCCTGAAAACAGCTCATACAAAGAAAGGATTTTCTTTCTTTATCCATCCTTGACTAAATGAAAAAATAAAAAGATTAATTTTTACCCAAAGTTAAAGTACCAAAAATTTCTCTGCAGAAGGGTATTTCAAGAAAATGATAAGCATCTGGAAGAAAATGAGACTTATAATGGAAGTATTTTCTGTAGCATAACTGTAGTGCTGCTCGCACAATGCTGTAATCAAGAATAATGGAGCCCTTCACCCAGAATACAGGAATGAATTCAATTGTTCACCGTGTACATACCTCTACTTTAAAAATGTAGTTGAATGCTTTAACTGCCAAAAGGCTTGAGCATTAGCACTCGGGCACAAAGCAGTTCCGAAGTGGGCTCCTTCATTTCTCACTCGTGTAATGATTAATCTTAAAACTCAATTACACACAAAAATAGAAGATGCCTGGTTGAACTTTTGATCCCTTCTGAATTGTTTCATCTGAAGGATAGTTCAAGATCATTCCTGATGCATATGGAGTGGTGCAGGATGACACCCACCCTATGCTCCTCCATAGTCAAGTTTTGCCAAGGTTATGCCTTGGACATGAGCAGTTTGAGCAGGTTTATTCCTCCCTTCTCCCTCTGCTCCCAGGAGAAATTGGAAATATGGGAAAGAACAGGACTTACCTTCTTTTTGGAGTGTGATCTGTCCTCCTCTTTAGCTGTTTTGCTGTTTTTCCCTGTTCTGGAAAGCTTCTGCTCCCCAGACTGCTTGATGGTGATTTTGATCTCGGGAGGGCAAATGTAGTTCTCCAAGTTCTTTGGGGGCTTCTTAGTTCTCTTGGTGGTCTGGATCTTTAGTTTTAAACTCCCCTCTGTAAAGTTAGCCTCCTTGATGGAAAATTCCTTCTCCTCCAGGCCATCTCCCACCACCCATTTCTCACTGTCTGCATTGGAAGTGGAATCCATATCTCTTCCAGAACCCAGCTCATCCTCTTCCTCAGGCTCCAGCCTCTCACTGCTTACCGGGATCCCTTTCCCCGAGCCTGCCGCAGGCAACATGGTCTCCCCTGCGCAGCCGGAGACAGGAGGAGGCTTCGTGGAGGTGACAGCAGCTGGCAGAAAGTCTGCCTCGCCTCCTCTCTGCCGGGAGCTGCTCAAAGTCTCCCTGGGCTCCATAGCAATACCACAACGCCCTGGAGTTCTATCAGAGGGAAGGGGAGTATGGGAGGGGGTGAGGAAAGCAAGGGCAGGTACGATCCCAGGGAGCGAATGGTCACTGTCCACCAAGTTCAATGTCCCGGTCACCCAGAGGCTACAAGTTGCTCAGAAGAGACCAAATCTGCCACTGTCAAAAGAAAGGAGAAGAAAAAGAGGAAGTTAGCACACACACACATCTCAGACACATATGGAGATGGCTGAAAGAGGACACGGGGAAAACTCAGGCTTCTCTGCAGCATCTCAGGACTTTCCTTGGAGCAAAATGGGAACCAAGGCTTGCCAGTATTTCTGAGGGTTGGATCAGATATCACAAAGCAAGGAACAATAGCCACATATATTGCTAAACTGATGAAAATGAATATGCATATATAAAAGAACCCAACCAAAACACCCAAAAGTGTTGTCTAAATGCAAACATCTTCAACTGGACTTAGAAAATAAATGAGGGGACAATCAGTTCTCCACACCCATGAAACATCCCTGCTACTTCAAAGCACTCTCTGTCACAGGATTTTCAAAGGGGGGAAAAAAGTAAAGGCAGATACTTGCCTTGGGTTAAACAATAACCTATCGATCAGAGCACAGAAAACATGGTGTTGCTCTCTGAATCTATAGCTGAGTTCCAAACTCTCTATTTCCCCATTTCCCAGGTATGAGAGAGAGATGCCCTTGACTGCCAGCTATTTTGAGGAGGACCCTGCTTTGGATGAATTATTCATTACAAACCAATTGCAGACCAAGATGCTCCCTGGAATGCTGGAAATGCAGGAGGGTCCATTGAAGGGCTGTGGGGGAGAGCTAAACTCAAGGTTTTCCAGAGTTCCTCAGACCCTGGGGTACCACTGCCCTGTGGCAAAGCCTGGACTGGCTGATGCACAGATTGTGCTCTCATCCTTGCAAATATTATCTGTCAAACATCAGAGATGGAACCCTTTGATATGGAAGCACTTCTATTTAGTACCTTACAAAGTCTCAGCTAAAGTTAAGGGGAGAAACTGAATATTCAATTGAGGCAAAGTTGTATCATCCAATGACACAGAAAGGTTAACATCAAACATCTTGTTAAAAATAATATTTACATGGTGTTTTTAAAGGTACAGAGGTCTTTTCATAAGCTCTTTCTAAACCCCCCCTATTGTCACTCCACACAGACACATATCATGGCAAGCCAATTTAGGCTACAAAATTAGCAGAGGAGTCTACAAAAGTGTAGCCTACAAAATTAGCAGAGAGAAATAAATATATTTTCTGCTACTTTAGGAGAAACAGCTCCCCAGTGGATCAGAGGAGTAACACTTCTGGCATATGGAGAAGGAAACAAGAAGGCACTGCCAGGAGTAGGTGCTAGAGGTGCAGACTGACTCTTTCAGCAGTAGCTCCCTGCTAGATTAGTTCTGCTCCACTTGACCAACTGCAATAACGATCTGAGCACAACCAGGGATTTCCCAGGTCATTCTTAGCAGCAATACACAAAGTAGAAATAAAAATGATCTTGCTACCTATCACCAAATTAGAACACCAATGTCAGTGTAGACTACTCTAAGACACCGCTCACTAGAAAAAAACACATCCTTGTACCACTGGCTTCTTTCTGCTCTTTAAAGGTACCTTGCAGGAGCTTGAAATTCAACAAGAAGTAATAACAAGCACCTTTTATTAGTTATAGATCCACATTTATGCTGGAGTGTGGACATGGGTCACTCGTCTGACCCAGGCACATATGGCTACTAATGGAAAGTCCTAAGCATCCTAGAGCTCCATGAAATCATTAGGTGACCTCCACCCAGATCCCAGCAGACACAAATTCAAATAAAGTTGCCATAAATAGCATAAGCTGACAACCCAAGCAGAAAGGAAAAAAAAAAAAAAAAAAAAAAAAAAAAAAAAAAAAGAGAGAAAAAAAAAAGAGGGAGAACCCAGAGCCTGAATTGCCATCTGGCCTTTGAGATGATTTCTGTAGCTCACAGGAGATAGAAATACACCATAAAAACACTTGCACTTAAGTTGCACATCTCCTGGCAATAGGTGGGGGAGTCTCATTTCCCAGAGCTGCTGCCTCTGCTCTCATTTAAGATCATCTTGAGGAACAGACCCAAGGTCTCCCGCATACCTGCCCTGACTTGCCCTGAGGTCAGCAAGTCTCTCCACTTCAACATCTGGGAAACAAAGATCGCAATTCAAACCCATTGTAGAGTGGGTTAGTTAATGTCCTTACATAGTTTTGAACCCAAGTGTTTACTGTGTGGTAGTCTCTAATTACTAACGAAATTAGTACATTAAAGCCACCCAGTTGCAAGGAACTGCTCCACCTAATTGACTGGCTTTGCACCTTGCCTTGCCTCTCCTTTGTGCCTATGGAGGTGATAGGCGTCAGAGCTGCCACCTTACTGGCCCAATAAAACAAAACAAAACAAAACAAAAGAACAAACAAAAAAAGAACAACCAAAAAAAAAGGCCATCTTATTTATCTGACATTTTGCATTGTTAATGTACTTGGAGAGGGACACAATGTACACACACTCCTGGGCTGCAACACAAACAAAAGGTGGTAAAAGCTCAGCGGTGGTGCAGCATTCCAGGGAGTTACTGCTCTGGTATGCACGCATGTACAATGGGCACTCTGTGCCGGCCTCCGCCCACAGACTTTTAACCTCTCTCGATGCTGGTTGGAAAGAGAAGGCTGTGGCAGACAGCTCATAACTGAGCACGATGGGTCTGCAGCCAGCAAGGGTGCAGGGAAGGGACCACGGCCACCAACGTAATGAACCAACCCACTTAGTACCCTGTGTTGAGTGGCAGCTTAAATACAGCTCATGGCTCTGAGACAGGAAAGGTCTTTCAGGTTTTAAGTCACTGGATAATGTTTTAATGAGGGTGAATAAAAACGCAGGTTTCTGCACCAAAGTCTGACTGTGGGTCTTGGACACCAGCTCTGGGTCAAAGGGTCCAAACTCTCATCCCTGCTTGGCCATGTGCTTCCAGGTCAGTATAAACAAGCAACAGATGAATCAAATTTTTGCATTTCAGCCATGTCAGATGAATTCATGCCAAATCCACCTTAAAATGCAACTTTAAAATATTGGCCTCCTGCTCTGCCAAGAGATTGCAGATGATATCACCAGACCCGGAGGTAGCAACAAATAACTCTGTGCTCAAATGCTGCACACAGAATTAACTGGGTCATTGTTTTAAGTATCTCCTTACTCTCCTCCGGGGTTAATAGTTAAATGACTTGAGTGCAGGGACATCATACTCGTCTTTCTAGTTTGGGCAGGCTACCTGTGCTTTGACTAATTAGAAGCAGCACTTCAGGCTTCTGAATGTGTAACCTCTATTGGAAGCCTCCCTACCTCCACTCTCTCCAGGGTGCCTGTAAGCAGAATCATGGAGTGGTTTGGGTTGGGTTGGAAGGGACCTTAAATGTTGTCTAGTTCCACCCTCCTGCCATGGGCAGGGACATCTTCCACTAGACCTGGTTGCTCCAAGCCCCATCCAACCTGGCCTTGGACACTTCCAGGGATGGGGCAGCCACAGCTTCTCTGGGCAACCTGCGCCAGGGCCTCCCCACCCTCACAGGGAAGAATTTCTTCTGTATATTCAACCTAAACCTACTCTCCATTGGTTTAAAGCTATTCCCCCTTGTCCTACTGCTAGAAGAGCTCTATTTCTGTTTTGAACACCCAAGACATGGGGGCTGCCGCCTGGAACCTGCCCTTCCAAGCCTCCGATGCTCTCCAGCATCAAGTCCTGTTCAATAAGCAGCTACAGAGGCATCCAAATTAAGCTCACAGAGGAAAGTGTTACTGCTAGCAGGCTTCCTGCAGTCAAGTTAAATTTGAGGAGGATAATTCACAGGTGAATGACAACAAATTTCACAGAAGTTGGCATTAGCTCTTAATTAGGAGAGATTCACGCTTCCTCTGATAAGTACTGAGAAATAATCAAACGCCTGCTTGCTCAGCCTTGCTACCAGTGCTCAGGTTTCTTATCATCTCCTTTGGGTCATACTGGATGTCTTCCATTAAGCGTTCTGAATATGCTCCTTTCTCCTGCCTCAGGCAACTGCTCATGCTTGTAAGTATTCAGATGCCAGGGCTATAAAAGTGATTAAAGTGAAAATTTGCTGAGGACAAAAACAGAGGTGAGAGCACATAGGAGGTGGGGAGAAATCCACCTGCTTGGCATTCTCTGTGAAATGAAACTGGACACAATACTTGGCGTAGCTTTTGCCCTAGGCTTGGACTCGATCTTGGAGGTCCTTTCCAGCCTGAATGGCTCTGTGATTCTAAGTGAGAGAGCAACCGCATTAGTCACAAGCAAACACCAGTTTGACGAGTGCAAGCAAGGCAGGTTCAACTGCCCAGCGTTTGTGCTGTTCCTGTGAACTGCTCAAGCACCAGGAACACCAGCAGGAAGCTGGGAGCAATATTAAGAGATGCTGCCCAAACCCTTTTTACACTAATGCCAGTGCAGCTACTGAGACTTGCATTTATGAGTCTATGAATAAAATTACTTATGACGAAAAAGATAAAAAAAAATAAATCTATTTAACAGTTTCAAGTGAGGCGAAACTGAGGCACAAGTCTGAGAGCATCATAGTGAATACAAAGTGGAGGTCACATCTTTTCTAGCCCCATGTCTATCACGTTGCAATTGGATCTTGCATTCTCCCATGGGAGGTACGCTTAAATCCCTAATCTCTGCAAAGTATCAGAAATCCTGGAAGCCTCTTTACACTCCATCTTTCTAAAACCATTCACCACAAAACACTGGAGACTATACAGCACTATTTAATGATGAGATATCACCTTTCACTCCAAAGGCTCCCAGGTTGCTTCCATGATTATATATGCCCCTGTTGAAATTCAGCTGTCTCTGGGGCAAAGGCCAATGGATAACCCACATTACACTCGAGGGAAAGTTTTGGTCAGAAACCTGGTTTTATGGGAAGTGCCTGTGAAACTTCAGAATTCATCAAGTGACTTAAAAACCCAACAGCCTGGCATGTGGCAAGCTGCACTGGAGTTAGTTAACCCACACTGGGAGTACAAAAATGCCCCAACCTATTTCTTCATTATTGCTTAGCAAAAGAAAAAAACAAACCAAAACAAAACAAAAAACAAAAACAAACAAACGAACAAAAAAATTGGAACTTCATTCTTGGTTGTGGTCTCTGTCCATGCACAGTGCCAGATAGCCAGCAGCATGACTTTGATGGAGATCGGGAACAGGCATCTGATCACAATTCTATGGGATGGGCAGGCTCACAATATCAGACTTAGAACGTTCTTTGTGACAACTTAAAGACAGTTCCAGAGGATGGGCTAAACTTGAGAGCCATAAAGCCAGCATGATGCAGATGAGTGCCACAATATGATACAATACAAAGTCCGCTGGGATAAAATTAAATCACAGCAAATTTTTGTGAACAACTTTGAACCAGGAGTATGAGTTTATTCTGGGTCAGTATCATGTACCAGTAGCGCATTTAATCCACTGCTCATAGCCCTCGAGCTAGATTTATCACATCTTTGGACCACAGCCTTAGTTACTTCCTAAGGCCATGATACTCTGAAAAGAACAATCCAGCTTTGGCAGGGAGCTCAAATAATGCCTATGACAGTTATTTTCTGTCCACACTATAGATCATGTAAGAAACACCCTCTCTCTTTCACCTGCCTTGTGTTGATCAGGACAGAACCAAGGCAGAACTTGCCCTTCAAGCAAAATGTCATCTCTTCATAAAGAATTAGAGATGGTCTGGTGATCTCTCAGGGAGGTTTAAGTTGGTTTTTAAGAAAAAGGTTCTTCCTCCAGAGGGTGGTCACAGCATCAAGCCTGTCTGAGTTCAAGAAGTATTTGGACAATGCTCTCAAGCACATGGTGGGATTGTTGGGGGTGTCCTGTCCAGGGCTAGGATATGGACTCGATGATCCCTTCCAGCTGAAGTTATTCTATGACTGTATATACCAACCAGGCACAAGCCTGAGCATCCTGCCCTAGGTGAACCTGTGCTGAGCACTGTGGTAGGCTGGATGATCTCCAGAGACACTTCCAAGCCCAGACGTTCTGTGCTTCTGTGATGTATTACTTGGCCTTCATCTCCAGTGCTGGGCAAATTGGCCTCTCCACTGCATGACAGTTTTAAACAGGCTGTTATAATCCCTTCTATAAGATATACCTGAATATAAACAGATATGGGTGTACAACAGATAAAATATGGGATCCTCAACTAATAATAATTGCAAATAATATGACCATATGTGAATGCCTGTAATCCACAAATTACATCTGAAAATAACTAACTACAGCCTGTGATTCATTAATAGGGTGAATTAGAAGAAGAAAGTTGATCCCTTTCTGCATTGTACCCCTGATTCCAATCTGCTTTTGTTCCAATCCTCCCACCTCTGCCTCTGATTTTGCTTGGATCACTTTTTCTGAAGTGACAGGATGGAAGCCATGCCGGATGTGATCTATCCACATGAAAACAAGGAGCAAGGGTTAACGGCAGTTGCCAGAACAACAGCAGAAATGTAACCTTCCCTTTATTCCATGAGATTGTCCTGAGTCCAAGTGCTACCAACCTTCTGCACTTCTTGAGCAACGCTGACGGATGGCTCTGCCTCAGTGTGCCCAAGCCTGGCAAAGGGAGCCAGAAAAAGTCAAAAGGGAGGGAAAAAGACATGGTAAACCTCTCTGACAGCCAGATGAAGCTGCAAGCATGCTCCCCAAGACAAAGAGACAGAAATAAATGAGAGTCCAAGCATATCCATAATTACAGAGGCATGTAAGTGTGCACATTACACATATGTGTATCTGTCTTCTCAACATAGAGACATTAAGAGTAGATTATGGAATCATATCTGGCTCCATAATTAGGTTTGAGAAGTTATAATTAGATCAGATAGTCACCTTTCTGTGTAAGTAACTATCATACAGGGCTGACAGCAGGGCCAGCTGAATGATTAAACAACTGACACAGCAATAAATCATGAGGCCCATAAAAGCAATACTGCCCAAGGTACAGCTGTGGCAACAGCCAGCATAGCAAAGCACCCATCTGCAGGAGGAAGAGAGATGCCCATCATGTTGCCCAAGGATTCTGCCTGAGAACTGTGCCAAGGTTTTGTAAATCCACTCACTACCTAAAGCTGTGTCCTGGTGTTGGGAAAGGCAGTATGGGTCATCAGACTTTTGAACACCTCCTCACAGAGACCTTCTATGACTTGTGCCCTCTTAGGCAAACAATAAAAAATGGCTTGTGTTGGAGCTTGTGCCCTCCCATGGGCAGGGATGCATCCCACTAGGCTGGGGATACCTTCCACTAGACCAGGTTGCTCGAAGTCCCATCCAGCCTGGCCTTGAACACTTCCAGGCATTCACAAGTTCTCTGGGAAATCAAGGAGTAGTACTTGATCCTAATGACATCAAGAGTTGGCGTGTCATTTTTACCCATCATCCTTGTGAAGATTAGGCCTCCGGGACACAAGACACCAGAAAGAGATGCCAGCTGTGCTTCAGCTCATTACAACACAAAAACCCAAGCCAGAAAATTTGCCTAAGTCAGGTCAACACCAGGTTGCTGAGCTTCCAGACCAAGCAGCATCATGCTCGGCATGATGTATATTCAAAGGTGACTCCTGGGATGACCCAAAAGACCACCCCAAGCACTCTGCTGGGTACAGCAGTGTGTGCCACTGCAAGGGTAAAACTCACTCCATTAACAACAGCCATAAAACTCTTTGGCGAAAGTGTCAATATGCACAGAAGGGGACTTAAATGCTCGCTCCGTTCCAGCCAGCTCTTGCCAAGCACACCATCCTGGAGGTAGCGGCAGCTACTCTAGGCTACAAATGGAAAGTTTTATGGGTATTTAGGGAAAGATTGTTGGCACAGAGATCAGCCACAGAAAGTAAAACCCTGTAGAATTCCATCATCTGTGTTACCAAACTTTCCTAGATTGACTCTGCTCTTGGAGAGCTGCCATGAGACACAGTAGCTTCCTTCTAACACCGTCATGGCAGGGCAATAATCTCTCCTTCTCCCTCTGATGAACGTTTCCCTCTGCACCACAAAATGTGTGGAATATTATTTCTCTGTATAAATCATTAATGAGAGTTTTGTTTTTATTTACTGTTGCTGCCACGAGACTCCTCCTTTCTCATTTTTTCCCCCCCTCCTCTGTTATTTCATTTTTGTTTGCACAAGTGCCAAATGCACCAGCTTTCCTTTCCTTTGGGAAAAACAAAGAAATAAATAAACTCAAACAACACATCTATTAGGGAATGCACCAGGTCTTGGCTCAGCATTCATTCCTCATAGCCATAAGTGATGGTACAAGGAGGACCGAAAAGGCTTCGGTCCAGAGTATGTCCTGTGCCCAGTCTGGAATCTGTACAAACAACACATCCCAAGTTATTCCATTCTGAATGCTTAAAATTATGCTAGGAGTAAGAAAGGTTGGATTTTGTCCATCCAGGATTGCACTGTGTGTTTCCATGCTTAGTAAGCAGTGGTGTCTTCCTCGGTGCCGTACAAGGTACTGGTATCTCCAACATCAACAGAGGACTGGTGAAAACAGTATGTCTAGAGGCCATACAAGGAGAAGGGTGCTGGTTTGGGGTATTTAGAGGGAAGCAATGAGGCTGCTTTGTCCTGCTGAATGCATCAGTCTTTCAACTTTGAGGGAAAAGAGACTGTTGGGGCCAGCAATACAAGAAATGCCCTTAAGTCCTCATGGACAGAAAGAAGAAAAACCAGGAGTCAAAAGCAGCACAGGACACAAATGGATGTGGCTGGATGCACACAGGGTAAAGGACAGCTCACGGTGCTGGGACAGTGATATCAAGAGGCATAAAGCCATTAGTTGGGAGCACACCAGTGGGAAGACCCAATGCCAGGAATAGAGGCAAGATAAATAACAGCTGCTTTGGGCAAAGGAAAGGAGCACCTCTGCTTCTAATGAGGCTGAGGAAGAAGTGTTTACAGAAGTGCCGGGTGAAGTTAAGTCAGAAGGAGATAAAAGCTCGCTGAGTATTTGCATGCCTGAAAGGCCTCTCAAGCTCAATTACCTCACTGTGCTCTTTGCACACATTGGACTCCCTCCGAGGCAGCAAATAGGGTCAGGAGCACCACACTCACCACTCACATCCCTATATCAAGGAGGACCTGGGCTTTGGATTGTTATTCCCTTAGAATCATGGAATCATTAAGGTTCTAAAAGATCATCAACTCCAACCATTAACCCAGCACTGCCAAGCCAAGCCCACCACTAAACCATGTCCTCAGTGGCTGCATCCACACATTTATTGAACACTTCCAAGGATGGTGATCCTAGAACTTCCTGGGCAGCCTGTTCCAATGTCTGACCAACCCTCCAGGAAATTTATTCCTGGTATCTAATCTAAACCTCCCTGGGGCAACTTGAAGCCATTTCCTTTCACTCTGTCACTTGTAATACTTGTAACACCACGGACTCTGAAGGATGTTAGAGTATGGGATGGGGTCAGAAGTTGGGGGAATCCAAGGTCACATTAGCTGTGGGTGTCACCTCTCTTCATCAATGACCTCCGGATCTCTGTCTCTTAATCTGAATCCTTCACTTAGGTCCCAGCCAAGCAAAATCTGGTCTGTGAACTCTGGTGGGTCAAGAGGTCCCTGAACTGATCCATATTGTTGCTTTCCAGATGGAAATGGGTGTGGGTTTTAAGAGGTATTCAGTGCCTACCTAGAACCACTGCAGCTTATTGTTATCGTAATTGTTGCTCACACTATCTTTTTTCAAAGGTTTTCATTAAGGGGCCTGGCAGCTCTGTTCATTGAGCTAACAGTGAAGAAAATGTTCTGGCCTCAAACTTACACTTAAAAGACAGCATGCTTTAAGAGCAGATGTGTCTTGGACTCTGATGATCAATGGGAAGGGACATGACTCATATTCCTGTGATTACCTCCAGTGACAGAACTGTGATGTAAGCAGCACCAATAACAAATGCCATTTATTATACATATCCAACAGGATTTGTTGGTACAGTGCCACTCTCTTTAAGCCAACAGACTACAAGAACACCATTGATTCAGGATGCCTACAATGACACTTATGACATCAGAAAACATAACCTCCAATTTTTGTCCCACTCACACACCAAGAGATGACAGCCTATCAAGAAGCCCTGTATTCATAAAACAAAGACTGCTGTCCTCTTTAAAAGCTTGTGGTTAGTATAATTTAAAAAGAGAAAGTGTTTCCT
>VXBX01008454.1:124711-138047 GCA_013400415.1 Scytalopus superciliaris
TTTTCCAGTGACTCTTTTTCTGGGTTGAAACTTCAAGACTGAACAAGCTTCACAATTCTCACAGAGGGACATCATGTGGAACTGCCCACCAGCCCAGCATGAGACCCTCAGCAGCTCCCCAGTGACCCTGGCTCTGAGCTGGGTTTGCAGCCCAGTCCAAATGAACTTGGCCCTTGCTCTCCTTCCCAGCCACTTCCCATGCATCCTGTGTTTACTCTGGCAGCAGGTACCTTCAGTGCCCGACTCTTGTAAAACCTAAAGGTGGTCCCAAACCACATAACTTGGGTTTGGATCAAAGCTAGTATTTCCAAACATGTCTAAGTCCAGGATTTCTATTATTTGGCCTTTGATAGGCATGAAATCACCACAGAAATCTGGAGAACAGGCAATTTCCAATCATTCAAGAGAGATTTTGGATTCATGGGTACATCCATTTCTGCATCTAGCACAAACCCTAGTATTCCAGTATTCCACTAATGCCTGTAAATGAAATAGTGTTACTAGAGCACTAATAGAAATGAGAACCCTTTATGCTCTGAGTTAAGATATCTTAAGAAAAAACTAAAAAGGGGATAAGATTCTTAAGAAAAAAAATGCTTCTATATTACAGTCAGGTTTACTAACATCTTCAAGGTTACAAGACAATCTGTTACAATACTGAGAAGAGGAACCTATAAATCCAATGTTTCATTAAGAGGATGGAACATGTTAATAGAACAGAGGATACTGTCTATTGCAACTGCTATGAACCAATTTATTCCAGGGTACAGGTTCATGTGAAATTGGGCTAACTTTACTCTTTGTCAAACATAATACATCAGATTCGGGCAACATCTGTTTTGTTTCACTTGGTAGAGTTGTGGGACTCTAAAATCAATACGAACTTTCCGATTCAAAGAATAAAAGCTCCCAGGAAAGCGAGCCAGAAGCCCCTGTTTTTACAATAGATTGCTTGGCTTGTTGCAGTATATTCAGTCAAACAATTTTTCCCCCCCAGAGTTTAATAGCACTATGTGAGTAGCAAGTACAAGAATTGTGATTAGCAGCTTCCATTGGAAGTCTTCTTATTATTTGGTTTGATCTTGTCTCCGGTAAATAAAAAGAAGGAAGTGGAAATGGCCTTTGACCTACTAATTAATCACTTGCTTCTGTTAACTATTCCTCCATCAATGTTATTAAGTAGCAGCATCTGAGGGTAAATAGGCAACCATATTAAGGGGCTTAAGTGCCATCTGGCCTTACCTGCTAAGGTTCTTTTGCTCTCTGGAGTTGATCCTTTGGTCTCTTTTATTTTTATTCTTTCTCCTTTTTTCTTTCTTCTTTGTTGTTGTTTGTTTGTTTGTTTGTTTTTGTTTTGTTGTTTTTGTTTTGGTTTTGTTTGGTTTTTTAGGTTGGTTTGGTTTGGTTTTGAATCTTAGGAAGAGTTGCATGTGATATGATTAAAATGCACTTTGGCCAATTTAGCTTGAGCTCCATGGCTGTCTGAAGATGCTCAGTTGTGAGCAAATGTGGTTACACGTGTACTGTTCACTTCTTGGTGATCAGAGTAATGAAAACAGAAGTTGTTGTCACATGCAGAGCAGTGGTGATTAGCAATAGTTAATGTCCATGTTGAATATTAACAGGGAAGTATTTACTTACACAACCCTGATGAGGACTTGCAGTGAATGATAAATGCTCCTTACAAGAAAAAGGCTTGAAGAGTACTATGTGATAGGACTTTTTGTGCTGGTTAGAGGCATGGTTTAGTATACTTTATCAACCTCTTATGGCATATATTTTGTCCTGTGCAAGCAATCAGGTTTGTTTTTGTAGAATCAGAGACTCATAGAATGGTTTGTGTTGGAAGGGACCTTAAAGTTCCAAACCCCTGTCATAGGCAGAGACACCTCCCACAAGACCAGGTTTTCCACCGAGATGCCATTTAAGTGGAAAAAAAACAACACAGGAGGATAGATTCTACTGGTCCCTCTCTGGGATGTGGCTGATCTACTCCTGCAGGTGAGCAGAAGGATGGAAAATGCAGACACCAGTGCTTACAAATACTTGTGCAAAATTATTTTACCCTCATTCACACAGCTAGTGGTGTCTTACTTGCTGTTATGTGATCCTTCTTTGCCTGGATGGATGCTTGTTTCTCTCAGGTACCCTGACAAAACCTTATTCTTTGTGTTTCCAGCTAATGTGTAAGCCCAGCATTTGGCCAGCCTGTTAAGTTATAACAAGCATGTTCTGTACTTCTGCAGACTAGACTAGGTTGTGTGCAGGACTGCACAGCATAAATCTTTCAGAGAGTTCAGAGAGACCAGTAGGACTGCTTTGTGTTTTGTAGTGCTCACTGCTTCATCTCCACAAAAAATGTATGGTTGGACAAGGTCCTGACAACCTTCATGTCCACTGGTGGTGATGGAAAAAGTGACACTGGTCAGTTTTTAGGGTTATGGGCCCTTATCTTTTCAGATTAAACTGGACCCGTGTTTGTAAAGTCTACCAAGGCAGGGTCTTTCCCTCTGACTTAGTGCATCAGGGAGCAGAACGTGGCCCAGAGCCTGTAATCAGTTTGAACAGTCTGTCAGGTGCTTTGGGATTTGGAGGTGAAAGGTGCTATGTAAATGTCAGGCATCATTTACTGGGGCACTACAGCCATGCTGAGAATCACAACCTGACAGAGACACTTCAACAGGGTGTTAGGAGTGACCTTGTGGAACACATTGCACTGGATGTATGGATGTTTGTTGAGAAAAACTGTGTAATTTTGGCTGCTATAAATCACCTAATGCATTTTCCTTGTATCTTCTTATTTTATCTAATTTTGTCCCTTGTTTTCTTTATTATTTGTATAAATCAAACCAAGTAGCCATGCACTAAGATATTTATTTATACAAAAGAGGTGTGATCCCAGCTCCCTTAAGCTGTTCATATAAAATAACAGATCAGAGTGAATCATTTAAGCTGGATGGTTTATTTGGTTGTGGGTTGCTCTTTTTGGTTCATGAAATGTTCATGAGCCAATCACAACATTCTCACATCCATTCGTTATTGAAAACAACCTACAAAGCAATGAATAACTCACACAAGGCCGGGGAGGACCTTCACTGCTGAGACTCCAAAACACACACTGTGTCTATTATTTACAGTAGTCACCTGGTTGTCCTGCTGCTTCCTGATGACATTACTCAACTAATTAACCAACAGAGTGTGAATTTGGAGTACTGCATATGTACAGGAA
This sequence comes from Scytalopus superciliaris, assembly GCA_013400415.1. NCBI lineage: Eukaryota > Metazoa > Chordata > Aves > Passeriformes > Rhinocryptidae > Scytalopus > Scytalopus superciliaris. Next base: position 127,941 of record VXBX01008454.1, read on the forward strand.
CATATACATATGTGGGTTGATGGTTTCTCTCAGGGATTTTCAATGCCTCAGAAGATTTGAATCTAGTCCCAGATAAACAAGTCAGTTCCAGGAGAGGGGGGTGTGCTATGAACAGCCTCCTCTATGGATGTAATTTTCCCTTCAGTGAGTATTTGTGACTTTATCTTGCAAGTTTCCTTTTCAACAGCCTAAAGCTTCATAAAAGTGAGTGCAAAACAAAGAAGGGACTATCCTCCTATTTGGTTCCTCTGTGACAGAAAACACTTTTCCAGGGGAGAAATTGAACATTGATTAATTTCTCTGAATACCTGCAGAGTGTTTTTCATGCCATATGGCATCAATAAGGGATTCCCTTTACCTTTTCTTGAGCAAAGTAGGTGGTAGAACAGGGAGATGGTGGAAAGCTCCACAGAGAGAGGCAGCAGCCTGGGGTGGCACGAGAGAGCCTTTCTACTTCAGAAAACCAGGTGACTGTAGATGAGCAAAGTTTGGTCGCTCAAGCTCTCCCTGGGTCCTGTGCTTAGCACAGTTTCCCTCAGAGGGAAATCCAGAGGTCTCTTGACACAGTGTTCAGGAGGGCTCTGGGAAAACAATGCTGAGAGACCCTCTGTGAAGACTTTCTCACCTCTTGCTTTTACTCCTTCCGTGATCTACTCAGTTCTTGATTTCCATTTTCATATTTTCCAAATGCAAGTTAGGAGTTATTTGTGTTTTCTGCTTCAGTTTTGAAGGTGGAACATGCAAAATCCTTTCACTGTGACATACAAATCCACATTTTCCTTAGCTAAGAGAAAAATTTCATTTCAGTATCTCTAAAGTGATGGACCTTTTTATTTTTCCCCTATAAATCCCTAGGTGTTTTCACATGTAAATAGCACCCAGTACCTAAGAATTGCAGAGGTGAAGTTATCAGGAAAATCGTCTGGGAATAGACAAATCTGTAAATATCACTCTAAAATTTGTATATTTACTATTTTATGTTTGCGTGCTAGTGGAGCATGGTTGTCTTTTATAGGCAAAGAAAAAGACAAGTGAGAATCTTATAAGTTAGGGAAAAAAAAAAAAGGAGCTACAGGAAATAGAGGCTATTTCTGGAGAGGTCTTTTTGAAACAGAGTTGTTTTGATTTGATTTATTAAATAGGAAGGTCAAGAAAGGAAAGAGAATAAATAAAAATCTTCTATAAGGCAGTTGTGTTGTTGGAACATACTAAAATGTTATTACCAAGAAAGGAGCTTCTTCAATTTTGCGGGTACCACATATTTTTGAAAACTATTTTGCCATTTAAGAGCTGAAAAATAAATTGCATCTTGGACACCAATAGCTTATTTCAGTTTTTTCCTCCCATGGCATTCTTAGAATCAAGAATCAACTTTTCAACCTTGTCAAAAGGGCTGAGAAGTTTTTATTTTTCTTTATGGCAAAAAAATCCCTAAAAATAATTAGAATATTTAAGTAATTCAATAAGGACATAGTCTTCAGAATATGTTCTGGACTTAAAACAGAAATTTAAAAGTTAGGGAAAGATTTGAGACATCCCTCCACTCACTAATCCTTTGTTTTAGCATTTATCATATACTGTCAAGTTCAGAGAGTGAACCTGGCAGCAGAGACCTTCATGGAATGATGGTGGTCTTTATGAAACATACTTTTGGCTTCAATTCCTTGGGGAAAAAAAAATCCAGAAAAAGAAACATCTTTGCTTGGGGCACCTTCTTGTCACAACTTCAACGTAGACCTCAGCATGAAGTCTGAGCAGGTTTTCCTCATAAACAACCTTATGTCTTCCTAGAAGATGTTGAGAATGGTGATCAATGTGAATACAATAAGATGGTGAAAAAGCAAAAAAATCAAGTAGTAATTTTGATAAATACATTTGATAAATGAATAATTTGATAAATAATTGCTCAAAATGTACATTTAAAGGAAATTGGTCATAAATACTTTAATATTTCAAAGTTTGGATGTAGCCATATGTTAGAAAAAGGAACCCAAAATAAAGCTGTATTTTGAAAAGGTCTCAAAACTTTCCTTTTCACACAAACATGAACTCATAAATTATCCATAGATTTAGCTGAATATCCCACACACAAAAATATGGTCTTGTGTCACAACTAAATGGTGTAAATTTGTATTATTCATATTAGAATTATGAAAATAAATGCCAAGTTTAATGAAAGATATTCACTAATAAACCCTAACAAAATATATGTGCAGCACAATGTTCTGCTTCAAAAAATGCTTTATTATACAGAGATAAAATCATAGCTTTCTAAATGTATACTTTTATGAACATGTAAAAAACCCCATGAACTTGCAGGGATTTGGCTCAGCCTCCCCAGTGGGTCTTTCTCTCCAGAGTGACTTTCCAGTTTCATTCTTAATTCCCATCACTAACATCTTGCTTAAAACACTTTGTCTGAACATCCCTTCCCATCAGAAGTACCTCTCTTACAAGGGAAGGATGAGAGAATTGTGATTGTTCAGCAGGAAAAGGGAAGCCTTCTCAGTGACCAAATGCAGTCTTGCAGTAACTGAAGGGAGCCAGCAAGAAAGATGGAGAAATTTACTATTTACAAGAGCAGTGAAAAGACAAGGGGAAATGGGTTCAAACTGGTGGAAATAGACTTTGATTAGATATTCAGAAAAAAATTCTTCCCTGTGAGGGTGGGCAGGCACTGGCACAGGTTTCCCAGAGAAGCTGTGGCTGCCCCATCCCTGGAAGCGTCCAAGGCCAGGTTGGACAGGGCTTGGAGCAACGTGGGATAGTGGAAGGTGTCCTTGTCCATGGTAGGGGTGCAAAACTGGACGGTCTTTAAGGTCCCTTACAACCTAAACTGTTTTTCGATTCTATGAAGTAGGGGAGGGTGGCACAGCAGATACTTCAACATGATCATGATGTTTTGTTATTTGTTGCAGTTAACAAACTACCACCCACCTGGATTCCAGACTCTGCTCTTTTCCTCAGGAAAGAGGCTGCTAGGAGGTTTATGACCTAGAGGAGAAGATCCATATCTGCTAATCTCAGCCATATGATTATCCTGTGCTAATGTCGCCCACTTCCCCTGGAGTGCAGAATTTGTAACTATTACAGGAAAATGCCTTGATTCCCACAAGCTGTCAGTTAATGTTACAACGCTCAACTGAGAGGCTGCAAGCATCACCCACTCCTTAAAATCCTGATGATCTGCCTCAGATGTGTGATCACAGAAGCACAAGAGCTGGGCTGTTTTGTAGTCCCCTTGTATTTTTAGCTTAGAGCAGTGATCTTGTGCTTCTGGGCTTGTTTGTTTGTGGCTTTTGTTTTGGTTTTTGTTTGGTTTGGATTGGGTTTCTCTTTGAGGCTGTTGTTATTTTTTAAGGCTCCCTTATGCTCCATGGGTTGACTGGGTAAAAGAAAAGGATGCTTACCTGTAAAAATTTCTAAGTCATAAACAGAGGGAGGGAAAAACAGGAATAAAACCTGACAGGAAAAAACTGAATGGGATATATAATTGGGATAACTAAATGAGATAACTGAAAGAGAATAGGTTGAGACCAAATATTTGGAAGAAATTCTTTACTATGATAGTGGTGAGGCCCTGTGGCTGCCCCATCCCTAGATGTGTCCAAGGCTAGGTTGGATGGGGCTGTGAGCAACCTAGTCTAGTGGAAGGTGTCCCTGATCATGGAAGGGAAGTTGGAATTAAATGATCTTTAAGGTCCCTTCCAACCCAAACCATATGAAATAGCCTGATTTAATCTTTCACTTGCAGTGCTGAGGCCCACAGAGCACTTGAACCAGTGTCTGCAGTGATCTTTTCCACTGTGTTATTGAAAGCCAAAAAGCTGAAGTTCTGAATTTTCCAAATCTTTTTCTGAGATTGGAGTTCATTGTGTAACATTTAAGACCCCATACTCTTTGTATGGGAAGGTTAGTTTGGGAATGGGGCTGATGTTACAGAAACAAAGAAAACATGCCTACCCACTTCCTTTTCCAGACCTTCCTTCCCTGGAAATAAGTGTCTCTTGTAAATATGAAATATTTGATTATCACCTTATTAAGGTCTGGGTACTGAGCAGTGCAGTTTCTCAGAGACTGTATGAAAATTCATTTCAGTACAAGTCTTGATATTTTACAACTCAGACCAAGGTCAATATTTCGACACCTAAATAGAGAAGATGGAAAGTCAAGTAAGACTTTGACCTGCTTGTCAGTAAAACGTAATAATAAATCAATAATCATTGATGCTAGTACAGGAGTTTAAATGGCTCTTTTGTGCATCATCCTTCGTGTAAGTTGTACTTACTAAGCACAACTCACTTTTTTTTTTTTCCTGTAACTCTCAGAACTTTTACTTATTAGGAAGTTGGTTGCTGTTGACACTTTAATTTTAAATCCATAAAATCAAAATAATAATATTATTCCATGCAAAGTTTTGAGGTGGGTATCTTCTCCTCTTCCCAGTCACTTGTCTAAATGGTCATTCTCTCAGTGCCAAAGAATTTATTTTTTGATGTATTTGATTAATTTTTTCTCCCTGCTTATGCAGTTTAAAATTAAAGGTGACCTGAAGTTTCAGAACCTCCTTACCCCTGAACTTCTGTGTGAGGTTCAGTACAGACTGTCCCTTTGATGAAACACATTCAAGAAGTCTTGGAAAAGCCCTGACAGTAGTGTTGAATGATGTTGGGATCTTGGCAATTTGAGATGTAGAAACCTTGCTGAGGTCTCAGCTGAGGCTTTGAAGGCTTCAGCATGACATTTGCACAGAGAATATGATTTCTGTCTTTTGGGTCTCATTCTTAGACTAGAAAGTAGTGTTCAGGCTGCATCTCTTTCCTGGGGTAAGTAGTTGAGCATGCAGTGTATTTCACATTTACTGGTTAGGAGAAGAGGCAATAAAATATTTTAGTCTGTTCCTTGGTGTTGTTTCAATGAAGTTAGATGTTAACTACTTGCATGAAACACTGTTTAATGGAGCACAATTTTGCCAGATGGGAGAAAATATGCCACTTGTTGCTATTTTATTTTCTGCATCTTCCTCAGGGTCCAACTATACTGAACCCATAACCCAGAACCCAAACCCACTCATGAGGAGGTTGTCATCTTACCCCTGTAGTAAATCCTTTACCAAAGGGGTCTGACCATTTTTCTGAAACAAGGTGGGATATTCGAAGATTGCTTAACAGTACTTGCATTTCAAAGGTCTAGGAAGATCAAAATTAATTTGTTAGCATCTCATCGGTACTCCTGGTTCAATGAAGTTGAATCATCTTTTCTGTTTGTAGTTATTTGTATTTTAATCCTGGTTTTAGGTTCAGATCTCTCAGCATGAAGCTGTGTCAGCAATCGTATTCAAGTGTAGGGCATTCCTTGTGAAACTATGTGCTGCAGGATTGAGCGTCCAGCAAGAGTACTAGTTCTAGCAGTTCTTTCCCTTTCACAGGAGACAAAACTGGGCTGGAAGCACAACTTATAAATCCCTGACCAGCTCCAAACTTTGACAAATGTATGTGGGTTCATGTGATTTTCCCCTCCTGGCAGCAGAACCAACTGAGATCATGCAAGTCTCTGCCTTCATTTAGCTCATGGATCTGGGATATGGGAGAGGTTTAATGAGGGTGTCATGCATTTAACACTGTATATTTCAGACCATTTTGGCTGTGATTTGCGGTGCCACCAAGACTATGATTGCAAAGGCTCAGGCCAGAGTTTGACTACCAGTAGTTACTGCTTCCTGCAGTTAAATATGCAGAAATATATGCCAAGTGCTTAGGAGTGAGAGTCCTAAAAGGATTCTACCTTTCCTAGTTTTTCATTGCCCAAGGCAACACAGTTGCCTAGAAATAGTTAATGGTGCTCCTTGCAAAGCCTCATTCTCCTTTAAGGGTCATCATTATCTCCATTTTAAGGCTGAACTGAGATTTAAATTTAACTTCACGTTATTGAGATGCAAATCACCCTGGTCTCATAAGTATTATATGTTTAAATCATATTTTTCATCATGAAATTCTCTCTCTTTTTTTAAAGCGTTTCCCTTTAAGTGCTTTTTTCCATTAAACTAAATACATGTTTAAATTTTTTCTCCTCCAAAGGCAAGGTCCTTTCAACTCATGCCAGTGTTATTATTTCTCAAAACGAGTTTCATCTTGATCCATAAACATTTTATGCCAAGAATAATGCCGTTTTAAAGACAATAAGTGCCTATTTCTGCCTGAGGCCATCGGAAACCCCATAAAGGAGGCAGTAGGAATTAAAGACACTTAATCATATTTCCCCATTTTTAACTGTTATTTTTTCACACTCTGAAGCAGTTTTTCTATCCTTGCTGAGTCCTATTGAATACCATAAATCTTAATTAAAGATGTAATTTATTTTTTTTTTTTTTTATGAAATCTGAGCTGGAAAGAATATTTCTTATTTTTAAGACTAGCACTGTGTGCAGGCTCATAAAACAAAAAGGACTTTTACACTCACAGGGTTTCAAAAGTGATTATTGCTGTTATTATGTCAAATCAGTATAATAATTATTATTATTATTGGGTTTGGTGTTTTTATGATTATTATTAATGCCTGAGTTTTGCATTTTCTGTGCACAAGGTATGAGAAAAGAATAACTTACACTAAGTGCATATCTGTATGGAAAATAGAGGAAGGCTTATGGATATATACCCATCAGTGCAGGAATTTGCATTTAACATATTCAATATGAGGTGATGTGAGATTTGTTGTTTTTTTTGTTGCTGTTTGGTTTTGGCTTTTTGATTTTTATTCTTTTTGATGCAGAAGCAGTTTCATATAGGTAAACTTAAATAACAGAGCTTGTTTGGTGTAAATGTTCACTCAGTTTATTGAAACCAAGAGAATTACATTGCTCTGTACTGGGAAAGTGCTCTTTCTGGTAATGTCATTTCCCCACTGTTCCACATACTTTTCCTATTGAGAGGAAGGAGGGGAGCAAAGTTTCACTGTCTTATCTGTATTGGTGGGAAGAAATAGGTACTCCATACCTCTCAAGACAAGACTGTATTTGTAGTATCTCCCTGTAGCTGAAATGGAAAACACTGTGAAAAGGTTTAGATCTGAACCCCATTAAATTCAATGGGAAGATTTGTGTCGGCTCTTGGTAACAAGCAGTATTCGCTCTGCTTTAATGGCACCCGCTGGAAGTATATCACTTGACAGCCTTGTTCCGAGCCCCAAGGCATTTTAACAGCCTGCTCCAAAGTCAAAGAAAATCAGCATGAATTTTCCCAATAAATTCTCCACCTTTCTTGATTGAGCTCCTTGCAGACTGATTGAGGCAGATACCAATTGCAGGGACCTTCCCTTGGTAGGGAGTACTGGCCACCAGGCTATGATGGTTTTCCAAACACTTCTCACTGCTGATGCCATCAAAGACGGTGTCATTAAACTTAACAAATTACCCAGCACTCCTGATGCAGAGAAACTAGCAGCACAGAGACATCCATGAATGTAGTCCATCTAGTCACAGCTTCCAGCCTGCCAGGCACTCAGGGAGCCCATTGGCTTTCCACGGGATAATTTCAGACTGCCGCATTAAGGTTAGCTTGGTATTTACACTCTAACATGCTCACAGTTGGTAATGAATTGTCCTTTTAAATTTGGCTTTTGTATCTGGAGTTTTTCCAGTTAATACTAGCACTTTTCTGTGCTCTGGGAAATAGAACAAAAGAAAGGATAGAAGCTTTGCAGGCCAAGGAGCAAGCTGCTGGGTAGAGGTGTGAGTGAGTGCACGAAAATGTGATTCTCCAGTCATTAAGCACATGAATAATGTTTCTTCTGTGAATAATGCTGCTGAGTCAACAATGAAACATTCATGTGAATAAACCTACCTATGGCTAAGTCTTTGTGGGGCTGCAACCTCATGCTCTCACCTTCGGCTGCAAGGTCACTGTGTTTCCACAGCTGCCAAGTCAACCAATGAGACACCAATGGCTTTTATTAGATACTCATAGTTACTGTTCCTTAACATAACATGACCTTCCTCAATGAAGCCTGAATCAAAAGGGCATTGATTTACTAGCTGTGAAGTGATGTTTCCTCACTGGCATCTAATTATTTATTTGAAACATGGTTTTGCCAGGAAAATCTCTCACTATTTTAGAACCACATCTCCTCTTCCAAAGGCATTTTGGAAGATAGCAAAAAATGCAAAGAGAATATGTTTCCCATCGCATACCACTCATAGAATTTATTTTGGGTAGCTTTCATGCCTGTAGCTACAGTATCTCACTTCTACATGGGTATTGAGTTTGGGAAAAAAGCAGGAAGCACTTATTCCATATCACAAATCAGTTGCTGTGGTAGTTTCCATTTCATTCACAGTAATAATTACATGGTTGCAGCTATTCTGAAGCTTCCTAGTGAAGGATCATAATTTTCACGCTTCCTCTAATTTATAATGGCTGAAGTACTATGGTGGGGAAAGAAAAACAACCAACCAGTCAATATATTTTACTTTGTTCAAGATGGTATAATTTTGGGTTCAAGGATCATAGAAGAGACATGAAACTTTGAGTACTACGAGAAGGAGAGACTATAAACATCCTGGGGTCATGAATGGTGGGAAGAAAAAGTGATTTTGAGTAGGGTCACATAATTAGAGAACCTGGTCTGTGGAGAAGATAGATCAGTATTTCCCTGACTTCAAAAATACAGATCAAGTAATCTGTTTGGACAAAACAAAAAATAAAAGAAAAAAATTATATATCCAAGGATAATCTTTTGCAGTTTTACTGAAACAGACTCTATTTATAGCAAAAACCTTTTAGGAAGAGGGTTTGACTTTGTGAGTCCTCAGACTTTTTTTTTTTTTTTTTNCACATAATTAGAGAACCTGGTCTGTGGAGAAGATAGATCAGTATTTCCCTGACTTCAAAAATACAGATCAAGTAATCTGTTTGGACAAAACAAAAAATAAAAGAAAAAAATTATATATCCAAGGATAATCTTTTGCAGTTTTACTGAAACAGACTCTATTTATAGCAAAAACCTTTTAGGAAGAGGGTTTGACTTTGTGAGTCCTCAGACTTTTTTTTTTTTTTTTTTTTTAATTTTCTATTTTTTTTTGTTTTTGGGGCTCTTGTAGGGTTTCTTTCTTTGTTTGCTTGGTTTCTTTTTGTGTGTCTATTTTTATTTCATTTGTAGGTGGTTTTGTTTGTTTGCTTTGGTTTGTGTTTTGTTTTTTCCTCTGTTTTCCTGGGACTGCTCCTGTGTGAACTAACAAGGATTTTAGCAGTCATTTCACAGGCGCCATTCTGACACCTTTCAGACACTCGGGAGTCCATATACCATAGTCTGAGGAATACAAGACAGGACAATTTCTTCAGGTTCCAGCCAGATTTATTTGCTATAATGCTGTGATCTTGCAAGTTCTTGGGTTTAGACGTAATTTAATGTAGGTGAGCAGGGAACTGACATAGGTCATATTGGGTTATTTTAGCTTAATTTAATTTTTCAGTTCATGACATATCTTGTTGAAAGCTGATAAACTGTGTTTTTGATTGACTGTTATACTGCTTTTCCTTTTTTTTGTTTTTTTTTAAACAGTCATGGATAGAAGTCGCTCTAAATCATAATATTAACAGAAACCCCTTCCATAACCTCCAACAAAGGTTAGTGTAGTTTGTCTGTGTTTTTCAGTCTTGTTTTTCAGTTGATTTGTCAGCTATGCACACAGACATAAATATGTATAGATACCTCCACCTATAGACATTTAAGTATGCACACACACGTATATATGTACATATATATATATGTTTACTCATTCAAGTCCTGAAGGAAAGTGGTGGGTACCAGCGTAAAGTGTTATTACAGCTATATTTTGAGGGAAGTTTAAGGATGGCTTTTCCATATGAACATTTTCAGTACAGCTTGCAGGTTGAGAGGGTAAATACAACTCCTGAATTGGTACGGAAATGTACTTTATCCCAAAGCACTGTTGCAGCAATGCCATTGACACCAGATGGCTGTTCTATATCTGCAGCTGATGAGGTTAGTTCTCCTCCTGGCAGTGTGGTAAGGAAATCAGTTGGGAGATTGTGGGGTCTTTTTGTGATTTCCTTTCTTTTCTTTCTTTCTTTCTTTCTTTCTTTCTTTCTT
>VXBX01008454.1:160855-181930 GCA_013400415.1 Scytalopus superciliaris
TCCCCCCACTACCTCCCAGATCCCTCAGCTGCTCCTCATCAGTCTTGCGTTCCAGATCCCTTCACAGGTGCTTAACTGAGGGGATGGATTGGGCTATGGTGTCAACAAAGCAGTAAGTCAGTGAACTTCTGTGAGCATCCATAACTCGTAAGGGGTTCAAGAAGACAAGTTGTTGATATTTACCTTCCTTCATTCATTTGTCCTTACTTTGCTTTCATTTCTAGTTTTGATTAAACTGTTCTCCTGGAATCTGTTTCACACCATTTTGCTCTAGCTGACTTTGTACCTTCTACCCACAAATTTGCAGCCTTTTAACACAGTGATGTATTCTCTGCTCTGGCCAGTTTGGGGTTAAACTGGGATATTTTGGTCAGGCAGTAATTGCTACAAAGCCTTCCCCAAACTTCACAGACACAGAACTGATACTTTTACAATTAGTAGTGAGGCTCTGCTGGTCATAATCCACAGTAATGCACCTGGATGCAATTTTGCCGAGTAAGGTGTTTCACTTAGTGGGGATTCCACTTGCTTCATTGTAAAGATTAGAGAGTGATTCAGCATTCATGAGAAAATGTGGCAACAAAAGGTTAGCTGAACAGTGCTGGAAGTGGAGCCATATTGGGAGCAATTGAAGGAGGAAATGGCTTGGATTTATTGTCTGCATTAAAGATATTGTGGGTCCCATGGATACCAGGAGTGTCATGGAGACACAGCTAATAGGATTTTTATTGGATTGTTGTCAGGTTGTTGCACCTGCTTCTGAAGGGGACAGTGCAGTGGGTCTTCTGGCACTATTCTTAAACAAGGAATCAGAAAGGAGCTACGGGAGTTGGAAGCTCCAATATAAATTTTTAAGGAAACTTTTACAATTGCCCTAAATCCATTTCCAGCAAGGCACCAGGCAGTGAGTTCCTTTACAAAATGCTCATGTGTTGAAAATACACTGCTGGGGTACGTGAAGACGCCAAGGACATAACTTACATTTCTCTACTCTTTGAAGTCCAGATCTAAGTTTGGTTTTGTTTTTTTTAATTTGAATTGACTTGAAGGAAGATTTTTTAGTTATTATTATTTTTAAAGTAGCATTTTTAATTACTGACTTTTTTTTTTTGTTTGTTTGTTTGGTTGGTTTGGTGTGGTTTTGGGTTTTTGTTTTTGTTTTTTTTTTTCCCACAGTGACATAGAATCATAGAATCATTAAGGTTGAAAAAGACATCTAAGATGGAATCAAAACCATTAACCTACTACTGCCAAGTTCACAAAAATCCATGTTTCCAAGTGCCACATCAACAAGGCTTTTAAATCCCTCCAGGGATGGTGATTCCACCACTGCCCTGGGCAACCTGTTCCAATGCTTGACTGCCTCTTCAGTGAAGAAACTTTTCCTAATATCTCATCTAGACATCCTCTGGCACAACTCCAGGCCATTTCCTCTTGTCTTATTGGTCTCTTATTTCCCTTGTCTCCTGTGCAATAGATAACAACACTTTCCTCCTCTGCAGCCTGATTTGAACCTCCTTTAGCTGCATCTCTAGGTATTAAAAAATTTTTATAATGATTCAAGGTGAGGGCTGTTTCTGGTCATTTCCACACCTGAAGATCTCACACATAGTTTACCCCTATGCTTCACATTCAGAAAACCATTTCCCAGCTGCCTGTTTTTCTTTTTATTTATTCAAGTCAATCAGAACACATATTATTCAACAGAGAATTGAGCTGAGGGAGTAAAAATGAGATTTTCCGTCACCAGTTCATTTTAATTTTCACCGCTGGTTTCTAATGAAGCTGAACATTAGAGAAGCTTGGAAGCCATCTAAATTCAGGTCTCAAGCTAAACACTTCTAGCATTGATTTAAGAGAATCTTATTAGATTTTAAATAAGTTTGGATGAATGATTTGTAACAAGTGATTTCATGAATTGCATCTCATTTCTTTGTTTGGGAATTACTTGGAAAGAGTCAAATTATTCCACCCAGGACCTAATCCAAAGCTCGCTGGAGTTAATGGAGGGAAATCTATGCATTCTGGATTAAGATACATGGCTATTTAATTTAATAATATTGGTCTTGCAATTTATTCACAAGCAGTCATTCCTCAGATCCACCAGAGAAGTTGTGTTTTAATATGTACCTCTAATACATGATGCAGTTCTTACCCACATATAAGAATTTTGTGATTTTTTCTCTACATTTCCTCTGCAAAAAACAGCACCTCCAGGAAAAATTCTAGTAGCATTGCATGAATAGTTTACATGTTTTACTCTAAATGTATTGTTTTAGAAAGCATTTTTGCCAGTTAAGGTAGAGAGAAAATGGAGACTGTGAATATATGAAGTAAGATACATTAACCTCCATATGAATAATGACATCTCATTTTTAGTTAATATTGTCATCAAGGATTACAGTCAGTGTCTTCTCACAAGTAGCAACAGGAACAAGAAAACAAAGTCTCATGCTGCACCCAGGGAGGTTTAGTTTGGACACTAGGAAGACTTTCTTCACAGAAAGGGTGATTAGACACTGGAATGGGCTCTCCAGGGAGGTGGTGGAGTCACTGTCCCTGGAGGTGTTTAAGGAAGGGCTGGACATGGCACTCAGTGCTCTGCTCTGGGTAATGGCATGGTGTTTGGTCACAGGTTGGATTCGCTGATCTCAGAAGTCTTTTCTGACCTGAGTCTGTGATTATCTGATTCTCCACAGATTTACTTTTTTTCCCCTTCCTTCTCTTTTTAATCTTTTCCCTCAGTGATGCAATTTAATTGCCTATATACTAGTATCTTATTCCAGCAAGTCGACTAACCCTATGGCTACTTCTAGTAGCATTTTATCACTTATTTCTTCACCTGAACTTTCTAATATTTTCTTCTTTTCTTTCTAATTAAATCAGGTACTTTCTGAGCTTTATGATTTTTTTTTTTTTAAAGTCTTTTGGTCTATCAGAGTTTACTTGTTTTCCAGTAATTAGTTCTCCAGTTTACATATTTTTGTTCAATTTTTTCCTTTTGTTTCATGGATTATTAGACCAGCAGTCAACATCATACACTATGTTGGGCCTTGAGCATGATTTACTTCTTGTTCTGATAATGAATTTAAGAGAAAGCAATTTGATTTAAAATGTTTTGTGTTGAAAGAGATATGATTTCAATTTCAGACTTTATTGTATGTTGTCTTTGTGATCAGTTCCTCATGTCCTAGAGGTATATCACTAACAATAATACTGTGTTGGAGATGCAATTGAGAATTTAAATTAATAGTGAAAAGATGTAAGAATAAATTACTTAGATAATTCAAATTCTTCCAAAATCCTGCTTGCATTTTAACTTTGTTTTCTCATTAATATGTTACCACTAATTCAGAATAAATCATACTGGCACAGTGCTAGAATTTTCCCTGATGTGGTGTTGACCATTTGCAAATACCTGTGCTAAGCATTTCTTCTAAGAAATCTGGAAATTTAAATATTATTGGCAATTCTTAGAAGAGAGGTGGTGGTCTGCCTAGTTTGAAGGGTAAAAGAGTTTAACAAAAAGTTAGTAAACTTTCCATGACATCCTCCCTTCTTGCCAGAGTGTGGACCTGAATGTGCTTAATTTTCTACCACAGGTGAATCCCACAATATTTACTGTGTTTTTTTTCATTTATAATGCAGGTGCCTTCATGAAAGTATTTGGCTTTCTTCACATCTTCTACAAGGCCACTACCAACATTTCTGTTCCTCTTTAAAGGCTAATAGTAATAATAGTAAACCTTTTAAAACTGTCCCTACTTTATAACATGGCTTGAGTTAATCTTAGCAAATTAAGCTACACCCACTTTAAGATGTATTTCAGGAGTGTACTTTTGTATCCAAATAATAGTGATGGGCAACATATAATGGAAAGACTTTAGATGAAGAAATGCCTATTTTTGAAATATTGTCAAGGAGTAACAGTTACCATTTCAGTCACATGCTTGCTTTGATGACATTTTTATCTGCATACAGTATAGGTATGTACTTTCACTCTGATAAAAACAGACTTTTATAATTAATAAAAGTGAGGGAACAATGCCTCCTCATCACAAGGTAGGTCAAATAATTGCCTTCTGCAGCTGCTTTGTGAATATACAGTTGGCTTGAAATTGCTCAGGGATCTAAGCCTGAGACTTTTAAAACTTGCTAAGTCAGAACCTTGATATTTCTCTCTCTCAGTTCTTCCACTTGGAAAATGTAGGGAATATGAAATCTGTACTCATTATCTTACTGACATGCCCATAATACTTAAGATGTGATATTAAGATGTGATGGTAGAAGGCAGTTCAGAGCTATTTAGCTAAACAAGAAACTTGATCTCAGTTTACCAGAGGAACAGAGGATGACTAGGTAAGAAGAGGGCAAGATAATGAATTATCCTGCAAGTAGCCTATCTCTTTAGACTATGAGATAATTAGGATATGGATTGTATCTTTTAACATGCCATCTATCTAATGCAAGGCAGAACAAACACAGAAGTTGTCCACATTTAAATTTTAAATGTTAAAATATATCTATAATCACTCAATTAGACAGTTCTGGGACAGCTGAAGGAGTTATTTTATCTCCAAGGATTTGGTTACTAAAGTTGGCACTGGTGGGGAGTTATCTGGGTTTCATTCCAACAAGTCATGTGCATACACCCTTTGTGCCTCCAGGTGGTCTCTCTAGGTAGGTAGTACCAGAAAAAGATGAAAAGGTGAGGAGAGAGTTATGTGCCACAATCATGGAAACTCGGCTCAAACAACTTGAAAAGAAGGGTTGCTGGTACTCTATGCAGTGTCCTTGATCTGACAGTGTGTTGAAGTTACTGCCTGTAAAATATGCCAGTTTAATATCTCTAGAGAATGGTTAGCTTTATTTATTGGCCATTCTGGAACTTGCTACCAAAAGAAACAACAAACAAACAAAAAAAAAAAAAAAAAAAAAAAAAAAAAAAAAAAAAAAAAAAAAAAAAAATTAGCAGGAGACTTCTGCCAAAGTGTCAGGTCTGGTCAGGGACACAACCTCATAAAGGGAAAATGCAGTACTGGAGATACACATTGCAAACAACACATCACTTTGTATTGATACAAATGAGATTAAAAAGCAGAGTTTACTTTACATTAAAACTTTTCCTCCCAGCATTCTATTTTCTTAGCTGAAGTTTAAAGTTTTGGCCAATTCATTCCCGTAATTCCAAATATAAATAATAAGGCTACTACTAGAAAGCATTGACTCATAATACTCACTAGTATTGCTCCTGAGAGAATAGTAAGGTCATTAACAAAACACAGTCATCACATCTATGGTCCTTGATGGCATCAACCCAAGCTTTGTAAAAGAGTATTCCTCCCACAGGGGTTGTGAGCTCATTCAGATTTCTGCCAGTTTCCAGAATCAAACGTATGAGTTCAAAGCATTTGCCTTGACAATTGGCTGCCGATTCCAGTGCTCCTGTTCTTAGGTGAGAACAGCCAAAAGTCTCACTGCTCTCAGACATGATGTAGGATATGCTTCCAAGGTCAATATTAATAAGAGATGGAATGCAAGGGTAAGAACATCTCATATAAAAATGACACATTTATATAGCAGTTTATTCCATCCCAACAAGGTGCCTATGTGACTTTGGATGCTTTTTTTCCCTCCATGATGACAGAGGAAGCCTAGATGTCAAGCTCTGGATTAGACAACTAGTTACTAAATCTAAAGTTAGGTGAGATGAATCTCCGTCTCTAAGCAATATGTCACATAGCTACTGGGGCGGAAGGAGAAGTTTCTCCCACGCATGCTCTCATCTTCTGTACTTGTTTTGCAAAACACTGAGTTTAGGTGCTTAGCTGCTATCTGAAACAGCAAGACAAAGGTTCTTGATGGTCATTGTAAATGATATGTGTCATGTCATATCATGGATCCAGAACTCTATCTAAACGTGAAAAAATGTCAGACAGTGGGATCTGCACAATCACTCACCCCCCAAGAACAAGAAGTCCTGTGATGAGATTAGATTTGAAGAAAGATTCAAAAAGGTTCATGAATATTTCAACAAATATAGGCAAAGTATTTACAGAGATCAGCCCATATTTTGACATAGAATGTGCCACCGCTTTTGAGAACAAAAGCCATGGATATAGCTAATGTGGGATGACATAAAGACATGCTTTGCAAAACATCCATATTTTCTCATAATTTTGTTACAGAAGAGAGTTACAACTCTTCCTTCAGTTGTTTTAATTTTAGTATCTTTAGATTGGTTCACACCTGAATTTTAGGTGGCATGCCTGACTCACAGACAGTATAAAAGAGACATATGGATATGACTTTTTAAGGATCAAAACACCAACTGTCTTATATGTTAGATTTGAGTAAACCTCTGAACTTTCAATCACATAATTAACAGTCTCTATGATATATATTTATTCTTTGCACATGACAAAAAATTCATGTAACTATGTATGCTATTAATATATTATCATGGATCCAATGCATAATCTTAAATATGAGAATCTCTCACTGAACTCAGTGACAGTTTATTCAATTACTATTAAAAAGGCAAGTGGACAAATTATTTTTCAATCATCTTGTTTTGATCCTAAGGGCCAAAAAACCCACTAGTATGCATAATGTATGAGGAGAAAAAAGAATTGACTGATTCAAGGAAATAGGTCTGATGATGAAAGTGTCGGCTTTTCTGAGATTGACTCTCAAATTCTCTGAAGTCACAAAAGGTCAGTTTATACTTTTCGAAGCTCCTGAAATCTTGGCCTTCAAAATAAGAGCAATCCTGTTAAGAGTTACTTAAATTGCAGAGCTTATAAGTTATAAAAGGTATTTTGTTACAGATGTCATTGTTGGTAGTTGAGCAAGTTTCTGACAAATAGTATTAAAAACCATGTAACTGGCTAAACACTTAATAAAATAATTTTTGAGCAAATCTCTTAAATGTGATAAACAGATTTATTCATGGAATAATGTAAGAGAAGCTCTGCAATGAAGTTTTACTGTTGAGCAATAGATTAAATAGCTCAAAAGAACAATGAACTTGCCTGGTTCATTGTTTTTTTGTTTGTTTGGGGAGTTTTTTGTTTGTTTTGGTTGATTTTTTTTTTTTTAGTTTTGTTTGATTTTTTTTAAATTTTTATTTTTTTAGTGAAGTTGGTGGGATCATGACCTGAATTTCCATTTTAAACAGGTTTGTTTGACTCATCATCCTTTCTCCTCACCTCACCATTATTTTTCATTTCACTCTGTTTCTAGGTTACACTGAAGAGTAAAACCATGTGCACAGTTCAAGACTGTAAAAGCCTTTCAGACTACATATTCTCTTAGAAAACATAGGATTTTCATCCTTATTTTAAAAAATCAAAAGGCTGAGCTAGATGAGGATTTTGCTCCATATCAATGCCTTATGGCATACATAGTAATTTATTCTCCTACCTTCTGCTTGAATGTTCAAGGAACTACCCATAGGTTGTTTTCCCTCCCCAAATACTGATTTTTGCTCAAATGATCTTTCTTTCCCCGGTTAATTATAAACAACGGATATCGGTATAGCTCTACAACCATGTCTTTATAAGCACCTGCACGTTCACATGCACTCATTGCAAAACGTGCTTTGACAGCTCCCCGCTAAGGCTTTTCCCAGATTAGGGAGACATAAGCAGCTTTGGACCACTTGACCCTGCTGTTTCATCGTTTATGATGCTCAAAAACACATACATGGCCAATTTGAGTTTATCTAAACACTTAAGAGGAAACTCTTCAATTAAAGATCATGCTAAGTGACACTGACAGTAACCCTCTTACCAATGTGGTGTAGCTAAATCACCATTAGATGCTGGGAAAAGTACTCTTCCCTTCATAAAACAAGTCAGAGGGAGTTGTGTTTGGGGCAGTTCTTTCTCAGAACTCATTTTTCACAATCTTCAAAGGAAAAGATGATCTAACATCAAATGATCCGGCAAGATTGCACTGCAGAGTTTTGCTTAGGATGTAATTTCCAAAGGTTTGAAAGGCAAGAAAAATATATTTATATATAAAAAGGATTGATACCACATTTTTTCAGTATCTATCACACAGAAAGCTTTATCATTTTAGTAAATGATGCCATGTAATCCTTGTGTCAAATCAAACACCAAAGCAATAAATTCTCTGGGGGACACTTACAAGGGTATCCAGGCTGAATTGAGTTGTCTTGTCCTTTCCCTAAATTGTCACATTTACTGCCTGCTGTAGAGAGGGGAAGCCACCAATTGATTTCTAATTCTGCAAACCCCAGGGTGTAAATGTGATTAGCAGTAATTGGAGAAGTTCAGCAACTGTTAATTTCTCCTCTCTTTGTTGTTTTTCCTATTGAAAATATTAACAAAATGTGTATGTAGGCCAAAACTGACTCCAATGCAGCTAAACAAAGGATACATATTTAATCAGAGCTGTGGGACCCTGATGTGGTTGTCTGAAACAAATGTGACATGTGTTTCCTCTCAAAAAAAAAAAAAANAAATTTGAACTGTTTTTCCCTAAAAAAAAAAAAAAAAAAAAAAAAAAAGGAAAAAAATAGTCAGTCAGCTAATAAACAGTGCCAGTATTTTGTTGTAATGTTCGTTGTCTACATGATGTCGAGCTTAATGGCATTACACTATGTAAAAAAGGCAGAAGTGCACTGCTAAATTTGTCTTTCCCAGTTGGCTGTCCCTGAGGAGATTATAATGCAAGCAGTGGCTTTGTTTGTTGCATGCATAAGTGTGCACGAGTTCCTAAGCTTAAAGCTCTAAAGTAAGGTGACCAGAAGAGACATTAACCCCTGAATGACTGAGTGGCTCCTTGGAAAGAAGGATTTTCACTGGTGCACCAAGTAATTATGAAAAAAAAAAGGTGTTTTGTTCTCTAATAATGTCTCATAATATTTGCATAATATCTCACTTGTTTTTTTGTTTTTTTTTTTTCTAGTCAAGACTGTCCCTCATCCATAGATACACAGGTTTACTAATACTTTCTAGCAAGGAAATGGCTCTTATTTTTCAACACTTGAACCCTAGTTTACTTTTAGTCCCTGGACTACATATTTTTCTTCATTAACCTAGAACGAGGAAGGTCATGTGCACAGGAGTATGTTGTCCTGCTTGAAATGATTTGAATACCTCAGGAAGTGAGATGGAAATCTTGGCTAACTTGGCATTAATAATTTACTCTTAGATGGCTAACGCTAGCTTAGATGGATCTCGGCTCTAAATCTTCAGAAGCAAGACTCTCAGAATCATAGAATTATAGATTGGACCAAGTTGAATAGAATAGTGATTGGACTTGGTCTTTTCCAAGCTTAAAGCCCAACCACTAACCCAACACAGCCAGGCCCACCCCTAACCATGTCTCCAAGTGCCATGCCATGTCCACACAACTTTTAAATGCCTCCAGGAATCATGACTCCACCACTGCCTGGGCAGCCTATGTCACGCCTGGACAACCCTTTCTGTGAACAAATTTTTCCTAATATCAGCCCAAACACGTAAGAGATTCAGGAAACAAGACTTCTGGGTGTTGAAATACAGAAGTATTGATCTCACAGAGAAACTTCCACTTTGGGAATGTATTTCCATCTCGGATTGACCCAGTAATTTATAATGTATAGAGTAACACCCTGTAAGTGTAGTGTCTGCCTGATGTCTGTGGTCTGCTCTGCTCTGCTGAGAGCTAAGAAAGTTAGTGAGATAAAGCACAGATGCCACCCTGAGCTCAGGGAGGGTGGCCATAGCAATATGAATATTCATCTGACACTTGAAGTGGCACAGAAAGTAGATCTGGCCCACACTGTGAGATGGAATACATATCTCCAGACTCAAGTTCTGCAACCTCTTGTTAATTTATAAATTCCGTTTGTCATTTATCCAATATTTCTTCCCCTGGAAAACACAACTTTGACTTGTTTTGGAAACAAAGGTCAAGAGACTCACTGTCCTTTTGCTCACTTGATTGTAACCAATGTTGAAAGTATCCCAAGTATAATAAGGAGAAGGAATCTTCTGTGTTTCAGTATTTTTAATTGGTTTTGGTCTTGTTTGTCTGCTTTCTTTTGGCAATCCAGCCTTGACTTTAAAATAAGCAGCTATTGCTAAAGCATTTTAATATATCTTGAAATATATTAATATATTATTAATATTATATACTAATAATAGAATCATAGAGTCCAACATCCTTCCAAGGGCAGGAACACCTTCCACTAGATCAGGTTGCTCAGGACTCCATGCAACCTGGTTTAGATACTTCCATATCATATCGTAATCATACAATAAAGTTTTTTTAATGTAGTATCATGTTTGCTTTTATATAGATAAAACTTTTTGAGTGTACTGTAAGAGTATTTTCCTTCTGTTTTCTCTGGGTTCCATCCCAGACACACAGAGGTGCTATCATTCTGAAAGTCAAGAAGTGGAAGCATGCCCCCCTTGTTTTGTTATCTGCTATGAAGCAAGATGGAGTTGTCTGAGAGCTTTGCTTCTTCTTATGTCTGCTGTCAAAAATTTTTGACTGGGGTATTTTGGTCCAACAACATGTTACACAGGTCATATTCTGTACCTGGCACAGCTGTACCTGGGCTTCAGAGGAGCATTTTGTACACTGGTGGGCAACTCTTTCCCTAGTGTACACCATTCCTGAGGTCCTTCCAGAGTCAGATTATAGGACCTCAAATATTTTTCTCACTCCTCCTAGATTCTTGAGGGAAGCCTGTGAAAGAAGAGGTTCGACTCAGCAGGTGTAGCTCAGATACGTAAGTCATACATACATGTTTGCACCTGGGCTTAACCCTCCTAGGTTACACTGATATTTGCAAGACCTGGCAATACAGTCAGTGAAGTAATTCTTTCTGTCAGGAAATAGATACAGCACTCTGGTCACATGAAAAGCACTGCGAACTCAATAGACTGCAAGAACTATCTCTGGGATGACTGATTTAGGTGTGAGCACCTTCACCATAGACACATGAGGTGGGAGAGAGGAATCTGACAAAGACCTCCAAGATCCCAAAGGTAATTTTCTGCTAAGTAGAACTCTCTGTCATGAATATTATTTAAATTTAATTACTTTAAATAAAGTTAAAAATTAAAAAAAAGGAAAACAAACCCATGATTTTTTTTCTTCCCTTCCCACCCCTTTCCCCCTTTCCCCCCTTCTCCCCTAATTTTGGTAGAAGGGATAAAAAAGGGAAGGTACAGTAAAAGGGAAGTATTTTTCATGGAAGGACTTGAAAGAAACAACCGTTAACCCTCTTCTTTGATCAGAAGGAAAATATAGCTCTTCACTGGATACTGTAGTAATGAAGTAAATGAACTTAATGAAGTGAAATTATAATAAATCCCACTCTTCATAGAATAGTATCCAGATGGAAAATATATAGACATGCCACATGAAATGCTAGGCTTGTTACATTCTCAAGAAAAAAAACATAGCTAAATAGTTTCCGGAGTCAGAGATTTAATTTTTTTCTGCTGTGTCCTTTTATGTATCCCTCTGTCCTCATTTCCATCTCTGACATTAGCCATTGTACTCCTCCACTCAGTCCTCTGCCTCTTTCTATTGTGCCTCCTTTCAGGGAGTGCTCTTACAGAGCCTTTTTATCATCCTAACCTTCAGCTTGTTTGAAGGTCTCTGGTGGAAACTAATTTTCCGTCTTGCTAATGAAAAGGCAGTTCTATAGGGAAAGAAAGAATCGTTCAAGAAAATGTAGTTAGTGAAGATGCTGAGAGCCATTCATACCTGGGTGAGTCATTGATATGTCTATACCTCAGAACAAAAAAGTTCAAGGACCAATTTCTGCCCCAAGGGCTACATGAGAGTGACTTGCTCACATTGCTGCTTGGAGACCTCTGTCTAACACGGTTTTCTTGAAGACAGTTCATCGCCTGGGTCCAAAGACGAGCCAAAAGAGAGCTATCAGTTTGGTGGCTTTAGTTCTTACACTTTCTTTTTCATTTATTTCAGGGTAAACGTGAAACCCATGGCTTTTGCTGAAGTCAGAGGTTGAGCTATGAAGAATTACAGAATGGGTGAGGAGGTTGGAAGAGACCACAAAGGGGTCATTTGGCCCAGCCTCCTTTCCCAAGCAGGGTTATTCTAGAGTGAAGAATAGAATGGGTTTTTAAACATGGGTTATACAAATGATCATCATTTGGTGATCATAATAAGTTTGAAAACATCACCTTCCCCTTGTGTCACCAATATACTGTTATTTCAGCTTTTAGGCACAGGTTTAGATACTGTGTAGATAAGTGCTAGATGGCTTTGTATGCAAATATTTTTTATAAAACATTCTATCTTCTGCAAGTATTTGGCTCATATTTTTGGTCAGAGTGTTCACAAAAATGTTTGGCTTCAAAGATGGTAGGAAAAGAAAAAGTATTCAGCCATGAAGTCTTGGTGGAAAATAAATGTTGGGTCTTTTTTACAAGATTAATGAGATCAGAGGAAACTTTTACTTTAGAGCTCTTCAGCGCCTATTACAGCTAGTCGGTGTCTTTATTTCTCAATTTGCCTATTTTCCCTCTTCTCACATTCTGCTCCACCCTCATTTTCTGCCTAGAACAACCATAAAATTGCATTTACAGCTGATTTGTAATGCTCAGAAATGCAATTTAGATTCTTTAAGTGAGGCTGTCTCCTTCTAAAGCGAGAGGTCTCTCACTGCTTCTTTTTTTACCTGGCATACATCTAACCCTGCTCCTTCAGAATGGCAAGTATGATAAATGTGTCAAAAACATTCACATCAAAACTATGTGATACAAGTTGTTATTTTGACTTCTGTTGACACCTCCTGTTCTCTTTCACCCAGATGTTTCCATAAAGTAGCAAAAAATTTTTCTTTTTTATTGTTTTTTTTTTCTCCCTGAAAGTAAAAACAGGCATTTCTCTTTCTAGTGAATCTGAAAGCCTTTTCTTCCTCTATTACTCTGTGTGCAGGAGCTTGTATGCAGGTGTACATTTCTTTACTGGAACTACCTTTAAGACCTGGGAAGGCTTTCTAGCCAAACATTGCTTTGAATCACAATGAACCAGCTACAGATTTTCAGTTCATGCAAACCCTTATGTACATTTCCAGATATTTAGTTCAAACAGATTTCTCCCCACACAGAAAGATCAGATAATCATGAGACAAAAAGTCAGCATTTTGTAGGCCAACAGGTGCATTTTTATGACTTTGAAATCAGAGTGCTAAAGGTGTCTAGTACCTAACTGCTATTGAAGGAATTGGCTTTTAAATACCTGAAAAGGGATACTTCTAGTGCTTCTTGACCTAAAAGTTGAAAACAGCAATGGTTATCCAAGGCTCCATGCCTTGCAAGACATCCAGCCATGACTTGGAAACTCAGGATCCTGCTATCAGGTATAGAAGAAAGAAGCCCCATCCCTGGAAGTGTCCAAGGCCAGGCTGGATGGCACTTTGAACAACATGGAGTAGTGGAAGGTGTCCTTGCCCATGGCAGGGGCTTGGAATGTGATGGTCATAAGAGTGCCTTCCAACCCCAACCATTTTGTGATGATTCAATGGTTCTGTAAAAGTTGCTGTGGCCACCAGCAAAGATATACCCAAGCTAGCCACAATGAATGCCCAAGAGAGGAATAGGGACTGCCTTTAAATATAGGTAACCAGCCAGACATCTAACTATGGATCTGAAAACAAAGTCTATTTTTCTCTCAGCATCTTCTAACATTACTGTCTCCTGAAGTCAAAGTGCCAACATGTGCACCCAGACAAAGCTGTCCTTAAATCTAATAAATTAAGCACAGATGAGGATGCTCATTTAGCAATTGAACTTTTTTCACTGCCTGTTACTACCTGACCTGAAGCAAAGACTTGAATCCTTTGGTTTTTTTTCTCAGAGGAGTATATTATCCATGAAGATAGTACAAGTCTGGGATATATCCTCTCTTCTTCACATCCTCCACATTCACCCCACTCTCTGAAAAGTTGTGCCCTAAAAATCTGTCTTGTAAATATTGTCACAGTCTTAAGACTGGGGGAGTGGAGGGGAGGGGGGGATGTCTTTGTAACAACTTAGTTAAACCAGAATATTTTACCCAGTGCTTCCTGTGTTAAAACCAATACCTTAAATTCGAGCAATCACACTTAGAAGGAAAGACAAACTAGATTTAAGGACTGGCATGGGTGGTAAATTCACCACATCCATTTGCAAAGCTGTTCCAATGATTAATTGTCCTCACTGTTTAAAAAATTGCATCTTGCTTCCTGTTTGAATTTTCCAGTGCTACTTCAATTGTTTCAGTCAGAAGTTTCTTAACTTCTAGGTTCTGGCCACAACAGGAAACAGAAGTGCCAAAATACCATAAAAAATTTTTTTTGTCTTGTTTTTCCTCCCTCAGAAGGAGAAGGAAGCCATGAAACTAGTGAAAAAGAAACTAGAGATTTGCTTGGTCCGAACAAGGCTTCACCTCTAATCAGAGGCTGCAGAGACTTTATTTAACTTAATCTCTAGTTATCAAATCTGTCTCAACAGTTTTTCTCTGAAGTTTCTCAATCAAAGATACCCACCAGGTAAAGGAGCTCATCCCAGATGAATCACTGAGACAGGGATTCAAACAGCATTAACAACTGTATAAATTCTTACACTCTTTTCCACTGCTGCTGAAAAATTTGGCAAGTTTCAAAAAGGTGAGATTAATCAGAATTCCAGCTCTTCTTGATCTGGGTCTTTCAGATGCACCTTGTATTACAGTGTTTAGCTCTGAATTCATCTAATTCCTTCCCATGCGGTTGCAGGGAAGCTATCTCTGTTCTGGGAGTATTATTCCATGGTGTCTTACCTTCTGACTGTTCTCTACATCAGCTGGCAGGAGAACATGCAGCAAGGACACTTAGAACATGCACAGTAAGGGCCCATGGAGAGTGAAGCATGTGCTTGCATCACTTCCTGAGCCTGGGTCAGAGCAAAGGTACTGGACCAGGTTGTTTTGTACTGACTCCTTAACATCAGGATCTGAGTTTAGCTTCCCCTCCAAGAAACATTTTAGTGTCAGCTCAGATTCAAGGGTAAAAATCTGGTCGTGTGTAATATCATGCACAATATTTGAATTGTTAGTAAGCTGAAAATAATCAAAGTTTCTTATTATTTTCTTTTCTCATTGCTTTCCTTTAATTTGCTGCTTTAATTGCAGAACAAATGTATGCTATGCATTTCAGTTTACACGTGGTTTTCCCGTTAAGCACCTGTATTTGAAATAGTTTCTTCCCTGAGGATTTCAATGAGGTCTTTGCCCCAGTTTTGGGATCCAGGCTACTACAAGTTAGCCATGTGCCGCAGCAGTATTAGCTCAGAGAACGCTGTAGCTGTTTTTGCTGCAAATGCAGCTCTCTTGACAGTCATAATAAAAGAAATCAGCTTGCATTTCTTTAATGACAAAGCCTCCCTGTGCATTAATTTGGTTCTATATGACTATACATCTTGTCAGAGCAGTCCCACAAATGTGAAAACAAACACTAAGAGAATTGTCAGTAAAGTAATTTATGAACTTTAGTTCTGTGCTGCATGGTTTTACTTCTGTTCAGGAGCACAGAAAGGCTCCCTAGAAAGGAATACACTTATAAAATAATTTCTTGGCAAAGTAAGTTATAAAATAAACACAGATTTCCAGTTCCTTTTTCAAAATACAATCCAGTTCTCATTTTAGTACACAGATCTTGTTTCCTGGGCCAAATACCTGTTTGAATTTTTGATGTAGATTCATTGCATGACAGAGCTAGGATATGTACTGTAATGGAGTGTGTTCCTCTTAGTAATTTGAAAAGCCTATTTTGTTAATCCATAAATGTTATGATAACGTAGCATAGCAAAACAAGGCACAATAAAGTGGACACTGAAGTTATGACAGTATCAAATAGGAATACAGAATGGAATCTGGACTGGAATTTAACATTCAGTTTGGAATTGAATTTAAATTGCATTATTGAATGTCACTTGCCAAGCATTAATCCACGTCCTTTCTTTTTATCCCCTAAAATCAAACTGATTCTTTTATACAAGAAATGCCTTACTGACAAGTTACTGATTTCTTTTTGTTTTCTGTTTTCACAGGTTGGAGGAACCTACCTTGTCTAATCCAGGAATCTCTGGATAATGCTATAGAATATTTTATGTTATGGAACAGTATGTGTTATAGAATATTTTGGAGTATAATATAGAATAAAATGTTATGGAAAGCTATGCCATAGGTCGATCTGGATGACTATAATAGCCCTTTGGGCCCAAAATCCTATAAAATTCATGTTGTTATTTTAATTCCTTTTACATAAGATGTACTAGAATATACCCTTTGAAAAGACTTGCACATATAGGAAAATGTGCAGCAAGTGAAGTGGCAACTCTGCTGCTGTGGAAAACACTTTTAACATCTCATTCTTTTGGATAAGGATGATTCATCAGGGATCGTTTGCAAATCTTGGGGATTTGCAAAGTGGTGTCTTTGTGTAAGAGAAAGCAAACAAAAATCCAGAGTGCTAGTGCTTGTCAGATTGATGCTTATAAATGCTTCTATTCTGAGCATTGGGTTTTGAAAAAGAAAAAAATAACCCTCAGTACTGCAATAAGGAGCGTGACTTCAAATATGAGCTCTGTTGCCAGCCTGAAAACAGACTGTGGAATGAAAGGTGGGGCCATCCCAATAGCAGATTAGCTGCACAGGAACCTTTTCCACCACTGTTTTTCTCAGAGAGCAGGTTCATCTTATGTGGCTCAATGGCTCCAGCCAACAGGTTTTCCACAAAACACATCTCACCAGCTGTCAGGCTCACAGCAATCCTAAATCTGAAATATCCATCCAACCTAAAATATCCATTAGTCCTCCATGGTGTTCAGTTTTAGATTCCCGTTTGCTTAAAGTTATGCATGGACTGAAGTGTTTCAAAGGAATGTGGCTAAGGACATTCATGCCCACACCAAGAAAAATACTGCCCATGGCTTTGTGCATCAGTAACTGGTGGCATCTCAGACATATTTTGATGTTTAGAAATGACCTTGCCTTGAAGACTGAAGTGAAATCTCAGTTGCTGACATTGATTTGGCTTTAAAGACAGCAATAAAACACACATCGGGAATGTATACCCAGAGACAAATATTCAAAAGGGAAGAGAGACCCTTTCATTCCCATTCCCAGCCCTCTGGCCCTGGAAAATCCTATGGTTTCCCAGCAGCTCAGGCTCTGTCAGCAAGTTCATCACTGTGTTCTGAGTGTCAGAGCTCACTTGTGGGAAATTTTCAAGCCATGCTTGTTTGGTTTTCCTCTTCCTGTTTGACTTGTATCTTTAAATAATGTGGTTACTTCACAACAGCTTGTTTTTTGACTGGGGCACAGGGCATATTTTTCTAGCAGATAAAAAAACTTCCCACAATTTGCCTTGTGTTATTTCCCCTTTTGAAGGGAGAGCTGATAAATTCAGGGTAATATGTAATAGATGCTTTCCTGTTTTTACTTATTGCTCTGTCAGGCTTGTCAGCCACAAATTTATTAGCTCATTTTGTGGCTGTAACGTTTAAACAAGAGAGAGTCAGCAGTACCCTTACACTGAAGAAAAAGTGTGAATAACAGTGCTTATGTTGCATCCTGCTCCATAGGTCAGCACTGGAGAACGATGGTAGGTCTTACCTATATAGCTATCTTCATTTTTTAATGTTTATTTCTTCATTTCTTCTCTGTGCTATTCTCACTTTCTGAGCAAAAGGTAGGAAGATAGGAAAAGGTGTTGGTTTTAATTTCATTGAGCTAAAAATGAGTTGATCTGACTGAGCAATCACCAAAGCTTCCTCTGAAATCAGTGGAGTCAGGAGATCTTCATGAGCTGATATACTATATTTATTGCTGGATAGGATAGATTATTTTCTAGGTCTTCTTGTCTCCTCACTGCATGTAGTGAAAGCCTATCTGATTAAATAATCGCAAATGAAGTGTCAAAATTCCAGGGGGTGACTGCCTCATTTCATGAGGTGGCCATGGAGAGGAGAAATCTTGGGAAAAAAATCCATGATCTGAAGTTATTTCTTCCACATTAGCCCAACAGTGCTCCTGATATTCATGCACCCTTCCTTTACCTTTCTCTGCTTTTTCTACTGTTCAGTGTCCCATGGATGTATTACCTTCACCTGACCAAGACTGACCCTACCTGTGGAATCAGTGCCATGGCCAGCTCCACTGCCATTCAATATAAACTGCATTTACCCAGAGTGAACAACTCAGAACTAGTGAGGGATTGGTGTTTTGCTGTTGTTGTAGTATGGGGTTTGGTTTTTTTTTTTTTTTGTTGTTGTTGTTTTTGTTTGTTTTTTGTTTGTTTTTTTTTTTTAGATTTTATTTATTTGTCTGGAACATGAGTTGTTTGTTATAGAGGTAGGATGTGAGTTGGAGTTGGAAGTCGTTGAGATGATGTGTTGCAGACAATGAAAGCGAGTAGTTTTTGTGGCACACAATGTACATACCACACTAAATGATGATAGAAGAGATAAAGAACACTACAAATCTCTTTAGTTTGTGGTGAACCAGCTTCTGAATACCCTAGAACTCTGGAGAGGTGTTAGAGAGTTGATTGAAGGTGACAGAAAATCTGTCTTGCTGAGCTGAGTCATTAAAAATCTTGCAGGTGTGAGAAGCATTTGAGTTGAATTTTCTCCTTTTACCCAAACATGGGGGAAAATGTCAGCATTACCTCATACGTCACAGAAGCAATCATATCCTTCCTTTTCTGGAGTTTCTGAGTCATTTCAGGCTGCTGCCAAAGGTGGAAAGGAGGAAGCTCCAGTCCTGTAGAGCTGTCGTGCAAAAGGCACTGGAGTGCCATCAGATTCTTCCTCCTTGGAGTGGTGTCAGTGGAAACACAAACCTGGCCAGGATAATAGTCTTGCCAGTTGTTCCCACACAGGGATGTTTTGGGCACTTTCTGTCTTGTAAAACACCCTATTGTCTGTCCTACTCAAATAACGTCCACCTAGGGCTTCAGAGCTTTCATGCTGCACAGAAATCAACTTACTTCTATATGCTTTACAAGCCAGAAAATGTGACCTACTGATGTAAATTATCAAACATATCCCTTCTTCCAGCCTGCTGATCAAGGGGGCAGAGTCACACAAGAATTATGTGGCACTTTTGAGACAAGAGAGAATAAAGAGATATCAAATCATGATGGACAAACTGAGTCAAGTCAAGATCTTTCGTTATTAGTCTCCTTACTTTAACACTGGGTGGTAGCAAATGATAAGGAAACGTGTAAAAATCAGAGTGCCCCCAGAGTCTTTCCACAGAGATCTTTCCATGTGTCACCCAAGGCCTAAATTTTGGATTGAATAAAACTGCATCAGCCTCCAACAGCTATGATAAGCACTGGGGCAAAGATACTGCTGGAACACTAATCTGAATAAAAAATACATGTGATACCCACAATCTAGACATCTGTCTCTCCATGGCATCACAAAATTTTGGAAACAAAAGTTTTTTTCCTTCCACAGCTGCTCTGTGTGAGTGAGTGCATCCAGACTGAAGATTATTTTTTACTATTGTTCAACAGCTCTTCTGTTCTGAGTTCAATCAATTTAGGCAGTTCATTTCTTTCACTTTGTTGGCTGTGGATCCCACCAGTATTCATCATCATGGCTGGGCTTCGCGAACAAAGATTTGGGACGGGCTCTACCCATGCTTGCTACGAGCGCAGTGGTGGCTAAAAAGGCCAATGTGCGATAGGCAAGTCCGGTCACAAAAGGCACAGCGGAAAGTCTCCACAGGCTGTATTGGCGAGGCACGGTTCTTTCTGTGCTGTCTTTTTTCTTCCATACTGATCCTGCATGTGCTCTCAAAGGAATCAGCAGCATTATAGATGGTGTGCCTCCATGCCTCCTGACTGGAGGCCAGAGTGGACCATAGATGGTGGTCAATATGGCCAAGGCTGAGGTGTTATTTGAGGGAGTCCTTGTATCTCCTCTGTGGGGCTCCTCTCTTGTGGCAGCCGGTGGCAAGCTCAGCATAGAGCACAATCTTAGGGAGGCGGTGATCCTCCATCCTGGAGATGTGCCCTGTCCTGCCCAGTGCAGATGCATTCTCAGCAGCACAGCCTCAGTGCTGGTGACCTCTGCCTGCTCAAGAACAGACACATTAGTCACGTAGTCTGTCCAGTGGATGAGTGAAACACCCAAATAGGGGCAAATATTTGTATTCTTTCTAAGAATTTCTTGAAAATCAAGACAGTGTTATTTGTTTTCCCATTTTCCATAGTCAAGGGCTACTATATTCTCTGTGACATTATTCTACTGAAGAACTGTCCAGGAAGTCACTGCTATCAGATTTTTTAAAGTAGAGAATTCCAGCTCTGAAAAATAAACTGTTTATGGACCACTTTACAATCCAAACATATATTTGTAGGAAAAAAATATTATCCCTTTATCCAGGAAAGACTGTGATGAAATGGAAGTGTAGTTTTGCAGTGCTGCAGAAGGAGGAACCTCTGCAGTGCCACTATATTAAACTTCAAAGTATGTTAGAATTTACTTTCCATCCCTACACCCAGACACAAAGTCTATACATTACACACATAAAAAGGAAACACTTTCTAATCCAAAGAAGAAAAGGGCTTTGCTCCTTGTTCAGCAATTAAAAAGTTCAGTTATGGAAACATTGTGTGTTCTTCGATTTGAACAGAACCCAGTTTCTTCTGGAGCCTGAAGTTATTAAATCCACATTAAAAGGACATGGCTTACAGAAACAGTGAAGTCATACATCTGAATGGAACAGGACCATAATCCATTTCTATCACATGTTGTGTTTTCCAAATTACAGCTCTTCATAGCTGTAGATTGAAGGTTGTATTTTTCTACTTAGCTAACAGAAAATAAACTTCTACCAATTTTCCGCAAGCAGTTCATAAATCACCATAAACATAGAGCTTATCTAAAGGTTTGTGAATACATACTTTTTCAATTTAGTGCCCAAGAGAGAAACAGCAAAACAAAATACTCACTTTTGGTCTAAATTAAATGCTTCACATGACCCAAACTGTACAATTCCTCTCTTCCTTCACCCCCCAGACCACCCCCTCATGTTTAT
>VXBX01008454.1:181969-193932 GCA_013400415.1 Scytalopus superciliaris
CTGTTTAGTGGTAATAAACAATTTTTAAACTGAAGTATCAAAACATTTTGTTTTGAAACTACTAAACGCTTTATGCAGAAATGTTCCACTTTCCACACTAAACTACTCATTCCAAAACAACAGATGAACTTATCAAGGTGGAATCAGGGTCTTTATGAAGATGCATGGATCTCAGATAATGACCATGAACCAAACAGGGAAGGTAGTTGACTTGATAAGAATGAAATATTTCTCAGCAGAAGGACAGTGAAGCTCTGGAAGTGCCCCAAAGAGTTTGTGAAATCTTGGTCTTTGGAGGTTTTGAACACTGAACTGGAATACACCTTGAGGAACTGAGTTGAGTTAAATATTGATCCTACTTTGAAATTGGTCTGGAGGTTTCATGAAATTTGTCACAACCTAAAATATCCTGTGATTTTGTGAATTTGGCAGAAACAATCCATTTTCATTAATTCCAATATGCATTGCTCAGGAAATAAACCTATTCAACCAAGGACATCCCATTTAAAACTGGTCAGTTAATCAGCCATGGCTTAAACCTGAAGTATAACAAGGAACATTGTTATGAGTTTGCCTGTTGGTGACAACACAGTAGAAGATCTCATGTTCAGCAATATTTAGGTGAGAAATGGTCACATATACCCAGGTCTCAGGTTCCTTTTCCAGGAAAGGGATTTTAGTTTTAGTTAGTTGCACTGAACATTCTGGAACTTTAAAAGTGTATAGTCTTTTCTTGAATATGGCTAAAGCTTGCTAAAAAACCAAAATACAGATTTTTTTCCTTTTTTTCCTTTAATAAGAATATCACAGTCAATTTTTTGTTCTCAAGAACAATTATTCCTATACTTGTTGCAATTACCTTTGGAATTATCATTAAGAACATTTTCTGAACCATTGTTCTTCCTTCACGGATTGCTACTAAAATAAATTGGTGAACGTTGTGTTTTACTGCACAGAAGCAGAGCTGTCTGGCTCACCCTGGCTTTCTGGCACTTAAACAGGGCTTACAAAAAAGAGGGAGAAGGACTTTTTACATGGGCATATAGTGATAGGACAAAGGAAAAGAGTTTGAAGCTCAAAGAAGAGAGATTTAGATTAGATGTTAGGCAGAAATTCTTTACTCAAAGGGTGGAGAGGCACAGGCACAAGTTTACCAGAGAAGCTGTAGCTGCTCCATCCCTGGAAGTGTCCAAGGCCAGGTTGGATGAGGCTTGGAGCAGCCTGATCTAGGGGAAGGTGGCCCTGCCCATGGCAGGGGATTGGAATTATTTAGTCTTTAAGGACCCTTCTAACCCAAACTGTTCTATGGCTCTGTGATTCTATGATTCTATGTAAGTGGACTTTTGGAATTAAGTCACTGTTTGAATAGGTAGTTTTGGGCACTGAGTCAGAAAATGAAGTTAAATGACATTTATGGAGAACATTCCCCATTCAAAGCATGTAAAAGTGGATGCCTCAACTTGTCATTCACCTCACTCTTAAGTGGTACCAGCAGATTCTGTACTGATCCTATTATGT
The DNA here is from genome assembly GCA_013400415.1 of Scytalopus superciliaris. Lineage (NCBI taxonomy): Eukaryota > Metazoa > Chordata > Aves > Passeriformes > Rhinocryptidae > Scytalopus > Scytalopus superciliaris. The sequence goes on from VXBX01008454.1 coordinate 183,488, forward strand.
GTCCTGATGGTTTTCTTCTCCTTGTCAGCCCTAACACAATCATTTGGAAAATTATAACATTTTCAAGACTACGATTCCGATAAATTAAAAAAAAAAAAAGTAGTTTTAGAGAACTAATTCTGTGCTTTCAACCAACAGTAATTTGTCACCTAGTAAATTCTGGAAGAAACAGGCCAGCTGCTGCAAAATGAACTGTCTACTCACAGTTTGACTCCTCCCACAAGACGAAGTCTTTTTCAGAGATCCCCAAGCCTTATTCAGAGTTCACAAGACACTGTTGGCCAAACTAGCAAGCCTGAATATGGTTATGTGGTACTGTGCTATATATAACAAAGAAAGAGTTAGCCAAACGGTGTATGAACACAGCCAGACAGCTTTCAGAGCCCATCTGGCACTTTGTGGCATGGTATGGATGTTGTGGCTCTGGTTGGTGCTGATTTGGGGAACACATTCTACCATGACAAGCTGGTGTTCCCCTTTTTAAACTTCAGCTCCTATTGAGTGAGCATGAGCACTTTACCACCTCTAGTGCAACCCTCTTTTGTTCTGTATATTGAGTTTCCTGTTTTTCATTGTGTCCTTAGACAACGATGATTCTTTAGGAAGGTAATAAGGCTGCCTACTCACATTAGAGTGAGCATTCCTGAATACTTTGGTGCAAGTGAAAAACTAATAAGAACATAAAGAAGTTGAGTCTTGAGTCTATAGGCCAAAGAGTTAGGAAAAATGGGTAGTCAGAGAGATGATACAGGAGTGGGGAATTAATTTGCATTATTCTGATGCTTTTTCATTACTTCCTGCAGTGCAATATGACTGGATGAGTCATCACAGCAGCAAGGACTAAATTTAGGATATCTTTGAAGTAATGGCTCTTCCCTGCCTACGCTACATGGCCTCTGTTTTCTAACTGAAAGCTCCTGATTCTAATTGTGAGAGACTTTAACTGTTGGCCTAATACAAGGTCATCAAGGTGAAATCATGACATTCAGGAAATAACCGTAAATCACTGTCCTTTGACCATGTTCTTAGAATCCATACAATATAAATCAGGAGTTATGGTTTTCTTCTATCTTCTGAGTCACGGTTCTAATGTATTCCTGTAACTGTAAACTAATTATTACGGACAATAATTGCAGTGATAGTGTCAGTTATGGTTCTCATCACTGCTAGCTAGCATGCATTCATTAATGTTACTATCCATTAGCATAGCATATATGAACTATTGGAAGTCTCAGGGGGTTGATCTGCACACAAATCCTGCACACAAGTTAAAATTCAGATAATTTTCTTTTACACTCCCTATATACATCCTCAAGCACCCACTTTTGCTATGAGAGAGTCCAAAGTTATATTTTAATGGTGGGGAGTTATACCTGGCAGCCAAGTATCTGTGGAGCTGGAAAGACCAGAAAAATCTGTGAAGGAAAGCTGGCATTTGGCAAATGATGTCAGCCACTAAGAATCTTACAAGGCATATGATCAGAGTTCCCTGACTGTGAGCCAGTGATTCCTGAAAAAGACCAGCTGTCGGCCATGAAAAGGAGAGTGGCTCTTGGAATGGTGACTGGGAGCTAAAAACTGCAGCAGTCTTGGGAAAGGCAGACCTTGGAGGCTTGTATTTGCTAAAGCACCTGCAGAACAGCATCAAAGAGAGAGGGAGAAAAAAATGAGGAAAGGAAAAAAAAGAAAAGAATATTACAAAAGGTTGTTAGGACTTGCCTGGGGCTTGGGGACTGTGAAATATCTTCCAGAATGGATCACTATGATAATGAAACTTTAGAACCCGATTAAAGCTCACAGCAGTGGGGAGCGGCAGCTCCATCAACTCACAGCTGTGGCTGAGCCTGGGAGGAAGGAGAGTTCTGCCTTAAAATCCACCCAGGGAGAACACAATGCTGGGAACATCTGGCACGCTGGAGGAATTAAAAGGGTCAGCTAGAGTGGTAAGTAGGGGAATGCACCTGGCAAGACCCAAGTGGAATTAGGCCAAAGGACCATATAGCTTGTGCCCAGATACTGCAAGTCCAGCCTCCCTCAGACTGAGGGTCCAGAGAACAGCAAAAGAAGGAATTTTCATGGGCATGACTGTCTGAGAGGAGAGGGAGAAATCTAAAAACTGTAAGAAGGAGTTCACAGGAAATATTAAACAACAAGTCCATAGAGTCAGATTCTAATGATTTTAATGCAAAATGCATCTTAAGGAAAGTAGGAAGAATGAAACTTAGACAGTGATGATAGACTACATTTCCTGAGTAAAATAAAAGCATATGTCCCTTTGGAAAGTGAGTGTGTCAGAGTAAAAGAAGTCGTGAGAGAAACGGCATGTGGTCTTTTCTACCTCTGTTTTTTCTTTTTTTTTCCCCTTTTTTTTTTTTTTTTTGGGGGGGGGGTTTTTTTTTGTGGGTTTTTTTTTTTTTTTTTTTTTTTGTTTTTTTTTTTTTTTTTTTTTTTTTTTTGTTTTTTTTTTGTTTTGTTTTTGTTTTTTTTTTGTCCTCCCCTCTGTTGCATGCCAGAATCCTTTCAAGACTACTGGCCACCTGAGAAAGGACACAAAGCAGAACTGCAGGTAACACAAATTGCTCATGGCGGTTTCTAAGGCGTATTTGGAAGGAAGGAATTTTCAGAAAACTGCAGATTCAGGGAGAATAGATGACTTTGTGTCCTTATTGAATCCAGTGGCTTTGTATTGACTCTGCTCCAGGCATAAGGGTGATTCTGAACAAAGGGCAACGGAACAGGGTGACCATGAGTACTTGCTCTGAAAAAGGCACCACAAAGCAATTTTGTATTTTTATGTAGTTTATGTATCAGGTCAGTTCAGGCTGTTTAGAATGATGGTGGACACCATTAGGTCTCACTAAGTCCTTAGGTCTCACTAAGTCCTTAGCCTGAATAACTAAGGACAACCTCATATGCTTGAAGATCCAGGATTCAGCTTCCTTTTTGACAAGTAAAGAAAGTTAAATCCTAAAGTGAGAGATTCAGTGAAATCTTAGGATGGTTTTCAACACCTTATTTTTTGTGAGTAGCCAAAGTTGGAGATCCCCCAAAAGCAGCTGTCACTCATGGAATTTAGATCATTTGGAGAAAAACTCAATTGGTCCAGACAGAAATTTTCTTAGAAGTTTGGAAGAAAAACGTGTTACTGTCCTATTCCATAAAACTAGTCTAATGATGGATGGTGGCAAGGAAAACTGTTGGGAAAGGCATTTTACCTAGGGAAAAAAGCTTCCCCTGAACAGATGTAGGAACCTGAACTTTAGGGCCTCTGTTTTCCTCCCTCCACCCTACCTAGGAAATTTATACAGTTGAAAAGAAATTTAAACAATCAGAGGGAGATTTGGCTGGGAATGCAGGGGGCTGGCAAGATCCTGCTCCCTCCCTAGCTGCAGTCATTTATGATCATTAAAACTAGTCTCTCTAGGAAAAAAAAAAACAAAAAAAACAAGAAAAAAAAAAGACAAAATGTGGAAGTGCATGAATCATACATTCCAAGCAGTAAAAACATAACATTATAGAAGCTAGACTGTATGATTTTCCTGTCCCTCCCCCACTTTGCCTCCATTCCCTAACTTAAAATAGAGAGAAAAAAGCTGCAGAGAAGCAAGACCAGGGATTAAGTCAAGAAAGGAATCAGAGAAGCTGCTCCTGAGATCTGTAGGCAAAGCAAACAGCAAGCAGCAAAAGAAATAGCTATAGCAACATGTAGAGAAAAAATAAAGGCAGATTAGAAGAGTCACAATAACTTTAACTAATTTTATTTAGATTCCCTTATTCTGTTTTGTTTTTCTGGCTCTGAAATAATATTAGGATCTCACAGATACATTGCAAGAGAGGATTCTCCACCTTCCAAAACACAGCAAGATGGACAGGAAAAAGCCAAATACTAAAGACATTTGTGGCTGTTCACTTTTTCAGGGAGAGAATAACTTGATGCCCTACAAGGGATGATAATTCAGTTTTGAGAATACAGTGTCCTATTTATATCATAGATTACTGCATTGAAAAGTACAGTCGCCATCCACAAGTGCTCTAACATCACCAAGAAAAGTGCACAAACTTACCCATTTGTCACATTTTCCTTCCTGAATCTATGTTATTCTAACTGATGTATCAGTCAGTCAGATTAAAATTGAATTAAATTCAAGAGTAACCACAATTATAGGGATGGCTTTTAGCTCTGTTTTAACAATTTGTCATCATGTTTTCTGGAGGACGTTTTTGCTACAGCTGATGACATTTAGGTCTGATAGACTTTGTGAAATGAAACAAAACCAAGCAAAAAGCCAACACATAAAAAGGACAAGCAGTGTTTTGCTCATTTTGCTTTAGACATTTCTATTCCTATTTGGAAAAATCCACTCACCAAACTGAGTGAAACTTTATCTCCAGTTGGCACAGACCATCACAGATTCATTGACATGAATGTAGTTTACACCTGCTGTGGATCTGGCACAATGAGCAGAAACATATGAAACCTTACACTGAATAGAAAAGGGGGCAAGGCAGTGTACTGTTATTGTCAAGCCCCTCTCCCAGTGGGTGCACATGTGCTTTTAGAGAAGTAAGTAAAGTGAGTTTCCCTCAGAGGAAAGTAAAGTAGGTTTGACCAAGCAACTCTGATGAAGAAAGCCAGGAAGCTGCCAAAGCTGGAAAGAAGATGTGAAATAGGTGTCAACACATTAATGGTGGTTCTTTAGAAACAAATCCATTGAAATAGAGAAACTTTAGCTTTTCTCTGTTTTCTTGTCACTTTCAGAATTTAGCCTCAATCCTTGTGCTATTAAATGGAGAAGTTTCACTAAATGAGAAGGTTAATGGTGTTCCTATCAGCTCTTTATTAAATCCAAATGATTTTGAAACTGATTTTGACTAAACCCCTAGGTTGGAAGTGATAATTATGAAGCCTGCTGAAGGGAGAAATTTTAAAGTCAGAACAGCCTAGTAAAGGAGACAAAATTTGAGTTCAGCAGCATGTTATAAGCCCTAGTACAGCTCTGCTGCATGATCATGGTATAGACTCCACACCTTTCCATGCCGGGCTTCCATGCTTCCACCTTTAGTGCACACATGCTATAACTATCCTTTCAACAATAATATCTAATGAAAACCAACAAACCAAACAGCCCTGGCTCTGCTTGCTCAAGAACTTTGAGATTTCAAATAAAAACCAGTTAGTTAGAAAGAAATTTATACCCTAAAAACCTTATCTTAGAGTCACTGAGCTACCCTGAGACTTTACATCAATACTTCAGGTTATACATTCAGTGGTATTTTTAATGAGGAATTTAGTTAAAAAACCGGTCTTTTAAAAGGCAGAACAAAGTCTCATAGGAGGGATTTGGATAATCTGTAAACAAAGGATGTCTATACCTGAAACAACAACCAGCATCTGAAATGTTATGACAAACTCAAGGTTCATTTTCCTGTTCTGTGCACAAGAAAACATAAAAGTTGAGTGACTCATCCCAAAATATGATGACAGCCTACTAAGACTGCTTGCAGCATATGGGTTTTGGGCTCTCATGTGACACAGAGAATAATAACTGGCCCCAGTGTTGACTGAAAGCTGAAATCAGGAAGCTCATAAGAGCTGGTGGCCAGTGTTCATGCTGGAATATGACTTTTAATAGTTCTCCTCCTGGAAGGTGAGGACACATGTGCAAGAAAGCAGTTTTGAGGACATCTGGAAACAAGTTGCAGCAGACAGAGATATTTTTGTTCTTATGGCAGGGCTCCTATTTTGGCAGCCCCTGAACACCCCTTTTCCTGTCAAGTCCAACCTGGTACTCTTCCTCACAATGCTGGGATCAGGCCAGTAGCGAGGATCATGAGACAATGTAAAAATGGGCATCATTAAATTGTGTTGACCAGAACATGGAACTGCAGAATTATAGAATAGTTTGGGTTGGAAGGGACCTTAAAAAACATGTAGCTCTAAACATGCATGGTCACTGAGGAAAGAACATATTGTGTGGAACTTCTAGAAGAGTTTGGTGAGATGGGGAATGGCATTAAAATGTCAAAGAAAATTAACATATAATAGCAAATACAGGTAATGCTTACATCAGCATTTTATTTCTCTGATTGATTCTACTGTAACTGCTGAAACTACCAGCTTTATATAATTTGCTGTTAGCAGTAACTGCTGACAGAAGGATGAAGCAAAGGTCCCATCACAGTTTTCTTGAGCAGAGTGCACTAATATGGCACAACTTGGACCCACCTACCACCAGGGATGTAATTCACAGACCTGTGAAGCACTTTTGTTCTTGCAGCATTAATTTGCTTTACAACTCTGCAGCAGTGGTAAGAAAAATAAAAAATTAGACAGAACTGGAAAGGCTAATATCAGAAAAAAAGACATTAGTAATTCTTGCTTTTTAAAAAACAATCATTTTATGCTTATTTGATCAGTGGCTAGTTAGAATCATACTGTGTATCTTCTGAAAATTTCCTGTGCCAATATTGCAGAGTCCTCTGATATGCACATTAAATCTAAATTAGTGTATTAAATGTGTTAAATTGTGTGCAACTGTCAGTTAATCTGACATTTATTTCATGCACCTGATATACTGACACCCACATCTTAAGCAGAATCTTGATTTTGTTATACTTCCAGTGTGGGGAATATGTGTATTTTATACAATGCAATATAAAAATTCTTGTATTCTACATACATATAGCTGGAATTGAATGTACCACAGATGCTGTGATTATATTCAGGATGATCATCTGAGGTTATTTATAATTCTGATGTGGATCAACTCTTTCTCTCTGTTTCTAAGGCTGCACACTGCAGCCCCAAAACACAAATTCATTGAGAGGAAAGGGTATAGGTATAGAAAACTCCACTTCTGGAGACCTGACTTAACAGCCAGCAGCCTAAATGATCTCTATCCAATGCAGCAAGGAAACATCATTTTATGTAACTATACTTGCAAAAATATATGGCTTAATTAATGGAAATTTGAGTACAGTCATCATTTTGAGTCCCAGGAAGTTATTGAAAGTAACACTTAAATAAATGGAAAACCAAAAGCCAAATAAGAACAAATTTCTGTAACTGGATTACTCTGAAACTCTGTCAAAATGAAGTTTTATAAAACTATGTGGAAGCATTAGGCAATCAGTGCCTGGGACATGGAGCTACAGGTTGGGACAGACCTAATAAGACACCTGTGGTCTGAGGGCAAGAAGAGATGACTTGCTGATATCCTGTAGAGTTACCATACATTTTTGTCCCCCTTTTCCTGCTACTTAATGAGGACCAATAGGTTATCATTCATTGTAAGTCACTTTGAAATCAACATTTGAAATACGCTGTAAAAAATTCTGGCTGAGAATTACCGTAGGTTTTATAGACTATAGATTATGTGAACGCTAGTTGGATACAGATCACTCTGTAGACTTTGGGACAGCAGCTCTTCAGGATTACTAGATCTACTCTGAATTTTCTGGATCAGATAGAAATTCAGTGACACTACACTAACAGAGGAATCATGGAATCACAGAATGGTTTGGGTTGGAAGGAACCTTAAAGATCATCTTTTCCCATCCCACTGCCATGGGCAGGGACGCTTTCCACTAAACCAGGTTACCCGAGGCCCCATCCAACCTGGCCCTGAGCACTTCCAAAGGGAATGGCTTGCTACCGTGTATGAACAAGACATTCCTTTATAATCATTTTTAGAAATATTCTTGTGCCACTTACGAGAAACTCAAGGAAAGCAAGAGCACCCAGACCCTGCTTTCACTGGGGCAAAGAAGAGAAGGTACAATGTTTGCAGTAAGATAGCCTGAGTTACTTTTACAAGCTGATCTTAGAACAGATACACATCTTGCACACAGCAGATAAAGCCTTTCAGGTTTGTTTTTTTTGTTTGTTTGTTTGGTTGGTTGGTTTTGGTGTTTTTTTTTTGGTTTTTGTTTGTTTGTTTGGTTGGTTTGTTTGTCTTTTAAATAGAAACTAAGGAGATTTAGGGAAAACCCTCATGACTGCCCAGGGAAACAGAGGAAAATAGCTGCTTTTGGAAGTCAGATGAAAAAGATGGTACCTTGTCTCAGAAATGTCCCTGCCTCCCAATCTCTGCATGTCTCAGCACCAGGACAATTACTACAATATCCAGGAGTACAGCTGTCTGTTCACAAGCACCATCTATGTACCATTGTTTCACCATCACACATAGGTTAGAGATAATGGCAGAGCTAAAACATTTGCCCAGATTGTTATAGAAAATTCAACTATTTATACTTGCAATTTAAACCCAAAATTTACCATAGAAAAGTGGATTCGAGTTTTTCAGGCATTTTTCTTACAGTGGCAAAGGAACCTAAATCAAAAAACTGCTGAAAAAGTAGCAGAGAGACATGTCCACTGGGATAGTGCCAGTGAATAGTTTCAACCTGTCTCTGTTGACAACCATGATATAGACTCTTCATGTAAAAAATCTGGGTACTCCTTTCCTTAGGAAAAAATGAAAAATAAAAAATTAGAAGAGTAAAGAAACACTGAAAAAGTGGCACAGCTCTTCTCACTTCCTCTTTCTCTCTCGCTTCCAAAGGAACCTTGGTAATACATCCCTCCTTGGTTTTTACAACAGAACTCCCTTTCAGTCTCAGAGATAATACTACGCCAAGGGTAAAACCACCAGTGTGTTGACACACTGCATGATTTATGGACAGCCCAGATTACAGTCATCAAGCTCTTCCCATGACTTTCATCTTCACTTGAGGTACTCCTCTGAGGATCCTGGAAGTTGCAGAAGTCCCTCTCACAGCGTTACTGTGGGTTTTAGGCTTTGGAAACACCCAGATAAGGAAGGAAGCAGCAACAATACTTCTACTTGTGAAATGCCACCTCTCCACTTTCCAGTATCCATAGTTCAGAGCATTCCTTTGAGAATATAACTTCTTTTAGTTACCCAGTTAATCATAACATGAGGGAGGTGGGGAGCAAATCTTCCTCAGAGCTGTGTGAAGTGCATCCCATCACTTATCCAAACACAGTTAGGGGAATTTTACTCAGCCATTATACCATGAGGTTTTTTGTTTGCTAAGAAGTTTGCCTGGCCCTCTCTGGGCCCTGCAACTCCTACGTTTCAATATGACAAGAGAGCTTAAGCTCAATTTCTCCATGCAGTGATCTCAAAACTCCTAAAGCATTTTCCAAATGACAGCAACTGCACAATGTTCCATTAATCAGACTTGACAAGTTCTCCTGAACAGCCCCTGATTGATCCTGATGTTGTCAAACTTTCTTTTTCTTTTGACATCTCTCTGATAGGCATCTCTGTTTAGTGCTTTTGTGACCTTTCTGCTGTATTGATCCACACAAATCACAGGGAAGGGAGCAGTTTCATGAAGGGGCAAAGTGTATAAGAACAGGTCAGATGGTTAGTGGGACCTTCACACACCTCCATTTTAATGATTGATTAGTGGGAGAGTGGAGAAAGAGCCAAGTACATCAAAATTAGGAAATTATAAGGTCTCTATAAAGAGGGTTCTTATAGTCTCTTTTCACGGCTCCTATTGAAGTCGCTTATTTTGTAGGGTTGATTAGCAATGTGAATAGACTTCCTGTTGCATGTGGAGATAATTTACAGCAACAGGTTTATTGACAAATTTGGCAGGCCCATGCACTGAGTTTGGTGGTGTAAGTTCTGTGGGGGCAGGCTGTGACATCAGAATCTGCCCTTCCTTCAATGTACCCTTCACATATTGGGTTGGCCACACAAGGGAGAAGGTCCCCACTATTAGGGAAACTGGTTACTCCATAGTTTGGGGGTCAGGACTGGATGCAGCCCAGAAAGTCTTGCTTTATTCCATTTTCCTCCTTTTCTCCTCCTGCTTCACTTCAGAAGACTTGCTGTTCAGAGGGATATGTTAAACAGGGAGAACAGGCTAGCTGAGAAATAATTTGCAGGCTGGGTTTCTGAACACTTAATTTTTAATCATTCTTACACTTCAAAGCCTTTTGCATTTAATATGGAGAAGACATATGTGAACCTGCATATGAGTGTATCCCTTTCATGAAAAGCAAAGTATTTTACAACTATATTTTAATAGGAATGGCCAGAACTGTTAGTTTCTGTGATAAACGTGTTGGAAATATTGCACATTCTGAATTCTGCTATAGAACCATCAGTCATGGTTTATAATGAAAATAAGTATAGGTTTAGTGCAACAATATGCTCACACTTACAAAAGAAATTATGGTCCTTCAAAATGAGGATGCATCTTCTTTAATCCATTTTAGCTTTGCTTAGTGTCTAACACAATCAATATTATTCAGAGTGTGGTCCATATTTAGATAACAAGCAACTTATCTCTACTGTATTTATTGTGACTGCTTGTTCTTATATTCTTGTATTTTCTTTCCACTGCACCATAATTAATAATAAATAAGTGTATAAGTTTATAATAAATTTTTAAGTTAAAATTTA
>VXBX01008455.1:5431-70675 GCA_013400415.1 Scytalopus superciliaris
TTTTTGTTTAGTTTTGTTTGGGTGTTTTTAAATATATTTTTGAAATCACAAACCACTTTCTTTTCCTGGGCTGCAAGCTAAATTTTTGTCCCTAAAGCACATGCACAAAGGGCTATTGTTTGCCTGGAACTGACTGAAGGATGAGTGGTGTCCCCTCCCCAGAGGAGGGGCCATCCCCAGAGCTGAACCTGGAGCAGGGGAGGCAGTAATCACAAAACCCAGTTCAGACCAAGGAGAGCCTGAGACCTTGAGCTGCTAGGTCAGCACACAGCCTGAAGCCTTCTACTCTTAATAGCAAAACTCCCATTTTTAGTGCACTACACAAGCATTACCCTCTCTAACAGGTGCAGGAAACTGCCAGCCAGCTAATCAGTACTGTATTTACCCTTTAACTGGCAAAAAAAAAACCCAAACACCGCAATCTGGTGTATATATACTGAATGATTTATGGTATCCTCTTTAGAAAGCACTTCAGATTATGCATCAACCTATTGCCTTGCTATCCAAATCTGTATCTTGTTGATTTTACTCATTCTGCTATAGAAAAATGTTCAGTTGTCATTTTATTCAGAACACTGATTTACAAGATAAGGAACCTTGTAAAGTTTTACCTATTCTCAAAGCCCACATGATCCAATAAGCCAAAAAGCTGTGTTTTAATGCTTTTCCTTCATTCTACCATATTTTAAAATTTTGTCTTCTTCTCTGTCTTCATATTTTTTAATTTTTACTCAATTATAAATATATTATTTTTATTTTTTTATTCTTATTTTGGCTTGTACAGAGTTATTTTTCTTCATAAGCACTTATATGAGGCTATGTTTTGGACATTTGGCAAAACCAATGCCAATAAAACATCAGGATTATAGTTATTGCCAAGCCGTGCTCACAGTGTCAAGGCCTTTTCGGGCTGTCCAGAGAAGTTGTGCTTGCCCCACTCCTGGAATTTTTCAAGGTGAGGTAGGATAGGGCTCAGAGCAACCTGGCCAAGTGGGAGGTGTTCTTGCTCATGGCAGAGAAGTCAGAGCTATATGATCTTTAAATTCTCTTCCAACCCAAAACATTCTATGATTCTGAAATTCTGGGTTTCACACAATGCCCTACCCAACAAAGAGGCTGGGAGTGCATGAGAAGTTGGGAGGGGACACAGATGGGTCAGCTGACCCCAACCAACCCAAGGGATATCCCATACCACATGACACCTTACTCAGCAAGAAGAGTTATTGGGAATAAGGTGCAAGTCAGGGGGGACATTTGGAATTCCTTTGTTTGTTGTCCCAAGTAACTGTAGCACATGATGGAGCCATGCTTTCCTGGAAACAGCTGAACATCTGTCTCCCAACGTCCAGTAGCGAAAGACTTCCTTCTTTTGCTTTGTCTCTCTGCATGGCTTTTTTCTTTTCCTGTTAAACTGTCTTTATCTCAACCCATGAGGGTTTTCACTTTTACCCTTCCAATTTGTGTCCCCTTTCCACTGGGATGCCCCATTTCTAGGTCTGATTTCTTGGCTAACTGTTCAGTCATCATACTTCCTAGGAAGTTCTTTCCAGTACCACAGAGTCCTACCTGTCTGACCCTTACTCCTCTCCAGTAGTGTTCTGCACAAGCTTCTGTCTCTTTTCTTGCTGCCTTTTTCTCCTCTTTGCCACACTGCCACGTAAAGGCTTCTCCCCTAAGTCTGCTCAGTTGTTGACTGTGGAAGAAAGAATCTTTTTTTGTCTTTCTTTTTTTAAAAGGGATATATTAACTGAGTTTAACAAACAAGCATGATTCTTTCTGTTACCTACATTTTCTTAAGTGGTCTGATGGGTGGGTTCTATTATTCCATAGTAGTATTTTATTGTTATTTTTAAATGATACTGCCAGTATCAGTAACTCTAACTCATTTATAGTCCAATCTCTCTTCTACCTGGCCTGTGACTGATCAGCCTTATTATAACTGAACTTTGAAATCCATCAGAATTCTCAGGGTCTCTTTCTTCCTGAAGAGTGTTAAAATTCTCCTGTGTTAATGGCCTGTCCACAATTAGCAGAATTATTCTGAATAATCAATCAACAAACATTATCTGCCCTGCATTGAACTTTCCACCTGTTCCGCAGGCAAGACCATCAGTGTCCAGGATGGATTCCAAATGAACCACGGATTAAAAGCAATTTTCAAACTATTTAAACTTCTTTATTTGTAGCTCCTGACCTGAACTACTGTACCTAAATTAAATGTATAGTCATGAAGTTATAGATTAATAATTTTTTCACATGGACAAAGCATTCAATTCTAAATTTAAATGGTGAGGTAAAAGATCAAAATGTGTTACAGTCTGTAATTTTATAATCTTTTATAATCTTTAATGCCATACATTTCTATAAATAATAAATTTAATTAATTTCATTCAAATTTACTTGCAGGAATGCTGGTCTGTTTAGCTGTATATGGAATTAACTTTTTCAACACATGAACTTTAGTCAGCCTTCTGTTCTTTTGAAAGAATGTAAAAAGATTTTTTTTTAGTGATAGACTGCCTGATATAAAAAGAAAAGAGACTTTGCTTTCAAATGGCACAATCATGACCTTGATTCATTACTATGTGGACAAAGTTAAAGACAAGATAGTGCTGAAAGGTGCAGTATCTGTTAACTTCAGAGTGATTAATGACAAGTTATCAGGTATCTCAGAGGTGAGAACCCATTAACTTGGGAGAAAGTTGAAAAGCCAGAGGGAAGAAATAAGTCATAGTAGCAGAAGGAGATGAAGAAGAAATCCAGTTCTCTTGACTACAGATTGATATGCTCCTGTAGCCATGCTTAATGTCAAAAGGGGTTTCAAATGACTGCTCATGTACACTCTGGCTTTACATTTAAACAAACTATCACAAGGTGACCAGTACGCACTAAGTGCTTAAGTAAGAGAAAAATAACGGAGGCCAGCAGCAAACTAAAGAAATTATTCTCTAGAGTGAGTTCATAAAACCAACAAGAACAGTTCAAACATTTTTATGTAGGAATTTTTTTCCCTTCAACATAATTAAAAAAGAAACCTAGACTGCATTAAATAGAATGCATGTTTACAATATATATTAAATCAATAAGTATGTACATTCTTTTTCTTCAGACTCTATAGAGTGTTCAGCTTACTCAATGTACTGCCTTAAAACTGTTAGAAGTTTACCTTCTGCAAGGATATCCATTGAATAAAAGGAAAATGTTTAGAATTAATTATCTACAGGAAATGCATGATATTTGCTTTACACGTCTAACTTCTCTATGTTTGCAATGATTTCCATAATTTAAAATAAAACTTTATTGCTCACATAGCACAGTATTTCTCTGCAGGGATGAACACTCTGCAGGCAAGTCCATGGGTGAATTCTTGTGTTAATAGGCATCCACACAAGCTTCTGTATTGTACAGTAGTTTAACACAGTATACAAGGATGTCATGGGTTCGACCTTGGCAAAATGCCAAACCCCCCCAAGATGCACAAGGTCCCAGTGAAAGGAGGGAAGGAAAAAAAACCCTGAAACTGGAAAAAACTATATACATATATTTACAGGAAAGTTACAATACATATACATACAAATATAAGAAAAACCAACAATAACTTCATCCAGAGCTGTCCACCCCAATAACACACAGATTCCACCACCCAAAACCCACACAAAACAAAACTAAGCACATTTCTCTGAAAGAGCACCCAGCAAAGCAACATCAAACAAAAGTATTTACTTCCCAGAGCCCAGAACTGCTGTGGGCATCTCGGCAGGGAAGCGTCAGGGCCTGTCGCTCTGGGAGCAGCAACAGGGAGTCCTCCCCACCACACCGCACGGAGAGAGGGAGGGCAAGAGAGCCAGGATACCTCTCCCACTAGATTTATACTCGATGTCAGATGATATGAAATACCTCTTTGGTTGCCTAAGTCAGGTGATACTTGCCCCTCTCAATCTACAGAGAGCCCCATGGCCCAAAAACCTGAGGCCTGCTAAATTTGGTTTCAGGCCTAACTAAACTAAGGCCTTAATCTAAGTTTTGGGGGTTTATCCAACCCATCACAAAGGACTTTATCTGTTTTGAATAAAAATGGTTTCTGGAACAGTTCTGGTTATGTTTTCTTTTTTTAAAGCACTGATATAAGCAAAGCATTCTTTAGTTGTCAAGTGTTGATAAAATGGTGTCTACTAAGTGATCTTTTACAAAATTAATTGAGTAGAGACTACCTGCTGACTTTAAAGGACAATAATAACAGTAAGAAACTGTGAAACTGTAGCTTTTTGTGCTGAACACTTATTAAGCTCTTTATTCCTGCAGTGAAATAGATTTCTTTTGGAAAAGTCAAGTGATGAGTTTATGCCTCCATTCTATATCAACATACAGTCATGAAACACCACAGGGTAGAGTGATCAGGTCTTTCATGGGCAAGTCACAGCAGTGCTAAGTCTAAGCATGAAAGACTCAGTTTGTGGGTATGGAGGGGAAGCAGAGGCTGTAGCCTAGAGCTCATAAAAACTTCTATGTTGGTGGCAGAACTACGACAGGTAAGTCTCTACCCAAATTGTGATAAAATACCCTTTGAACAGCTCCCACCTGATCATCAAGGCACCCACACTCTACAGGCATAATGATTTTGGTATTCTATATTTGCCTAATATGCAGTTGCCACGTTTAGGCTCAAGCCTCTCCAGTTTGATGTGCTCACTGCCTGTTTTTGGTGGTGTAACTGAGATAACAGAGCTAAATGACATTATTCACTTCCAGCTGAAGTAACATACACCAAGGACATCAGCTTATATATTTTTTTCACACTAAAACTACGTATCCATGCTCAGCAAGGATACAAGAAACAGGAGACTCTAAATTCCCAAAAAACTTTGACAAGCTATAAAAGATTAGACAAATTCTTGCATACCAGTCAGAAAGCATTCACTCCATGAGAAGCAACAGTTGTGGGAAATCACAATTAATTTTAATAAAACTATACCCACTTACAGTGGAGACGGTCAAGCTACT
Organism: Scytalopus superciliaris; assembly: GCA_013400415.1. NCBI lineage: Eukaryota > Metazoa > Chordata > Aves > Passeriformes > Rhinocryptidae > Scytalopus > Scytalopus superciliaris. The sequence continues at coordinate 10,433 of VXBX01008455.1, forward strand.
TTGACAATAAAACATACTGCAGAGTGCTTGTAACTTGAACACAATTCCAGTGATCTAATACTATTGGTGGACCTGAGAAATAAGTGAGGAACTTAATTTAAAAAAAAAAAAATAACCTTAATAATTACTAAATTGATATAATTATATCAAGCTTAGTTTGTTGTAAATGACGCAAACACAAAGTAAAAAACTGCATTGAAAACTTAAATACAGAAATATATGTGGTTTGTCTAGTTTGTTGTTGATTGGCTTTTTTCATGAAACTAAATAAAAACTTATGCCTTTTGTTCCTCCTATCCAATAGAGCCACGGTTATCTTGCAACTGCAATTCAGTCCATTCAAAACATTTTTTCTTGCATTTCTAAATGTGTGTTCTTTTACAGAATGCTGTTTGATTTGGGGTTTTAAAATTTTTGTAAATGATCAATGCAATGAATTCCTAAAATTATGTTAGTCACACAGAAAAATGAGTTCATAATTACAAATTGTCAAAATTTGTTTGAGACAGCTTTTTATATGGATAGATTTCAAAAGACTACAGAAAAGTAGAATGCAAGCCAGTGAAATGTTTACAATTAGGTAATAATACTCACCTATGCAATAACCAACTAAATAACAATATTTAAAAAATAGTTTCAAGTATGTAGAGCATCAAAATAAAAATCTGAATCAGTAATTTTTTTTACAGTTGCAAAAAGTACTAGTCTTAATGAAAATATTTTCTGTATAAATAAAAAAATATTTTCTGTAATCTGTGAAATGTTTTCTCCTCTTTTTTTTTTTCATTTAGTAATAGATTCTAATTTGGCATCATCATATCATAGAATGGTTTGGGTTGAAAGGGACCTTTAAAGGTCTTCTAGTCCAACCCCCTGCAATAAGAAGTGTTATCTTTGACTAGATCAGGTTGCACAAAGCCGTGCCCAACCTGTCCTTGAATATTTCTGATTTACCACCTCTCTGGGCAACCTGTTCCAGTGTTTCAGCACCCTAAACATAATTTTTTTCTCCTTTTATTTAGTCTGTTGTATCTACCCTCTTTTAGCTGAAAATAGTACTTATCACTACAGACTACTAAAGAATCTGTCCCCATCTTTCTTACAAGCCCTTTTTTGGTACTAGAAGGCTGGTATAAAGTGTTCCTGGAGCCTTCTCCAACCTGAACAACTTCAAGTCTCTCAACCTTTCCTTACAGTAGAGGTGCTCCATCTCCCTGACCATATTTTGTGGCTCTCCTCTGGAATCACTCCAGCAGGTCTATGTCTGCTTGCTGAATATTGGTTAGAAATCAAGGCAACAGTGATACTTTTTAAAGTCCTACAAGCTCAGAAACTGCCATTATCCCTATCTGACACTGTTGCAGCTCTGAAAAATGGACACATATGACAGATTTGAAAGGACTCAGATTTGTAGAGGTATCTGCAATTTATAGTATCAAACATGAGCAAATGTAGTAATTGACCATATCCAGACAAACAATTTGCACTTTACCACCATTTCCCCTCCCCCCCCAAGTATCTATATGAATAGATAATTAAAAGCCACAGATAGGAAAACTGGAGTAAGAATATGCAATTTTCTCTTACTATGTTCATATAATTTCAATACATTTTCTAAAGCAGTACTGTACTATTCCTTTTATTCTTGACTATATTAACCTCAGCCATGCAGAAAAGTAGGAAAATTTATATGCCTGTGCAATAGTTGAAGTTTAGAAATGCTTGGCCAGCAAGTCTTAACTGGAAGACTCTGTGATTATTGACAAATCAGTCCTGGAGCTGAATCAGAACCTAAGGAGCTGGTGGGCCAGCTGTTGGTATTACAAAGAGCCAGCTGGTTATTTCACTACTATCAAGGCTATATACTCACTATGATTAAAGAGGGAAGGAGGTCAGAAAACTGAATCTTTACAGTGTCACAAAGTTGATGGCATCAAGTGGTAAACCGTTGAGTTCCCATTTAAGTAAAGGAAGGAAATAAAAATATTATCCTACTGATTTTCAGGACACTGCTTGTCATTAATATAATACTTCAACCAGCTGAAAAAATTATTGTCAAAAATTATGTCTGCAGACATAGTCTAGGCATAGCTATTTGCTAGTTAGATTACTGTGAGACAATTTAGAGTTTTCAGATGTCAGAATTACCTACATATCATGCAGTTTGCTTGCCAGGTATCAGCCTATAGGGTGCTGTATGTCACAAGATGCCTGACAATTGCAATTTAAATACCAATTGTAACACATTAAACAGTTTGGATTCAGTTACTGAGAAGAGCAGAGAAGAAGAAATTAATGAAAGTCATTATTAATGATGTTTAGCTTTTCAAAAGACTAAATTGAAAAGGTCAAGTAATCAAGTTATTTGCAAGCACCTGAAAGACAATAAAGATACCATTTAATACCAGATATAAAAGACTGTAAGCTACAAATCTTGTCAAACCAGTCTATGTTTATGAAGAAAAACAAGTCTTTTAATGGTACTTAATTAGTGTATTTGGCATTGCTTTTCATGAATAGCTGAAGAAAACATATTCCGTTTCTATCTGTTACATTCCTTGTTCAGTTTAAAAAACAGTGGTAATAAAAAAGTGAATCATTATAGAAACTCCTGCTTGAAGAACAAGAAGCACCAAAATTTTAATGAGCATGATTTACAAAGACAATTTGAATGGATCTGTGTTCAGTTTAAAAAAAAAACAAAACCAACAAACATTTGGAATAATGTGATGGAAATCTTCAAGTACAAGAAAGATGTCTATATTTTCCTTCTAAGAAAAGCCTGTAATAGCTTGAATGATCAAAATAGAATAATCCTTTCCATAGACTGGGTCAGTATGGAGTGCTGCATGCTGTTTGGAGGAGTGTTCAATACTATACAATTTGAAGTTATCAGAATCTATAGGGATATAAGATTATCTACTATTTTAACCTTTTGTATTTTGTTAGGCCCGATAGATAAAGTTTTAAATTATCATTTAGCATGAGACTTTACAGAGTCTGAGTGCCTTTCTTCCTGGGGTCCTAACAGACCAGTACCTACTGGTAAAAAATAGATTCATGCCGGGAAGTACTACAAAAAATAGTAAGGGATACTGACTAGCAATCACATAGCACTTATCTTCTTGTAGCCTAACAAAAGAAAATATTTTTTTCTTCTTAGGAACATTACAGGCATAACTAATCCAGATCTAGAGAAGAGTGATGAAGTAAATGATACTGGGATCACTTTAATATTACACTATTTTGATTTTTTTTTTCAGTCAGGATGTAAGTCAGTAAGCATGTACTACTACCTTAGAAGATGGTCTTTGTTTTGTCAAAGGGAAATGTGATATATGTTGGAGTTCTTTCTAAAATAATTCCATCAGAGCACTGTATAAGTGTAAAGGTGGCACAAAGCTGGAGTAAAATGTAAAAGCTAGCAAACAAGCAAGGTGATTACCATAAACAGAAGTTTTAAAATGCTAATGAAGGAACGTATAAATGTCAACAAAATGCAATCACATCAAACATCCTTTCAGTGGCTTTAAATTACATATGCCCCTATGATGGTGCTGTTGTACAACATTTCAATGGATATGATCAAATTCTGTCAACTGATGGAAGAGAAATCCTGAATCCCTAGTGCAAAGCGAACAATTCAGTAGCATTAAATCATTCATCTATCATTTCTGACAAAACACTAAATGAAACATAAGCTACCCATCAAGAAGCAGATAGTAGCAGTACCACCTTTGTGATATGCTTAAAACTACTGAACAGCTGCAATAGAGTTATTCAACAGAAACTTGTGGCATTCCCACCAAACTAGAGAAATATAGGAGATGCTAGTGACTCAGAAAGACTGTGCTTTTGGCAATGTTCATATAAAGAAGATTTTTTTTTTTGTAAGAAGAATAATGTTCATCTCTTCAAATAGGAAAATGACTTCTCAGACATAATAATTATCATATTGGTTCTTCTAGTGATAAAAACATTACAAGGAGAATTAAGCTTCACAGTGCTGATCATAAAACACTTCTAGCTAATCTGTTCAGTTTCTGATTTTACTGGTTTTGTCTGGCATCAAGTTAATTTTAGTCATAGTACTTGGTATAGTGCTGTGTTTTGGATTTTTGATGACAACAGTTCTGATAATTCAGGCATGTTTTTGTTATTGGTGACAATTGCTTACATTACTCAAGGTCTTTTCTCTTCCTTACCCCATGCCACCAACAAGGAGGCTGGGAGTGCAAAAGGAGTTGGGAGCAGACACGTCCATGACAGCAGAGCCCAACTGAGCAAAGTGATATTCTATACTATATGGCATAATGCTTGCCCACAAAAGCTGAGAAGAGAAGGAGGAAGATGAGGATGTTTGGAGTGATGGTGTTTGTCTTCTCAACTAAGCATTATGCTCTACTTTACTGGTGATGGCTGAACACCTGCCTGCCCTTGGGAAGTGGTGAATACATACCTTATTTCACTTTGCTTGTGTGGACAGCTTTACCTATAAAACTGTCTTTATCTGAACCAATGAGTTTTCTCACTTCTCTCCCCCATCCCACTGGTGGGGAATGAGTGAGGCTGGGTAGTGTTTTCCTGTCTGTGGAGGTTAATCCACAATACTGATCAAGTTGATATGATTGGTACAAGTGAAATTTAATAGAAATATTTTGCAGTCAGTCCAAACCCTCCAGTACTATCAGCCATCAGAGTCCCTAAAGGCTTCGGGAAAAAAATCATTATACAGGCAAGTTTTCAAACATATTTCTTTTATTTCATAATGAGTGGTAAAAAAGTTACAATGCAATAACTTGTTTGATAGTACAACATGTAGGTTGTATTTAGTTGGGATAAAGGAATCTGTTTTAGTCAGCACATATATATGAGAGATTTTGTGCTAAATCAAAATTTATATAATTGCTGTGTTGTAGACTGTTCTTTACCGATCATTATGTACATATTAGGATGTATGTCATATATCATCAACTCTTTTGATCAAAAGAACAAGCAATTAAGCCTGCACATCAACATCAAGGAAATTAAGGTCCTCATCCATTTTCACAGCACAGAAGAGCTAGGAGATGTTGAAAAGTCAGATCTGTGCATTGCCACTGAATAACAGAAAAATCTGGGTGAGAATTTGGCTAGGTTGACAATATAAATGATAAAGTAAACATGGATAACAAACAGATGAATTTAAATTCTGTTTGGGACATTAAAAACTCATCTGTATATTAAAGAGAAAAGGGAAACTATTTTGAATGCAAGTGTGTTCTATTCATTTTCAAAACCAGTTTTATGTAATGTGCAGTCACCAGAATAAGCATCTTGGTGCTTTCTATATGAGTTTGTATGAATTATTTTGCTGATATAAAGTGACAGAATATAGTTTTGACTACTGAAATCAGCAACACAGCTGGATGCTTCTTTAAGCACAAATACATGGTCCAGGCATCTCTATGACAGATAACAGATTGCTCCAACCTATTTCACTGGCCAGGTAATACATACATAAATGGCTGAAAAGAAGGCTGATGAAACATTACATGGACATGTTCCAGATAAATCTTCAGTGCAGTGGCAGCAGTACCACCACAACAGGTAAAGCTAAAGACTGAGGATAATTTGTAGTGTCAGAGAATCTACACTGCTATTTTTGAGACCTTCAAGAAAAAGCTGATTTTTCACCAGAATTTCGTAATATTAAGCAAAGTGAAAATTATACATTTCTTATGAAAAGCTGCAGCAATATGTGGATATAGAATAGGTCATTATTGTAACCCTCATTTTTGTGATCAATAAGCAGTCAAGTACTTTGAGTTCTATCGTTGTGCATATTTTTGTTGCTATTGTAGGTCCAATCAAAAAACTTCCCTTTTCATAAAGTGTGAGTTTGGTTATATTCTGTTGCTTTGTCCTGCATATTAATCTAGGATACATCAATTTGACACATACTATGTAAGTCACTTATGCACACAAAATTCCACTGTGGTTACAGTTGTCCAGTACATATGAAGGGATTTGTGTAAAGCACCGGAGTTGTATTCTTGTCTCCTACAGTGTCCCGATGAGTGACTGGAGATTCAGACATGGTTTCCTAGAATTCAGCTGACATATTATTTCAGTCATAAGACCTTTGGAGAAGATACATTTTTGACTGCACAATCCTTAGTACAACTGGAATTGCATCTAGAATTAATGTAAGGGTGATAGCGTCTTTTTTTTTGATTTCATGATATTCTGTCTTATTCTTTTTTGCCTTTTTCCTTCCCTGTATGGATTTCATAAGCCATTATTATCACATCACTGTGAAACAGTAAGAGTTGCCTTTTATTTTTCTCATAAGTTGGGTATATGATTTCAAACTATTTTTCTTTCAAAAACTTGTTACTTACTTAATACTGAGAATTTTAAACAGTCTGGTGTTCACAGTGGCAATAATTTTATTGACTGTGTCACTTTCATTATTTCCTACAGTACTTGTCTTCTTTCTAAAATCATTATTATTATTATTATTTTTAATATCTGCTTTGTCAGAGTTTGTGAGACTTCAGTATGCTAAGTTTTCATATCACCTTGTGATTTTTTTTTTTTCTCTCAGTAAGTGTAATTTATAACTCTGTAAGTGAAATGGCTTCACAGGCAGAATAAAAAGAAATATTACATCTCTATGTTTTCATCAATATTAACCCAATATATTGCAATGTATGCTTTGTCTTCACCAATACAACTGTTGTTGCTAAACATGAATAATGACAGTCAAACCATGAGCAATCTCTGTTTGTTGTATTATCTACCTATCTGTCTATTCATCCATCACCCCACTATCCAATCACTTCCATAAAAATGACTAGTGATATATTTTATGGACTTAATAGAGCCTTTGGCATGTCTCCCATTTCAGGCCCAGCATTGTGCTGGGGTAGAGCTCTTTTGTTCTTGGTATTTGCTGTGGTTTATGGTTAACAAAGAATGTCACATTTCAACAACCTCTCATTCATCAACCTCGTTGACTACCCTAGATTTCCAAACATAACTGGTATTCCTCAAACTCATTTTTGTCTTTTTGTAAAAAGTGGCTCTGTTTCTTATTTCAACCACTTCCATTCCTCTTATATTTCAATATTTTATATCTTCTTTTGTTTTCATTTTTTTCTTTGAATACTAATTATGAAATTTAAAATGTCCCAGATGTTTGACATCACTGGCATAAGTGAAACCTGGTGGGATCAGACCTGTGACTGGAGTGCCCTGTTGGATGGTTACAGGCTCTTCAGGAGGGATAGGCAGGGCAGAAGAAGTGGTGGAGTGGCACTGTATGTAACAGAAGGGTTAGAATGTATGGAGCATCACACCACTTGTACAACTGGGACAGAAGATTCCTAAAAAGCCTGGATGACAACTTTATGGAACAGGTTCTCAGGGAGCTGACTTGGAAAGATACCCTCCTGGATCTGATGCTTGTCAACAGAGTGGATCTCTTGAGAAAAGTGGAGGTTGGTGGACACCTTGGCCACAGCCACCATGAAGTGATAAATTTAAAATATCTGCTGGCAGGATGAAAAGTGACAACAAAACCTCAATTCTGGACATGAGGAGAGCAGACTTCAGGCTGTGAATGGAATTAGTAAGAAAAGACCCCTGGGAAAATGTTTTTGCAGGTGCTGGGGTCCATTAGTGCTGGTCACTTTTCAAACATCCTAAGGGCAGAGGAGCAGGCAATTCCCAAATGCTGCAACTCAAGCAGGCAAGGCAGAAGGCCAGCTTGGCTGAACAAGGATCATCTCTTGGAAATAACTCAAAAAATGAAGGTGTATGCCTAGTGGAAGCAAGGTCATGTGACCTGAAAAAAATAAAGAGATGTTGCTTGCCACTCTATGGAGAAAATTCGTATGGCCAAAGCCCAGCTGGAGCTGAAGCTGGCCAGAAATGTGGGGGACAATACAAAGAGTTTTTTTCAAATACATTAATGGCAATTGGTAGTACAGAAATATCATTGACAGGATGAGGATAGTCACCTCACAAACACAGACAGAGACAAGGCAGAGGTGTTAAAGGCTTTCTTTGCCTGTGTCTTCAACACAGATTACAGACCAAGGGGGTCTCAGTGCCCTGAGCTGGAGGACCATGTCTGTGAGAATGATCACCTCCCAGTGGATCCTGAAATTGTGTGGGATCTGCTGCTCCGGCTAAATCCCTACAAAACTGTTGGGCCTGATGAGATTCATCCAAGAATCCTCAAATTGCAGGCTGAGGTCATCACAAAACCTCCCTTGATGATTTTGAGGGGTTTTGGGAATCCAAGCAGGCCCCAGCTAACTGGAAGCTGGTAAACATTGTCCCAGTTTTCAAGAAGGGCAATAAGGAAGACCTTGGAAACTACAGGCCTGTAAGTCTCACTTCAGTGACTGGTAAAGTTATGGAGAAGACTGTTCTGGGAAGTATTGGAAAACACCTGAAAGACAACACAGTTACTGGTCACAGCCAGCATGGCTTCATGAGAGGGAAGTCCTCCTTATAAATCCCGATTAGCTATTATGACAAGGTAACTCACCTGGCTGACCAAGGGAAGCCAGTTGATGTAATATTTTTGGCTGACGTCACTTGGTCTGTTCAGCATGGAGAAGAGGCGACTGAAGGGAGACAGCTTTCTAGTGAGGGCAAGAAGAGGGGCAGGCACTGATCTCTTCTCTGTGGAGACCATTGTCAGGGCCCAAGAGAATGGCCTGAAGTTGTGTCAGGAAAGGTTTAGGCTGGATATGAGGAAAAGGTTCTTCACCCAGAAGGTGGGTGGGCACTGGAACAGGCTTCCCATGGAAGGGGTCACAGCAGCAAACCTGCCAGAGTTCAAGAAGCATTTGGCACATGGTGTGACTCTTGGGTATGGTTCTGTGCAGGGCCAGGGGTTGGACTGAGTGATTCGTATGGGTCCCTTCCAACTCAGCATATTCTATGATATTCTGTGAACTAAAAGTAACAATTAACTCGATTTTATGTCCAAACACTTTCTTATTCCCTATTTCCCCATTTGTTTATACCTTTTGATTAATCCCCTTTTCCTTGCTAATGAAATGAAACCCATTGAATTTCTCCATCAGATTTTAAGCATTTAACTGAAAAATGCAAAAGAGTAGCTTGCTTTCTGTAATATATATATAATGTCTCCACTAACTTCATATTATGATTTTGCTACAATTTGAAACGAACAACATTTAAAACCATAACAAAAATTGCAGTAGTTACTCAGATAGTAATAATAAATAGTTGGGAAAATTATATATATATACAGTGATATGCTTTTAAACACTACTGTTTTTCATTGTGAGCTAATGCAGCCTAGATAGGTATATAAAAGTGCATAATCACAAGACTGTGGCAGGGGCTCTGAACAGTTCAATGCAGAAGCTTTGAAAAGTACAGAAATATATCAGAGTGCAGTGCAATGCACACAAAGGGTCAATTAAAGATATAAAACTGTGTAACAAGATTAGGGAACTGTGCATAGGTCATAGCATGTCTGGAAGTGCCTTTATAACACATACAAGATTGCATGAAAAAGAATTGATTCTACAGATGCCATGCTACAGAACTGAGTATGCAGAGCCGATCACTCCAGTATTCTACAATGTATTACTACATATCTAAGTATTGTTCTATTGTCATCAAAGTTATATAGTATTTGGTCGGAAACTTTTTTGACTCATTGGTCTTGATACCCATTTTTAAAGCCTGTCTTTTTAAACAAGATATAACATTTGAGTTAAGTAAACTTAAAATCATGCAGCTAATTTTGTCTTCTTCAAATGAAGTACAAAGATCTGGGGAGTTTTTTCATCTGTCATTCTCTTTTCTTGGTATACCAAAAATATTAATACACTTGTACTCAGTGCCCTTCTGACTACTGTTGTCTTCACTGTGCAACAGATACAGATAACTCCTTGGATTACTTGAAGGAAACTATGTTTTATTCAGGGGTAATCTTCATATTTATATTTTCTGCCTTCATTCATGACAGAACACAGAAACAGAAATATTTTTCTCCCTTGGTTTTTAATTTGAAATAATATTTGAGTAAGTGGTTTCTACTATACAGTAGCAAACACACACTTTTGCAAAAAACATGTAACTGTTTTCAGGTCCCTGCCTAACATAGGAGCTCCTTTCAGTGAAATAACAGATTTAAGTGTAATTCCTAACTTCATAAAGGAAAGAAAACAAAAGCGAAAACAAAGAATTATAGATGAGTCAGCTTATTTTCAGGCCCCCAGAAGTCTGGAACAAAGCACCTAGAAAATAGCAAAGATATTAACATATTTGGGATTGCTGAAGGAGAGAAGAGGGATTAGCTGTGGAAGGCAGCACAGATCTGTGACTGCCTGAGCTCTGAGAACTGTTTGCTGTGTTTGTATGGACTCTTGCTATGTTTAAGGACTGTTTGCAGTTTGAAATCTGTATGAAGTTTGAGGATTTTATCATTCTACATGTTTTCCGTTTGTTTCACTGTGTGTCCCTGCTGGAAACTTCTATCCCTCATGGTCTGTAACCCATCCCTGATTGGTCCCTGCCTCAGCAGGGTACCATTCCCTTATATGGTATACACCTGCCTCTCTGTTGCCAGTTTTGAAGAATCTTGCCTTGTTTGGCTGGGACTGACCCAGACCCTTCCCCAAAACCTTCCCAGGGTGCTCCTGGGGTCAGGACCCTGCCCCCTGACCCTACTTAAGTTGTAGCAATTTGAATAAAGCTCTCTCTTTTTGTGCTCGCCCTGGCGGCACGCACCTCGCTCCCGGGAGTGTCTCCCTTTCTTTCTACCCCCCCCCCACCTTCCCCTCAGGGCCACATGGGATAGTCTAGACTAAAAAGATAAAACTAATAGAGCTATAACCTTACTTAGGTATATCAAAGGCTTGCAAATAGAAATGACATTTCTGTTTGCTATGCTCAAGTCATAGCACAAAACAGAACTTTGCAAAAAAGACTGTAGTTGTTAAGAAAACTCTTAACGATAGGGATAGAACAGAATGGCATGGGAGATTATGCTGTCCTGATCTTTCTTGATCTTTAAGACCATGTGGGAAAAATAGTGGTATGAATGATTGTGGTGATTTAAACTTGACTAAGGGCAAATGGCCAAACCGTTGGTTTCTCAGTGCCCCTCCTACACAGGACAGGGCCATAAAATAGGAAGAACAACAGGAATGAGAACCTGTAGGCTGAGAAAATGAGGTAGGCTCCTTATTAGTTACTGATGTGAGCAAACCAGACTCAGCTTCGGAAAAATTCATAGAATCATACAGTCATTCAGTTTGAAGACTTCTAACATCAAAATTATTTGGATTTATTGGTATTAAAATAGATTTGAGACCAATATTAAAGACACAACTTTCCTCTCCCCTTTCCCAGATCTCACTCCACTCCATACCACTATACACCCCACAGGGAAATAACCTGCTCTGTCACTGTCTACACTGCCAGCTGCAGGGGAATCTCTGGTATGTCTTCCCTGTCCTTCACTGATACTGGCATTCATTGGGCTGTTTCTCACACATTTTTGTCCTTTACTCCACTATGCCTGTGCAGTATTTTGCCCTTTCTTAAGTACATTTCACCCAAGGAAACCCCACATTGGCCATGGGCTCAGCCATGCCTTGCTGAAGGTGGGTTGGATCCAGCTGTGTGTGGCATGGTGCAGCTCCCCCTGCCAGCAGCTTGAATCAGATGATAAATATGGCTAAACTTCCAGAAGAAAGGGGGAGGAGTCTAGATTACTTTTGGGTTTCTCATCCTCTTCTGATTTTATATAATTTTATATCCTTTTAAATAATGATGGTATCAAGTAACAGCCCCTCCTTTTGCATGTATGAAAGTTCTTTGTAAAGACAGTGTCTTCTTTTTCTCAGTTAAATGAGATTCATAGAATCATAGAATATGTTGAGTTGGAAGGGACCAGTCAGGACTGGATCCAACTCCTGACCCCAAAATTCACACTAGGTGCCTAAGAACATCATCTAAATGTTTCTTGAATTATGGCAGCTTTGGTGCTGTGACCTCTTTCCTCGGGAGCCAGTTCCAGTGCTCAACCCTCTCTGGGTGAATAACTTTTTCCTGCTATTTAATCTAAACCTCCCCTGACTCAGCTTCCTGCCATTTCCTCAAGTCCTGTCACTGGTCATGAGAGTGAAGAGCTCTGTACTTATCTCTACTCTTCTCCTCATGAGGATGTTGAAGATTGCAATGATGGGTCCTCTCAGTCTCCCCTTCTCCAGGTTGAACAGACCAAGTGCCCTCAGCTGCTTCTCCTGCAGCTTCCCCTCCAGACCCTTCACAATCCTTGTTGCCCTCCTTTGGATGCTTTCGAATAGCTTAATGTCTTTATATTCATCTGTATTAAAAGCTGTAGTTGCATCCCCTGCAGCGCCATTATTCACACTCTCCTAGTTTTAAAAGGTTTACAAATGTTTTCTTGCTTTCTATCATACATGGAAACCAATCCTGATCATGTCAGAAACAATAATAAAAAAAGTTAATGAATTATGCCTACATCTGAAATATCAATCAGTTTCATTTGCACTTTTTACATACTGCTATGTATTTTAGAACTTTACAGATCCTGCTATTTTCTAAAGTCTAAATTTAGTAGATAAACATAATGTAAAGTTTCTTCAAGAAAGTCTGTTTTCTAGAAGACTGCTTTTTTAAGTGTTTGCTGTATAGTCATCAAGACTATTAAGATATTAACTGTGTTCTTCCACTTCTTTATTTTATATAGCAAGGTCCTTATATTTTATATTTTATATTGTAAGGCCTTTATAACAAGCACATCTTTTAATTCACATGAATAAAACTATTTACAATCATTTGTGGAGAAATGTAATTTAAATAGGTAGTTTAGTCCAAAGCACATCAGTGTCAGATGAAATAGTTCTTTCAGTATAGCTGATTTATTTTCTAAGTTGCAAAAGAAAAAGACACCAAAACTATCAGATGCAAAAAAGACACAAGAAAAATTATATGAGATTTTTAGATTATGTAAAGCACAAAACAGCAAATGTGTCTGACCCTAACAGGTATATTAAATCTATTTTATCCTTTGCATTAAAAAAGGACCTTTTTCACACTTGAATGCACTTGCTACAGAATAATTCACAAGTGAAATATAAAGATGAGAAGTTTACTAAGAAGATGTATAATTCTATGAAGTCACAAATAATGAAACCACGATATTGCAGTCATCACCAGTTGATACTTGTGCTGAGATTCTTCAGCCATTTGTGTGACTGGAACTGTGGGGGTTTTAGTAACCAAACTTCTTCCCAGCAGTATCAAGTATGACAAAAAGTACCTCACTATACAAATCTTGAGATGTTACAGCACGACAAAGTGAATAATATAATGATCTGGTGAGCAGATGGGCACCATTAGCTTGCAGCCAGCTCTGATGCCATAATTGGGCCTCTGAGAAATTGCCTAACCTTCTCAACATTCCTGCCTTTCTCCCACCCTCTATCCCTTCTTAATTTTCCTTCTTTCTTTCCTTCCTCTTCCTTCTCCCCTCCTTTCTTTCCCTCTTTCCTTTCTTTGCTTTACCTTTTCCAACTTTCCTTCAGCTTATACAGCTCAAGACATAGCTACTGAATTTTATCTCACAAATATATGGTCTATAAAAATTGCTCCTACATGGCATGTTCATAAACGCTGGTGCCTTTTATAACATCTGTGTCACATGTCATTCATAGTAGGCTGCTCATCCCTTGACCATATAAAACCATGTCCATTCTCAAGGCATATGACTTGAGTGCTTTGAAAGTATGGACACTATTTGTGTATCTTAGAACTGTTTAGAGCATAAGCAGCTGTTGTTCTTACCAACCATAAGGTAGTGTGCCCTTATAGTATCTCATGCTGATAACAACTGGACTTGGTTGTCTAGTCATGATTATGTCTTCTAGAAATATCAAAAGGCTGTTGAGCTGTAAGAGCTCTGTACAGTAGGGTCACAATATCTATCATTTCATCAAGATATGTTCATCAGTGTCATTTAAATGCTAGGACTTGTGAGACAGTGAATATGTCATTAATGAGACCATCTACTCTTTTGAACTTAATCCAATTTTCAGGAAAAGGTAAAAATCTTGTCAAATGTACTTTGCTATCAGCTGCCTTATGTTACTTACTAAGTCATAAGCATTTTCAACCTGGTATTCCATCTAATACAGGCAAGACTCAGTATGTCATGTTTTTCAGTTCTGATGCCCATCTATATTTTTCAAATGTTATATTCCACTTGGGTCATCCTTCCTTGCTGTGTAAGACTGAAGTATTATGGTTCTTGGATATGGCCTGCATCTGTGTTCTCCTGTGCATTTTCTAGATGTAGGCACACCCTGACTGTACCTTAGAACTTCTACTATTAAAACCATTTTCACAGTATTCTGTTTATATTACTTAAATAAATACTACTGTAGATCCTAGACTATGCAATACTGGGTTAATTTTTCTTCATATTCAGAGCAATTATGTGAAATACTTGAGGAAATTTTAGGCAGAAATTCTACTTTGATCCTAGAGAACCCATCTCTGCACTGATCTCCAAGCTTCTTTCAAGAGAAATTTCTATTCGTAATGGCTTCTTAACAATTGTTTCCTACAATAATTGTTTTAAACATAAAGTGAACTACAGTTGCATTCTGATTAAAATGAGCAGACATATTTGTAAAGTGAGAGTTGTTATGAACAGCTATGTTAGCAATCTGAAGGTAAGGTAATGAGGAGACTGAGAAAGGAAAAGGAAAAAAAAAAACCAAATACAATCTTAATATGCCTTTGTGTGCATGCTAGCTTTAAGTATTAGTACAGAAATCCTGCAAACTGAGGCTATACAAATCTCTAAATTACTGTGGAAAAAAGAATTAACAATATACTTTTTGTGGTTTAAAAGACAAAACCCTATGGAAGTGTGGAAGGATAAATTATCATCCTTGAAGTCTACTGAAAAAACCAAAAAACATAGAAGGCAATCAAGCTGGGACATGCTAGCTAAAGAACAGGATGACAAAAAGACCTCTTCTATTTCTGGGTAAAATATTTGCTGAAAACTGTAGATAGGTGAGGTAGACTTCAGATTAAAAAAAAAAAAATGTAGTAGGAGATAAATAGTTCTTAACTGTGTACCTTTATTTGCTTCCCTAGACCTTCATTTTGGATGACATCCAAGTTGCTAATGGAGTTGAGATGCCTGCCCTAAAACTGCAACTCAGACACCAGCCCTAACTGTGGCCCAGCCACCCTCAAGGACACAGTTTCATTTGACTGTTCATACAAATGCACCATGCGCATGACAACTAGGAACATAAGCTCCTTTTTCTTTGCATAACATGGGCAGTGTTTAGAGCTCCTTTCTTACCTTAACTGAAGCATTGATTACCTCCCAGTTCCCCCCTGGTCCTATGCAGAGAATCATGGTGCATCTGACACAGCTGGGTGGGTGGGGATATGTGTGTTTGTCTGTGGCTGTGTTGGTGGCCTCTGAGATAATCAGAGATGGTTTCCTCTTGACATCAGAAGATATAGCCCAGGAGGGGACCGGCATCTTAATGGAGGAGGTCTTTCTCTAGATCATAAGTAGACTTTATCTATTAATTTCCATGTGGCTCTTCACCTGTTCTGTATATCTCTCTCTTGCCCATCCTTGGGAGTTTGGCCTCCCCTGTAGCCCTGTCCCACTGAACCAAGGCTCCTGTCATATGCTCTACCTCCACATTCCAGAAGTCATCTAAATACTGATGGTTGCACACATGTCGAGGAGGAGGTGGTTTCTGTTTTCCATACCAGAGAATCATCTACAAGGTTCAATATTCCCCCAGGAGTGTTGCATTTTATATTCAGGATAAAGGCAGGATAAAGTCCTACCCTTCATCTAAGGAAGGAAGGACACTGACCCCTCAAATATCAAAAGATGGGTGCAGTCACACTGTCCCCTGTGATCCACAGCATCCACCTTCTGTGTCACTGCTGAATGAGTCTGCTTGGTGGCAGAAACATTTGCAATTGAGCAGGTAGACTGCTAAAGCTGCCAAGGGTGGCAGGCAGAGGTTATGGAGGATGGGAAGGGGAGGATGACTACTGGCAGTAGTCAGGGTTTTTGGAAGAAGAGAAGGATCAGAAGACCTCACTGGTTATGAATTCATAAGCTGACTCTTTTTCTTCCCATGTCGGAGGAGATGACTACCAGAAATGGAGAAGCTCCCTCAGAGTCACAGACCTGTGACAAGGACTGTTAATATGATTTTGTAATGTTACATGTTTTTTCCCTTATTTCACTGCTGTGTGACACTTTGTGTGTCCCTGCTGGAAACTTCAATCCCTCATGGTCTGTAACCCATCCCTGATTGGTCCCTGCCTGCAGCAGGGTACCATTCCCTAGTTTTGAACGGTCTTGCCTTGTATGGCTGGGTCTGGCCCAGACCCTTCCCCAAAATCTTCCCAGGGTGCTCCTGGGGTCAGAACCCAGCCCCCCCCGACCCTATTTAAGTTGTAGCAGTTTAAATAAAGTTCTCTCTTCGTGCTCGCCCCAGCAGCACCTACCTCACTCCCCAGTGTCTCCCTTTCTTTCTTTCCCCCACCTTCCCCTCAGGACCACACTCCTGTGCTAGGCTCTGTTGGTCAGCCCTTTGAGGACTTTGTAGAATCACAGAATCAGAGGTTGGCAAGGACTTCAAGGATCATCTGGTCCAATCCTTCCTGGCAAAGTGTGGTCTAGACGAGATGCCCCAGCACACTTCCCAGTAAAATTTTAACAGTGTACAATGATGGGGAATGCACCACTTCCCCAGGTAGATTGCTCCAATAGCTGATTTTTCTCATTGTGAAAAATGTTTCTTTTGTGTCTAATCTGAATCTCACCAGAAATAACTTTTACCTGTTGCCCCTCTTCTTTTACATATGACTTCGTGTGAAAAAGAAAGTTTCCATCTACTTTGTAGCCACCCTTTAAATACTGGAACATCTCCAGGACCACCAAGTCCCTTTCCACAGAGCTGCTCCCCAGCTGGGTAGAACCCTGCCTGTGCTGCATTCCAGGATTATGTTTTTCCAGGTGAAATACCTCACACTTGTCCTTCCTGAACTTTGTAAGGGAGGGAGCTGGGACTGTTCTACCTGGAAAAGAGAAGGCTTAGGAAGGATCTTATCAGAGTATATAAATAACTGATGGGAGAGAAAGAAGAAGGAGCCAGACTCTTATCAGTAGTTCCCACTGACAGAAAACAGGCAATGGGCACAAACTGAAACACAGGAAATTCCATATCAAAACAAAGAAAACTTTTTTTTTACTCTGAGGGTGGTCACACACTGGGACAGATAGCCCAGAGGCATTGTAAAGTTCCGATCTCTGGACCTATTTAAAATCTGACTGGGCATGGTCTTGGGCAACCATCTATAGCATAGCCTTGCTTTTCCAAGATTTAAAATTTTAAACATTGAACTGTTTAATGTTCATACTTCTATAAAATTATAAATTCAACTGCGAACTATTTCAATCACAGTTGCAGTAATGTCAGAATATTGTAGTGCTTCCACACAGACACTTAAACAAAAGCTCATTAAAATACAATACCTGGAGAGGGTTTTTGAATAAAGAATGTTAATCGTGTCCACATTGCAAAGTGGAAAAGGTGGAAATGAAAGCTTATTTACTTTTAAAACTCTAGGTACGTTAAATATAGTATTTAAGAAGAGAGTAAGCATTCTTGTTTTCATTAATACATTTAGGATTATTACTAAATTTAGATATCTATGACACAAGAAAATACATGTGATCTAAAAATCTAAAATCTTCTTATATTTATGGGTAAGATCTAGGTTAAGACCAATAGCTCTGAAAAAGTGGCTCTGAGAAAATAATATTATTATCCTGTAAATTAATGCCATGGGTTAGTTAATCTCTCAGGTTAAAGCATGTAAATGTACATAATTGTGTGGTTACATGATTAAGTAAATCTATGCATGCATGTGTGTGGTCTTCATGTTCCCACTATTTTCAGTTGTAAAGTAGCTAATACCAATCAGTGGGACTTGGAGATCAACTCAGTTAACTCTAAACACTGATGATTAAATCTCTTAGCTCCATTTTCTGTCAACTAGACATTCAATGAATGCAATAGGAATTTGGAAACTTACTTCTTACACTTAGATGTAAACACTTCAATTTAAGACTTTTAACTTTGTGAGTGTCTAGCTGAGAAACAAACCAGTGCTAGACAAGATGAATTTCCAAAGCTTTGCAAGTTCAAACTTTGTATTTCTGACATCTTGCAAGAGAGACCACAATATGGGTTACAGGCATAGCTGTTCTGCTAAAAGTGTGTTAATGATGACAGAATAGTATCTTCGAAGAGTCTCAGTTTTGCTCACTAAGGGCCTAAGAACACCAGGTGTTCTCAAAGGATAAACTCTTGCTATCCCTGTGTATGTAAGACTAAGGCATTTGGTGTCCTATGAGCAGGGAACTCACATAAGGACTTTGTATCAGAGCCTTGAATTGTTCAGTCTCATCACCCAAGTGCATCTTCTCCCAGATATCATAAGATGTTACTATTTCATTAGATGATGAAATACTTTTCAACCATCAGCGATTGGAAATGTGTAAGGCAGGGAAGACCCACAACTGTATATTACAAGGTCGTTGTTCTTTTTCTTACAACTAGTTGCGCTCACTCTGTGTTGTGTTTCAAAGAAGCATAAGACTAGCAGATTACTAATCAAGTGCAAAAATATCTGTGTTTTTTCAGGTAGTAGAAAAGTTTGGAGAAAAGAAGGAAACTCAGAGTTATAAAGGGGAGAGAATCATTTGGGGATTTCACTACCATGGACATTCATATCCTAGAGTTTCAATCACTATACTGTTTACTATCTTCTCCATATCATTTCTAATTCCATGTTAAGTGTTGCCAGTATTTATTGGCTAATAACATCTATAAATATGATACATCTTTTTGCACTGCCTTTTTCAAGACCACATGCAGGTATTATTTTGTTTTCCTTAAAGAACTGCAAAATAAAAAATAAATTACAGTAATATAAAGTAATTTAAGAATTACTAGTGAACATCTCTAAGGAAGGACAGATATATCAAAAAACCGAAGAGACATCTGTAAAGACAAGTATTTAGTCTGATTTGCAGCCTGATAATACCATGTTGTATTCTATCATCTCATTTCTGCATAGGATGGCAATGCAGTAAGGAAACAAAGGGAGTCAATGGCTTAGCATAAAGAATTGTATTACTTAATATAGTGGAATGTCTGCAACCTTACAACAAATTCATTCATTTAATGTGTATAATGTGATTTTTTTACTGATTCAATATAGTTAGGATTTAGTGAGAATTACATTGCTTCTGTAACTCCCAAAATCACATGATAACTTTTGAAATACTAGATTTCATTTACGAGAAAAAAAAAAATTAAAAAAAGTTATTCAGTTATAAATTCATTGCAAGATATGATGGTAATAACTTGTAGGGGAAAAAATCCTTATCTGAAGAAGAATACGTTCGAAACTTACTCATTTGCAGAAAAGAAAAAGTATATATATATATATGTATATATCTCAGGGATTTACTTTATCCTGAACTAAATTGTCACATCAGTTATTATGAACAACATGGGTGAACTTATATCTATCTGCCTTCATAAAACGTGTCTGATACAGTCTGATATGTTCTATACACGCTAACACATATGTTATGCATGGTTGGAGCTCAGCCTTAAATGAATTTTGAGACAGTAATAAAAAGGTAACTTTACAAGTTTATTTTTCTTTAAAATAAAGTATTAAATCAGGTGTTTGTGGGTTTTTTGTATGTTTGTTTGCTTGCCTTGTTTTGTTGGTTATTTTTAGGGAGTCTTTCATTTGTAAAAATGTAGAAAACGAAGTTTCAAATCATGTCAAGTTAAAAATGTTTTTACAAGCCCAGATAATTGAATACAAACTGAAAGTGATAAATCAACTTTTTTTGATCCAAATTTGTAGATGACACGAGTCAATATTGACAAACAAGGTCCTTTTGCAAAACTGAGCAGACAAGGAAGAAAACCACTTCCTGAATTGAGTTATCTTTTAATATTCTGCCCTGCATTTCATCAGCCAAACTGTTCAGTTCATCAGAGCTCATTTCCATCCTCAAACACAAAAATATATAAGTAATATACTAAAATCTGTATAGCACCCACAAATGTTTGCACACTCCTTTTTATTTTCAAGATATTTTAGAACTAAGTCTTACTTCTCTAACAATAATGCAATTTCCACTTTTTACTCTAGAATTATGTATTTTTATTTATTTCATACAGTAACCTTCCACAATATTTTTAATAATTTGTTAAAATTAATTTTGTTAAAGAGTTACTAGTTGGCCTATTGGATTAGAGTGTCAGGGAAATGTACAGTTCACTCTCCAAGGTCTTGATTTACATTTAGCCTTGGGAAAGATGACTGGAATTTGCCTTGGCATAATGTTAATAATAGGGAAACTGAAGTGCAAGTTATCTAACTCCTTTAAAAGGATTACTGCACTGTTCAGCATTCCAAGCTACTCTATATGAAGTTGCACTGGGGAAGATATTTGAAAACTTCTTTTTCACATAAAGGGTTATAAAACATTGGAGCAGACTGCCAAGAGAAACTGTGGGGTCACCATCCCTGGAATGGTTCAANCAGTTATAAATTCATTGCAAGATATGATGGTAATAACTTGTAGGGGAAAAAATCCTTATCTGAAGAAGAATACGTTCGAAACTTACTCATTTGCAGAAAAGAAAAAGTATATATATATATATGTATATATCTCAGGGATTTACTTTATCCTGAACTAAATTGTCACATCAGTTATTATGAACAACATGGGTGAACTTATATCTATCTGCCTTCATAAAACGTGTCTGATACAGTCTGATATGTTCTATACACGCTAACACATATGTTATGCATGGTTGGAGCTCAGCCTTAAATGAATTTTGAGACAGTAATAAAAAGGTAACTTTACAAGTTTATTTTTCTTTAAAATAAAGTATTAAATCAGGTGTTTGTGGGTTTTTTGTATGTTTGTTTGCTTGCCTTGTTTTGTTGGTTATTTTTAGGGAGTCTTTCATTTGTAAAAATGTAGAAAACGAAGTTTCAAATCATGTCAAGTTAAAAATGTTTTTACAAGCCCAGATAATTGAATACAAACTGAAAGTGATAAATCAACTTTTTTTGATCCAAATTTGTAGATGACACGAGTCAATATTGACAAACAAGGTCCTTTTGCAAAACTGAGCAGACAAGGAAGAAAACCACTTCCTGAATTGAGTTATCTTTTAATATTCTGCCCTGCATTTCATCAGCCAAACTGTTCAGTTCATCAGAGCTCATTTCCATCCTCAAACACAAAAATATATAAGTAATATACTAAAATCTGTATAGCACCCACAAATGTTTGCACACTCCTTTTTATTTTCAAGATATTTTAGAACTAAGTCTTACTTCTCTAACAATAATGCAATTTCCACTTTTTACTCTAGAATTATGTATTTTTATTTATTTCATACAGTAACCTTCCACAATATTTTTAATAATTTGTTAAAATTAATTTTGTTAAAGAGTTACTAGTTGGCCTATTGGATTAGAGTGTCAGGGAAATGTACAGTTCACTCTCCAAGGTCTTGATTTACATTTAGCCTTGGGAAAGATGACTGGAATTTGCCTTGGCATAATGTTAATAATAGGGAAACTGAAGTGCAAGTTATCTAACTCCTTTAAAAGGATTACTGCACTGTTCAGCATTCCAAGCTACTCTATATGAAGTTGCACTGGGGAAGATATTTGAAAACTTCTTTTTCACATAAAGGGTTATAAAACATTGGAGCAGACTGCCAAGAGAAACTGTGGGGTCACCATCCCTGGAATGGTTCAAAACTTTTGAGGATATGGCACTTGAGGACATGACTTAATGGTGAACTTGGTGGTGGTGCTAGATTGACAGTTGGACTTGATGATCTTAAAGATCTTTTCTAACATTAACAATTCTATGATTTATAATTAACAGTAAACTACAAGAAGCATTCATGCCTGGTCTGGTCCCAGAGTACTTATACTTGCTTAAATTAAAGTGCTATGAAAGAGATATTCACTCATTATACTGATTGAGTGTACTTAACATTGCGTTAATATGTTCAACAAATACAACAATTACTTATAATTCAATTATAAAGCTATTAAAAAAGGGGGGCAAAAGATTGTGCAATGCAAAAAGGTTTTCAAAACTCACAGGAAGGTTATGAAACTCCCAGTAAGTTTTGAAAAATAGACTACTGAAGTGTGTAATGAAATCATGTCCGAAGTGTACGTTTGAGAATATTTAAATCTGCTAGGTCAGACAGCCTAATTCATTTGGTGTAGTTCTGACAAGACTTTTTGGTGTATGTATCTCTGTTACTAGCTCAGATGAATTGACCCATATTGTGTTTGGAAGAATAAATACTTGTACTAGAGTTATCTAGCACTCAAGTGACAATTGCTTAAACTGATTTGTTCTCAAAAGACATATGAAAACTCCTGTTTCATATTCTCAACACCTAACTTAAGGGCATTTACCTTAACTCTCAAGCTGGAATATTCCTCCATTGCTGAAATAGTATCTTCAGGCTCCTGATTCCCTGAATCAGTGTCTGGAAACACAAGCTCCTACAAGATCTAGTCTTGATGAAGTAACCTACTCAAACACAGTGTAAAATTTCTGACTGTGAGTTTAAAACAATTACCAAAGAATCATGCACAGTAGCTGGATCAGAGAACAGAGAGATGGTCTGTGAATTTTATTTTCATATCTGGGTCCCGAGTGACTGACAGGTATTATGGTCTCTGACATAGAACAGGCACAGAACTAGGCCAGTGGTTGTCCCCCTGTGTACTCAGCACTTGTGAGACCTGACATCAAGTTCTGTGTTCAGTTCTGTGTCACGCACTGCAAGACACTGAGGTGCTGGAGCATATCCAGAGAAGGGCAACAGAGATGTGAAGGGTCTAGAGGGTAAGTCAGATGATGAGTGGCTGAGGGAGCTGGGGCTGTTTAGCTCGGAGAAAAGGAGGCTGATGGGAGACCTTATCACTCTCTAGAGTGACTCTTCTACCTGAAAGGAGGTTGTAGCAAGGTGAGAACTGGCCTCTTCTCCCAGCAACTAGTGACAAGACAAGAGGAAATGGCCTCAAGCTGTGCCAAGGGAGCTTCAGGTTGAACATCAGGAAGAATTTGTTCATGGAAACTGTAGTTATACATTGGAAAAGGTTGTCTAGGGAGGTTGTGAAGTCACCATCCCTGGACATGTTCAAAAAATGACTGGACATGGCACTTAGTGCTATGGTTTAATTGACGTGGTGATGTTCATTTAAAGGTTGGACTTGATGATCTTGAAGGTCTTTTCCAGTCAATGATACTACATCAATACTACAATTCTATGAAACAAATATGAAACATACATGAGTTACATCAATATGTGATTTTAAAATTTATCATAACTTCATTAAACACCCAAATACAATATGTATTTTCTTTCTTAACATTAAAACAAGTGTATCCATTTCAGTATCATTCATAAAAATGGGCAAAAGTTGACCATACTTTCTTCATTCAAGTGACAATGTTTAGTGATAAAGGAATATTTCACAGAATACTTTTACAACTAAGGATCATAATCCCATAATCCACAGCTTTCTTTGAGGAAACTGACATACTTAACAAATGGTTTTATTAAAACATAGTCAGTTCCCATTCCCACATCCTTGTTGCTATCATCGCTGCCCCCTAGAGAAACACTAAAAAACACATTCTGTAGCAGGAATATCTCTTGAGACTGACCTTTGTATTGATCTAACAGTGCAAGAGCTCAGAACCTTTCTGGTTTCTATTAATCCCTATCCTTGGGCGCAGCAACTGCTGTCTCCCCTCTTTCAGTTTCAACGCTCATCCCCACCTCAGTTAATGCCTGACAAATCACATCCCTGTGTGAGAGGCATCTGGGGACCACTGCCAGTCTGAAACTGACAGCCTGGGAAAAGGAAGCAGATGGTTATATGGAAACATGTAAAAGACGACTGAGATGGTGTCTTGACTGACAGGTGCAAAATTTCCAGCATGAATGTCATACTCCTCTCAGGGAAGACCTCAGAATGCTGATGACTTGCTGCAATTAGTGCTCCCTGTACTTCTGGGAGTTTTTTGTGTTGGCTTTGGGACAAAGAGGTGCACTGCAAAGCTGAGCATAATACCAAAGTAAAGAATAGATAGTAGGAAAGTTTTCTGTCTAATATTTTTAGAGGTATTATTAGTAAGCCTTAGGGTATGAATTTGGGCTATGAGGGTTAGTACTAGACAAATTGAACTATTAGGCTGTTAAAACACTAA
Source organism: Scytalopus superciliaris (assembly GCA_013400415.1). Taxonomy (NCBI): domain Eukaryota; kingdom Metazoa; phylum Chordata; class Aves; order Passeriformes; family Rhinocryptidae; genus Scytalopus; species Scytalopus superciliaris. Next base: position 34,860 of record VXBX01008455.1, read on the forward strand.
TTGTACAAACAATAAATCCTTCTCTCCATATATATATAGAGTGAAGTCTCTTTTAAATTATGACCTTTTTCAAAGTACTCTGGGTGTAATTTACTGATTAAGTGAGCAGACCATTTTAAACTAAAGCACCTGGATGATGGAAGCTCCAGAAGGGTGGTTTCAAACAAAGCCACCTCATTCTTACAGTATCTCCTGTCCCAAAAGTGAGGAGGGAGCTCATTATGGTCTGTAAAGAGGCCAATTGTACCATTGGGAAAGACAGGAAATTTAAGTCTCCCTTCCAGGAATTATGTGAAAAAAATCCTCAATAATCTCAAGTGCTATACAGAGGGTTGGTTTTTAATCAGTCCCATCTTCCCACCTAAGGAGTAAAAAGCCGCCCAGAGTTCAACAAAATATACTTAGATGGAAAACTACTGGTCTTAATCCACTAAACATTGCCTAGGGTAAGTACACCGATCAGTACCATTACAGATATTGCTATTTCCTGTAAGTTGGGAATGAGTTAAATTAATCTTCTAAGCATCTTCAGAACAGGATCACAACATCCATCAAAATTTCTGAGACATCCTTCTTGTTAGGAGATGCATAAAAGACACTGCCTCTGGTGAACGAGCCCAGCCCAGTGCACCCAAAGACCTGGCAGTCCCTCTCTCCTAGGCCAATGGATGCAGCTGTTGCTTTCCTCTTTGCAGGCTCAACATTTTAGAAAAAAGGTATGACAGAGCTTACAAAACCTTAAATATAATGTGCACAATCTTGGTATTATGTTTATGTTTTCTATGTAAAAGTTCAATATGAAAACAGAAGAGTGTTTTGTATTTGCTGTCAATTTCATGATTAAAATAGCATTCAAGTTATAAGATTCATAATTCCACAACTCACCTTGTCTGAGAATACCATACAGCCACCATGGAACAACAATAGAAAAATGACCATTTTCACAGAAAGATGTATATTTTCACATGGGTTGGTTTTTAATAGATAACTATTCTTGAAATTGCCTTTGTGCTAGCAAACATCTTAACACAGTATCATAGGAGGTAATGTAGACTTAACTGCATTTCATGAGAAAATAATTGTAAAATTATACTGTATGTTAGTCAATCAGTCTTGTTACAAGCTATGCTGACATACTACACACTTTTCTCCTACAGCAGGACCTGAGGTAATTTATACAAGACCAGAAAAAAATGAGTTACATTGCTGTAACTCTGCCTTCTCCTTCTATGATACTTATGCTTAGAAATAAGAAGAGATTCCCCATTTTCTTTTAGCTAAGTGGATAATAAAAAGGCAGCTAGTTCACACTCAATCTCCTTTTCACTCAGTCTCCTTATGTTTTTCTCAGTCCTTCAGAGCTACTTGAAGAGCAGATTGTAATGATTGCTGCCATCCACTAGTTCAGAGTACAGAACTATTTTCATGTCATGATGGATTTGGGTTTACTGTGTCTGGAAGGGTGTTCCACTTGTCTCCTCCTTTTCTCTCCCTCATCAGGTCAAAATTGCAAGGATAAAAAAGACTTTTTGTAGGGAAAAATTCAAAAGCAATGTGCCCACACAATTTGCATGAAAGGAGAAGAGTAAGTGTTCTAAAAAGATATGGACCATGAGTAGGGGAAAGACTAGCTCTTGAAAACTTTAGTAATGGACTTTCCTCCTTTGAAAAAAGGTTGGGGTTTTTTTCAGTATTCTTAGAATTATGCCAACCGTGATACTTCTACAGTGAAGAAAGGGAGGAAAAGGAGCGTAATATGAAACAGATTGACTAGGAATTTAGGATTCAGCATGTCTATCCCAATTTTTAAAAACACAGTTCTGTAGTGACAATTAAATGTCAACAAGCATTTTCAGTTCTTTACTATAAAAGAGACATTGACTCGATTGGCTCTTGGATCCCTTTAACTCCCTTATGTCTTTTTGTTTTTCTTTTAACTCTTCATCTCAATGTAATAATTTGTTTATATTCTATGACTGTCAGGAATAAGTGATGCTTTCAAGAAAGAGACATTTTGAAAAGTTTCACTGTCCGTGAATATTTAAGAGCCAGCTTTATACTGAGCTCATTCTTAGTGAATGTTCTTCTGAGTATTGCTATTTTTCCAATATCAACACAATAAATTTCTGTTGTGAAGCACAGAATGAATAGTGTTTTTAAGCCTGACTGCTCTTCTAACCCCCAAAAAAGCATTTACAATAGGATGGCTTTAGATACATTTTCTGATTCATGCTTTTTTCTTGAAAACCTCCTATTTGTCCAACATATCATAAATAAACCAATGGGCTTCCTTCTTTTTAATGAAGACACACTCCTAAATCATGGATTATTGACCCCTTAAATTATTTCCATCTTATATTTCTAGCACATCTACTAAGAGGATACGGAAAATATGAATACAATCATCAGTATAATTTCAAATCATCAATCCAGAAAGAGTTATGATTCTTGCAAACTCTGTTTTTAAGAGTCAGTGAGAAAGTGATTATGAGTCTACCCCTGCTATACTCTCAATAGAAGAAATGTGCTAATTATGAAAATCTATCATTTGTATCCTTTTACTTCAGTACATGAGTACTTTGGAATAGTCACATGGAAATCTGATTTCTTTATTTTATAAAACCTATTTTAAAAAAATATCTGATGAAATGGCAAACTGTGCAAAAATCATCTCAATGTTTTAATAAAGCAAAAGCTTATTATTATAACACAGAAAATCATTATTGTAACACAGACAACAAAAGTGTTTCTTACCTGTAAAGCCCTTGTCACAGTTACAAAGAAAAGTGTTTGGAGTAACAGTGATGCAGTTACCATTGAAACATGTAGATGGCTGGCACTGCCCAACTATTTCTGTACAGTTTTTACCTATTTGAAAGGAATAATAGGAACATTGAACTTCAGTAAATATTTAGGGGGTTTTGTGAAGATTTTTTAAATATCAGATTTCTAGCTACAGTACAGTTAGACAGATGGACAGGTATTTGTGTTAATGTTGTTCATTAGTTTTCAAAAAAATTACTGAAATTTTAAAGCAAGCCAGAAAGATATTCATCTGCTTTTATAGGGGCTACTGTGCTCGACCTAATCTGCCATATAATTAAAAAAATCATGTATACCTTAAATGCAGAACTGCTACTAGAGCAGTAGTATTTATTTCTTCTTAACATGGATCTAGCTTAACGTTTCTTCCAGAACTGAGAACAAGTGATGTTCTCATGTGGAGTGGAATTTGACAGAATTTTTCTTAACATGCAGCTTTCTGGAAACTACAATTCCAGTTCAAAGTTCTTTATGCTGTTACAGTATACAAGTCTAAATACCATATAATTATGCTTTCCACTTGATTTACTGCTATGACATTACTGACAGTTCAACAGCCTTTCAAATTTTTAATAGACTTTATATTATGGGAGGCACTTTTTCCTCCCTTACTCTTGTGTAGTCACATCTATAATATATGCTGGTTTATTCTCCTAATCCTCCTTGTTTACATAATATGGTTGTTTAATCTAATTCTTCTTTTTTATATACAGCTTACTTATGGGAGCAGTACAAAATTATGGCATGACCCAGAACTTTCCTATATAGTCTAACAAAAGCTTACAAGCATTGCTTGTTGATAACATTAAGCATGGTGATTACTTTTAACAGAACTGCTTGTGAATTTCTCCATTAATTTAAGTTAGTACCTGACACTTTTTGATAATATTATTTTCAAAGTATTTTACACAGCTCCCAGAAATCATAAAAGAAATATAAAACATACTACGTACCATCAATGTTTTCAACTATAGTACTACACTTTGAATAATTATAGATGTATTGTTCTCATACCATTGACTCATTCATACCTGCATAATATTCTATTGGCAAATGCATTAGTAACCAAATTATTAAGCAATTTGATAAGCAATTAAAAATTAACTACAGCAAACTTTATGCAACATAGCTTTCATTTCTGTGTTCTATGAACCTCACTTATTCATGACTCATCAGCTGTGTTTCATAGCATAGCATCTTGTGAGAGCATGGAAGTTCAGTCTAACAAAGGAACATTGCAAGAATTCTACTGCACAAGTACAAAAAGCGCTACAACAATCCATTTTGTGATGTGAATGAATATTTCTCATACTTTCTAAAGTGAACCCAAATCCCATTGGTCTGAATGCAGGGAAATATACTCATTATTTCCTTAATCCCCTTTTTTAACTACATAAAATGAAGAAAATGCCTAGGTAAGAATTTATCTAATCATGCTGTACTCTGTGGTATTCCAGTTCTAACCCAAATGATTCATGTTATTTGGTCTAAAAGCATGAACTGCTGAACAACAACAAAAAAAATCAGTTACTTTAAAAAGTTCACAAGTACTTATTAATATTTCATGCTTAAGTGGGAAAGAAGTACAATAAAAACTTATTCTGTTTTTCTCTACAATGCACTTATGAATGTCAGCAAGTACAAACTGTCTTCAAATGCTTTCACAGTCTCCTGTAAGTGATTACATGCAAAAGACACTCAGTGCAGATGTGCTTGTGGCAATGGAAAATCAAATTATACAGAAGCCTTGCTAAAGACTCACTGTTCTGCCATCCATTAAGGAAAGTATGTGATCTATGTCACATTTACTTCTAGAAGGAAAAAGAAATACCTGAAAATTTTGGAGGACAAGTGCATTCGTAAGAATCTCCAGAAAGTTCCGATTTCTCAGTGCAGGAGGCATTGTTGTGGCAAGGTTTAGTGGAACATATATCAAACTTCTGACAGAATGTTCCAGAATACTGTGAGAAGCAATGGCAATTATACGCTTTTTCCCAAACATGGCTGAGACATTTTCCATTTCCAGAGCAGAATGGTGCATCTGGAGACTGTTGGCAAAACTGCTGCTTCACGGTTACATTCAGACGAAGGCCCATGTTGCACAATAGGGGGCCTCTCCTATGAAGTTCTGCAAAGTAATGAGTTCCAACACCAAGCCAGTTAGGGTCAACTTGGTGCAGTCCTCTTATCTGGCAAACAAAAATCAACTGCTCTTGAAGAAAATCAGCTTTAGGGCAGTTAATAAATTCTTCCTTGGAGACATTTACCAAATTCATTCCGTAGGACTGAAAGGATGGCTCAGAGGATATAAAGAGACTATCACCTATTTGAAGCTGTAAGGGGCATATCTGAGGGACACTGAGGTTTTGTTCTTCTGAGATATCCCCAGGAATACTTTTATTCATATTCCAGCATTCGGTGTAAAAGTCTGAGCAGACATTTCCTCTTGGTGTCCATTTGATTACAGTAGGTTTTGGTTCTGTTCTCCATTCAGTAATAATTTGTCTCTCACATATTACCTGCCCATTTACAATGCAGAGTTGAAGAAAGCACGCTAACATGCAAACTGCTGATTTTGTAGTCATCATTTCACCTGGCCAATGGAAGTTGTCTTTCACACCTGCTTCAATACTGAGCATAGCCTCACAACATTTGTTCCTCAAGGTTCTCTTATATTTTCCATGGCAGTCTAGGAATTGAAACAGAGGAAAATATTTTCATTTTCACACCAATTATAGTTGAATATTTAAAAAAACAGAAAATGTACAACAAAGCAACAGCAACATCTAATTATTCTAATTGAAAATTAGAACAAGTCCAACTGATCAGAACTATAACACTGTAGCAAAAGTTAGATTTTTTTCTATTTTATTCCTGCTAAAGGTTTGATTTTTTACTTATACATTTATTTTATACATTTAATTGTACTTGTCTGCAGAAGAGAAAGATCTTAAAAGCATACTTTCCATATTCCCTCCTTCTGTTCAAAGAAACTAATGTTATTCAAGATAGGACATATGTGGCAAAACTAGGAATTAAACCAGAACACCTAAGCTCTAGTCATGAGCTTTAACCATATTTTCCTGATTATGATTTACTAGTTTATGATCATAGTAGATACTCTGAAGATATAGGCCTAAGAATTTTGGCTTATGAAGGAAACATGCAAGCAATACTCAACCCTTTTCTGTTCATATACACTCAGCAAAAAACTTCATTAAATCCACAGTTTTCAAAGTACATATCTGAAGACCAAAGGTTCTTAATCGTATGCTTGATGTTTTTATGTATCACAGTCAAAGGCAACAGACTAGAGAGTCCTCCATGACTATTTAATTTATAGACTAGTCTGTTTTGTCCCTTAAATATATCTAGAAATTTTTATGCATGGAGATGAGTTATTACAGGAAAAAAAAAAAACAAACAAAATAAGATTGTGAAGCTTTTTCTTGGAGTAATATTGAAAATGATTAAAACACTTTACTTTGTTTAATAACTTTGAATTGTCAATAGCTTTGCCTTAGTAAAAGTTTAATTTGTCTTAAATATGACTTTTTTTATCTCACTTTTGGTCTTTTTTCCCCTCAGTAGACGTATTTGACACTTTAAAATATTTATTTTACACTTTAAGATAGTGGATTCTAAACTGACATTTACAAATGACAACATTATTCTAAAGAATAAAATCTATCTTACAAGGGAGGTCATTTATAAAAATAAAAAATAATATTTATGGTTTGAAATTTGTTCACTTTGTTCTCATTTTTGCACAGCATGTGGGAGCACATGTGGATGCATATTTTTCCACACCTACATGTCTTCCAGAATATTTTGGACCATACTTTGGACTATGCTGAAAGATCAAAGTAGGATAAGAAACTTATTATTTGATTAAACTTTTAGTTGAAGAATATTAAAAGACTCAATGAGCTGTAGGAAATTATAGGATAGTATTAAAGAGTGGCATTCAGTTTCTCCTATTCACTTAAACTGGGGTGAAAACATCTAAAATTTATCTATGTCCTATTAGTAAATTGCTGACCATGTGACCTATTCCAATGGCCTTTGTGCAGCAGAGTGACCAGCACTGTTTCAGCCGTTGAAGATACCAGAGAAGTGTGGACTGTGACTAACTAGTAGTAATAATAGCAGACTCGAGGTTTAGAATATTAAACTCAGAAGGGATAGAAACAAGGTTTTGATCCTTCTCCCAAAACAGGTTTGTTTGGGGGTTTTTTGTTTGTTTTTTTTTTAAATTTCATTAATGAATCCCAATTCTGTCTTCAAAGAGTTTCAGTACTATAACCACACAGCTCCAGAGCCAGGCACATATGTTAATTTCAAATTTTCTCTCTCTGTGTTTCCACCCCTGGGAGTTAACTCCCCATAGAAAGAAAGAAAAGACATGGATCTGCAAGAAAAGTACTAGCCTTGTTGCTGAATACTCATTGTCATTCTATTTTGAGACCATTCCATTATCTTCAGAATCTCATGATGTTCAATGATACCATTAGATAATGGCCTATCAAATGTGTAGTTTGGATCATTTAGCAATTTTTTCTTTTAAGGTAGCAGACTTGAACTATTATATTCATTATAGCTGCTGTTACATCTGATGCTATTATCCGGTATAAAAGTCAATACTCTATACTACTGCATATTTAGAAATCATACTTTCAGCAGCCCATCTTTTCATACCTATTTCATAATGAGATTTTCTCAGTTGGTACTAAAATAGACCTTTATAAAAGGTTATTTTTCTTTTTAGACACTTCAAAAACAAAGTTATTGCATGTCTAATGCAGAAGAGTTCTTGCCCACTTACATTTTGCCCTTCATTCATGTAATTATGCACCATTTTGGTATCATATGCAGGCGTCATTTTTACTGGTAAGGAATATGTGCTTCTTAACATTTATATGGGGTAAATCTGAACTATTTTAAAATAACTGATTGGTAGCATTTTAGTAGTTGATAGTCTTCACAAAAATCATTATTAGTCTTCATGCGGCTGAAAAATTGTCATGAGAGCACTATAATTACTAATATTAAATAAACAAAAACATCCTGTAAAAGCAATGGAAAAAAACCCCAGGGGAAGATAGAAAAGAAATATCAAGAGATTGTTTATTTAGCAAAAAAATCACAAAGGCAAAATTAAGTTATAGAATGAAGAGTATAAAAAGTAAAAAGCCATGCATGAAATACAGTTAAAATATTAACATACATTGCATAGCAAATTAGCCAAGAAATTAACTAACTCCAAAGTGCTGATGTCATATCATGAGACAAAACAATGTGATAAGATGAAACTTGAAAGTGTTTTGGCAACTGTTATACTTTAAGTCTGCTTCAGGCAAAGAGTAAATCTTCCTATCTATAACTCCAGCTGGTTCCATGTAATTGATGATGTATGGACACACAGATACTTGAAGAAAATCTAACTTTTAAAGTTACATAATTCTGGGTGAAAAACAGCACAGTGCTCTATTTTGTACTAATTAAGAACTAAAGCAGGTAGATTTATGAAGAACTTCAGAGAAATAATTTAAAATCAAAAAATTAATCCCAAGTTATTTGCATTCAAGTCCAGTATTTTAAAGATTATGTGCTCTTTCTCCTGATAGCAGGAATTACATAGTAATGACAAGAATAAGTATACTATTAGTGAAATTGGAGAAGATGCTTAGAAACATCATGTCAGCATGTTTCAGCTAGGGAAGAGCCTCCTCTTTCCAACTTCTCACATGTCACATGCACACTTTCTGAAATTCTTGTTTGTGCTTGAGCAGCTCTGGTAGGATGTGTGGCCACAAACTAGAATCAAAGCGATGTGAAAAGAACTGAGAGGGTGCTGGTAGGGGAGGCTTGCTGGATATTCCTCACATTTCTCAGGAGTTGCATTTAAGCTCAGGTTCTCACTCTTGGTCCTAACCTGGACCCTGCCACAAGTAGGGCTAGTACTTGACCTTATACAGTGATTACCCAAATGTCAGAAGACAAGCAGGCAAGGACAGTTTGGCTGAGCAAAGATCGTCACTTGGAGATAACACAAAAAAGGAAGGTGTATGCCCGCTGGAAGCAAGGTCAAGTGACATGAAAAGAATAAAGAGATATTTTCTAGGGAGAAAATTTATATGGCCAAAGCCCAGCTGGAGCTGAAGCTGGCCAGAAATGTGGGGGTCAATACAAAGAGTTTTTTCAAATACATTAATGGCAATGGATAGTACAGAAATATCATTGGCCGGTTACAGGATGAGGATCATCATCTCACAAACAGGGACAGAGACAAGACAAAGGCCTCTTTCTTTGCCTGTGTCTTCAACACGGATGAGGGACCAAGAGGGTCTCAATTTCTAAAAGGGAAACTATTATTGAAGTTAATTTGTTACAATAGTGCTTGAAGGAGGCCATGGTGTTACGTGTTCATAGAAAAAGCAGAGATTATATAAGGATACTGTATTAGACAGATAAAAAAATGTGTATCATTAATCAGGGCTTGAAAATAGATTAAAAGATGCTTGCATGTCTAAATTTAAAGGTGTGAGAAGGAAAACAAGAAGCAGACCTTAGAATCTTCAATTTCCCATAAATCAATGAAATAAAACATCACAGACTCTGATAGGTTCAGTGTGAAATCATATATTCATATGAAAACTAGAAGGAAGAAAATTCAAAGAGTAAGTAACAGTATCAAAACCAATAACAAATCTCTAAAAAGACAGCAGTAATAGAAATCTGAACAGAGACCCTTCCTGAACAAAGGTGTTCTAATGGTGAACTTATTGTTCAATTGTGATGCACTGTCAGAGTGTATCATATTCACATTCGGTGAAACTTGTGGTTGCAATAGAAACTAGATAAGAAAAGGATAATTTCACAAGTTACTGGGAATGACATTCCCTCTAGACCCACTGATTTGACTCTGCTAAATTTCATAGGTTTGATGTTTGCACTTGTGAGGCTTGTGATGCCCTGGGGGAAAGAACATCACTAGAAATATTAGCAATGAAAGTTTTTTAAGGAACACACTGTGTTCTTGTGATAAAATTACTTTCTAATATTTCTTAATCTACATACTAATTTATGTAAGTGATATTTAGTTAACTGCACTACAGATGTATTAGAAGACAGAAGGCAGAAGTGGTTTAAAATGTGTTTTGTCCTTAAGGCTGCTGCCCTTGACAACACAAGGTCCACAATAGTGAACTAGAAAACTTGTTATAGCTCTTATCAGTTACAATACAATCATAGAACAAGGTCCTGGAAGTGACCATCGGGAATGATGCTAAAAGGCACTGACCTTCACTGAAACATGTATGGCATGTTTATTTCAGTTACATTTCTTCAAACAGCTTCTCTGATTAGAGATATATGAAGAATGAAAACAGATAGACTTAGAACAGGATATACATTTCTCTTGTCCATCATCACACTACCTTTGCTTTTGGTGTTTAAACTTTGAATGTATTTAGTCTTGCAAGTAAAATATGTACATACTTTCAAACATCAAAACATGATTTTCAAGGAAAATGCATGAAAATTATGATGGGCAACATAGAAGTGTAGGAGGATTCTAAATGCAAAAGAAAAGTTTATTTTCTTATTGTATATAAAATTAATATCACAGAATATGCTGAGCTGGAAGGGACCCACAAGGATCATTGAGACCAGCTCCTGGCCCTGCACAGGACCATCCCCAAAAGTCACACCATCCTCCTGAAAATATCATCTGGACACTTCTTGAACTCTGGCAGGCTTAGTGTTAAGACAATTTCCCCAGGGAACCTGTTCCAGTGCCCAACCACCTTCTGGGTTGTTATGATCCAATTGTTAAAATTATTAGAAATGCCTCTGCCTGAATTAAGGTGTACATGAAACTATATGCCAAAGCCAATAGATTGGATTTTATTTAACAGCAAATGTGAGGCAGAGAAAGAGAGATAGAAAGAAATAGGGAAAAGGAGGAAGGGATGGAAGAAGAAAGAGAGTGACAGAGATTGAAATAGAAAATATATCACCACTTCATAGAACCTGGCAGTGTCCCATCTGTCTTGTTCTTCTGGTCTTCTCAGTGGTGAGAGTTCCACAAAACATGAGTCCAGTGGATTAATATACATTCAGGAGATGTCCAGGCAACTCTCCTGTTGGGGGGAAACTTTCCAGTCTTTTGTGACAGGCTCTGGTTTTGTTGCATCACTTGGATCAGGTTTAGTCCTCTGGTGGTGAAAGGCCTCAGGAGTGAGTCAGGGGTACACTCTGGGTGTCTTTGATGGTTTAAGACACCTTCTCAGCTGCCTCTCATGTGAATGTCCCCTGTGTACCTGCTCTTCCCAGAGAGGGAGTGGTTTATTCCTTCTGTTGTGTGGAGAGATTACACCACCACACACCCTTCTCCTCCACCCACTGAGGCTTGTTATCAGGTCTTATGAGATCTGAGATAATTGGACAACAGTCTTATCTCAAGTTCCCATCACAGTTTAAATTCCAGTTAGGATGCATATTTCATAGGCGGCATGCTTTTGTGGTCCCAGACAGGCAGTTACTTCTTTGCAGTTTGACTAAAATTCTTTCTAGGATTTTGACAATATCTAAGACATTAACATTTCAGTCTATCACATGGGTAAAGAACCTTTTTCTGATATCCAAATTAAACCTCCCCTGACACAACTTCAGGCCATTCTCTTGGGTCCTGTCACTGGTCATTGCGGTCTTGATAGGGGAAACACGGGTAGTGGAGGACACAGACTCCACGGGGGTGTGGGAAGAGCAAAAAGGGGATTTTTCTATTGAAATGATGCCCAGCTTATATAGGATCAGTAGGGAAGGTTCTGGAATGGGGTGGAACCAGGAGGGGTTTAGGGAAAAACCTGGGAGGGGTTTGCAATACAAGGTAAAAGCCTCCAAAACTGGGAATACAAGGGCAGGTATATACCATATATGGAAATGCTACCCTGCTGCACACAGGGACCAATCAGGGGTGGGTTACAAGCCAGGAGTGATGAAAAATTCCAGCGGGAACACACAGTGAAACAAACGGAAAAACATATAGCATGATAAAATCCTCAAACTTCGTACAGATTTCAAACTGCAAACAGTCCTTAAACATAGCAAGAGTCCATACAAACACAGCAAACAGTTCTCAGAGCTCAGGCAGTCACAGATCTGTGCTGCCTTCCACAGCTAATCTCTCTTCTTTCCTCCAACAGGTCATCACCACAGAGAAGAGATCAGTCTCTGCCTCTCCTCTTCCCCTCACTAGGAAGATGTAGTCTGCAGTGATGTCTCCCCCGAGTCTCCTCCAGACTGAACAGACCAAGTGACCTCAGCTGCTCCTCATATGGATTCCCCTCAAGGCCCTTCACCATCTTCACTGCCCTCCTTTGGACACTCTCCATTAGCTTAATATATTTCTTGTATTGTGGTGTCCCAAACTGCACACAATATTCAAGGTGAGGCCACCCCAGTGCAACAGAGTGGGACAGTCTCCTCACTCACTTGGCTGGCAATGCTTTGCCCAGTGCCCCCCAGGACACGGCTTGCTCTCTTGGCTGTCAGGGAACTGCTGACTCGTATTCAACTTCCCATCGACCAGGACCCCCAGGTCCCTTTCCCTGGCTTTGCTTTCTAGCATCTCATTCCCCAGTCTGTACAAATATCCAGGGTTGCTCCACCCCAGGTGCAGAATCCAGCATTTTCCATTGTTGAACTTCATATGGTTGGTGATTGCCCAGTTTTCTAATTTGTCTGTTAAAATTTATGATCACTTTTTTTCAATTTCTTTGAGTTTTTTGAGTTCCTATAGCAACTATTTCGTAGGGACATTTACAGTAACCTTTTCACTGAAATCAAAAATATACTTCTGGAGCTAACACAAAATCACATAATGCAGCAATCTCAGAACAAGTGAATCTTCAGATAAAACAAACCTGAAAGATACACTTCAAGAATGAACCTATTGCACTCCAGTGATTAATGAAGGGTTGATCCATATGTGTATGGTTAGTCTGCAATAAAATTCCCAAATGAAGAATAGCATGAATATCAGGTAGCAGTATCAGGTAGCTTCACTGCTTCACTTTAAAAATCTCTCTTATCTCTCCACACTACTTGAAAATATAGACAAATCTGTGAACTAAACCTGAAGTAATTTTCTAACATATCGTGCTGGTTTAAAGGTAAACCGGCAGGAGAAACGAAGCCAACTCACAAAAAGACTGCAAGTCAGAACTACAGTTTAATAGAAAAGGTCACAATAAGTACAAGGGTACAGGGGGAAAAGCCCGTTTGACCCACAGAAACAGGTGGGTAACCCAACACCCCGGGGCACAAACAGAATGGAGTTCGCCAGCCCCTGTGCTGAGCACCCCCTGGACCCCTGAGTACACAGTAAAAGGAAAAAGGAAACCTGTTCATGAGGATGATGGTCACAGTCTGGTCAAGAGTTGCAGTCGCAGTCCTGCTGAGGTTCTGGTCCTCCTCTGGATCCAGCAAGAGAGTGAGTCCAGTCCCAAAACCCCCAATATATATATGCTTAGGCTCAGGTGGGAGTGCCCAGTACGTCCCCCAGGGTGGGGAGTTTCACAATGGGTGAGTTATTGTGTAAGGTGAATCATGGTATATTTTTGGAAACCCTGATGGCCTATTAGCAGACATGACCCCTCAGGCTGGGTGTGGAGGTGCTAACGGCTCTCCAGAGGGGCATTATCACACCTGAGTCATTGGTGTGAAGACAGGAAGCCTTTCTTATCTCACAGAAGTTCCCAAGCACCCACCCTGTGGCCTGGGGAGTCAGGTGTGCCCTGGGAAGCTGCTGTAAATGATCCATTGTTAGCAGTTCATGAGAAAATACATAGAGGGTGTAGAATACACAGTCTTAGCCACACCCATGCAGTGACAAACTGGTCCTGGTCACTATAACCAGGACACATATTCAAGGAGTTAAATTCTGTTGTTTTCAACAGAATTGATCCCTAATTAGAGCAAAGGAATTAAGAACAATGTCTCTGAAAACTAGCATAAATCTTGAAAAGACAATTCATTTTTGTCAACTCCAGGTAATTTTGGTTCATTGAATTGGCTTCAATATGGTGTTAGAAAAAGTATTTTCTTGATATGTTAATTCTTAATAAACCATATTAGTTAAGGATTGCTTGACTGTTAGAGTCCATCTTGACTTCAGCTCAGGATAGAAAGAAAGAGCAACATAACTGGACACTCTTCAATGTCATAGAATGGCTTTGATTGGAAGGTGCCTTAAAGATCATCTAGTTCCAACCCACTTTGGCATGGGCAAGGACATTTCCCACTGGACCAGGTTGCTCAAAGCCCCTTGAACACTTTCCAGGGTTTGTGCAGTCACAGCTTCTCTAGGCAATCTGTTCCAGTGCCTCACCACCCTCACAGTAAAGAATTTCTTCCTAACATCTAACCCAAACCTACTCTATTTCAGTTTGAACCTATTACTCCTTGTCCTATCACTACAGTCTCTGTCTTCCTTGTTGGCTCCCTTCAGATACTGGAAGCTTATTATGAGGTCCCCACACAATCTACTCTTCTCTAGGCTGAATGGCCCAAACTTTCTCAGCCTGTCTTCATAAGGGAGGTGCTCTAGACTCCTTTTCATGTCCTACTGTAGAAGTCCAGAAGATAAGGGGCTAATGTGTATGTGTCAAACACCAATAGCCAGATATCTATGGAGACAATCAAGGACTGTTGGTATGAACGTGCTGTGAGAAAGAACAGGATGTGGCTGGAGCAGGAGGACATACGGAGGTAGGGCAGCACTTTTCTGGGACAGACATCTTTACATTGGCTCCTGGAGAATAGCACAGTGCAGCACAGCATGAGCTGTGTGTTGAGAAGCAGACATGGACTGTCAGCCAAAGACTGACCCAGTAGGGGGGAGGTCAAGACCACCAAATACCCCCTAAACCCTCTTACCTATGTTCAGAAAGGTCTAGAAGAACAAACTGTGCATGACAATGAATTTGAATAGAAAGCAAGAAACAGCCCCAGGGCAGAGAAAACGTACAAAAAGGCATCCTCATGAAGCCCACACTGGAATAGCTTGTTCCTGTTCACCCTGTGGAAAAATGACCCATGTGGCAGAAGTCTGTGAAGAACTGTTGCCCATGGGATGGACTCATGCTGGAGAGGTCCATGAAGAACTGTCTCCCATGGGAGATGCCATGGGAAATAGGGACTCCTCTCCCTCAACAGCTTCAGAAACAGAAACTGATGGTAACCCCCATTCTGTGTCTCCCTGCATTGCTGGGGGAGAGGAGGTAGAGCTTAGAAGGAAGGAAGGGTGGAGTAAGGTGTTGGTGGCAATGGACTGTCAATATTTAGAGTGGAAAAAGAATTGTCTAAAAGTGGTTTGTGATGAAAAGGAAAGAGCTAACCCCAATGCCTTAAAAACAGAGGCTTTTACTGCTATTTAGTGCATGCTACAAAATGGATGCTTTGTTCTTTTTTGTCAAGTCATTTGTCTCCTTCCCAAAATCCCTTGACAGACCTCTTATCTGCTTGCATAGGAATGCAGGCAGGTCCTAGTAAAATCTGTAAAGATTGGGTGTCATTAACCCCTTTTTCATTGGTTGTTAACCCTTTACCTTTATTGGCTGTGACCCAAATCCCCTCTAGCTTCTCATTGGAGTGTCTGTACCTTTCCAAAGCCCTATATATACCCTGACCCATGTTCAATAAACTCTCTCTCATCCCTCTCCTGCGGTCTCTGTGTGGCTCCTTGCGGGGTCCCTGGGGACAACATGGCAGGGGGACAGCTGGGGGGAGCATTACTGATGTTTTTATTTTACTTCTTATTGTCCTGCTCTGATTCTGTTAGTAATAAATTTAGTTAATATCCCCATTTGGAGTCTGTTTTGCCTGTGACAGTAATTGGTGAATGATCTCTCCTGGTTCTCATCTCAACTCATAAACCCTTTGTTATATTTACTCTCCTCTGTCCAGTTGCAGAGGGGAGTGAGAGAGTTGCTTTAATGAGTACCTGGCATCCAGACAGGGTCAACCCACTACAGTCAGAGAATTCCATTAAACTTCAAAACTAGGTAACAGCCTCTGGAAATAATCAGTTACTAGAAAAATGTCTTCAGGTGTTTAACACAGGGAACGATGATATTCTTTCAAGGAGTTGGAGAGCACAAGACAAAAACTAATATTGATGTCTATCTGAAAAACTAATTGCTCAGAATATAGAACCCAGAATACATGTCCAAAATATACGACTGCTCTTTCACTAGTATTTTGAAATATATTATATATAATAGCAAAATAATTAGACCTGTGAATAGTGACAATAAATTAATTTGCATGACTCACAATATCAAAGCCTCTGAATAATAATTATCAGTTCAGTAATGCTACATTGTACTTAATCCTAGACATTACAAATTCAAATTAAAAAAATAAATTTTTTTGGTAAATATTCTGTAGATGCCAAACATGTACTATCAGCACATGAAATATGTAATCACAGAAAAATATTTAAGTTCACATAGTGACAAAATCTCATTCTTATCACAGTATGTAAACAGAATCATAGAATCATTTAGGTTGGAAAAGGCCTTTAAGATCATCAAATCCATCCATAAACATAACTAGGTCAAGTCCAATACTAAGTCCACACACACAAGGAATGCATACTCTCTCTACATAACAATGTTTATACTGTATATTCCTAACAGGCCTCTTGAAAAGTACTAACAGAGATGACAGAAGCTTCTTTTAATGATAGAGTTAACAAAGTAATTCCACAATTTAATATGTTTTATATTAATTGTACAACAGTATATCTAGGCAACTAGAGAAATTGAATAGTTTACTTATTTTCGCTAGGATTTTGCAAGTTAGTACTTTGCAAGAATGAAATCACCACACTCCTCCAACTACATTCTCACCTACACTGACTTGAAGGGCTTGCTTCTGATGATAAAGAATTCAGCTAAGGCTTT
This sequence comes from Scytalopus superciliaris, assembly GCA_013400415.1. NCBI lineage: Eukaryota > Metazoa > Chordata > Aves > Passeriformes > Rhinocryptidae > Scytalopus > Scytalopus superciliaris. The sequence continues at coordinate 51,656 of VXBX01008455.1, forward strand.
TTATTGAACTAGTTAGCTGTATTCTTAAAAGAACTCCCACCACAACCCCCCCCCAAAAAAAAAAAAAAAAAAAAAGAAAATTTAAACTGCTTAGGGCAGTTATATACCATTTTTTGTGGGTTTAATTTCCTCCTTCACAAGTGCATGAATGCACAAAATAAAGCATATGGGACATCTATATTTCAGGGCTAAGAATGAAAAAACAGAAAGCTCACAATTTTCACCAAACATATACTGAAAAATCTGAGTAAATAGGCAGATGATTAAATCCTCCTAGGTCTTTAGAAGTCACTATTAGCAGTGAATATATCAGACAAACCTTTGCAACTCACTGTCAATAGCCTGAATTCTATCTATCTGAATAAAGCTGCAGCAGGCACATGGTGAAAATCTTTTTCACATATGGCGCAAAAAAATAAGGTATAAACCAAAGCAAACCCTTCGACTAGTCAGGATGAGCTGAACAGAACTTTAATCTAAATTTTGAAGAAAGCATCATGTGGACTTGTATAAGAGAATTTCAGTCTTGTTGTCAAAATGAAACAGCTAACACATATAGTGTAGAAATGAACTTGCAATTCTCCTAAAATATCAACTAAAATGGACACTCAGGATGTAAGCAAGACTCTATAAATAATCCTCAAAAGAAGATTTTAACTGATGGTGGGAAACAAACAGTGTATAGGAATAAAAAAACCCAGTGTATAGGAAAAAAAAAACCCAAACATTATTCTCCAGATTCTCACCACAAATAGTGATCACAATGAATTATATTTTGCTGACATAAATGTCTTAGCATTCCTGGAACAATATTCAAACTCTACATGTGAAGAAGCAGGCATCTTGTCACCTGTTTCAGTTGCAGAAACACATTATAGTACAGGGTTTTATAAAACTCTGATGAGATCATGCTTGAATTTAATTGCCTGGAAAGACCTGGTTTGGACCTCATGCTGTTTTTATTCAAGTGATGATTTTATTCAACTACACTTGTGTTAGTAGTCAAACTAGAAATGCTTCCTGGCTCAGAGGAAATCAGTTATTAGTTCAACAAAATTAATTTGCAGTGGCTTCTGAATATTTTTTTTCTTCAAGCAACATTGCTCTAACAGTAGATTTTGGATGGGTAATATACATAAATTTTATTCAGAATCTCACAATATCTCAGAAAACTGATTTTTCCAACAACTCAGAGATTCCTTCTGTTCTTCTGATCATACATGAAAGAGGTGCAGAGCTTTTAGCTCTGAGGAAAGCATGCATACTGCAATTGTCAGAGCAAAACAGAAACTGGTTCAATGCTTCCTGCTGAGAACACTTCATTTTCCCAGCAGGCGTTTGTAAAACTCAGCAGAGCTCAGGGGGGGAAAAAACAAAAAAAGAAAACCCAAAAAAACCCCCAAACCCCAAACTTAAACAAAACTCTTAGAATATCTGACAAAGGTGAAAAAAGAATCTTTCCATAAATTGTGAACCTAAAAGCTAACAGATGGCTAATCACCCCAAAACAATTACAGCTTTGAAACCGATACATCCCTTTCTAACTTTTTTCAGGAGTCAAATGGTTTTGAATTTCTAGCATTGTTAGAGTTGACCAGACAAGAAGAGAAGGATATTTTAAACAGTGTTAATAATATCCATCTTGTAACTGATCCAGCAATTTTCAGAGGCCTTTTGGACTGAAAAACTACACTATTGTGTCTAAGTAAGTATAAAAATCAGTCTGTATTTCCTATAGTCTCTGAAACCTTCTCCCTGTTCTGTCCAAGGTCTCCCTGGCTCTGCTTATGCTTGACAGTCCTTGTTTACTGAGGTTCTGGCTCACCACCTGCATTGTAAGAGCTTCTTCAAAGCTCAAACTGAGCTGCAATAAGACAAAGAACAATCTTTCCCTCTTTCCACAGGGATAACCATATGCATCAGTTAGGATGCATTAGTTAGTTCTCTGCTACCCAGCCACACTTATTTTCACAAACACAGCAAAACACAGGGAAACAAATAAAATTTATATCATCTTTCAGATTATGGAGACAGAAGTATAGAAACTTATAAAATCAACTGTTCAAGCTGAGAACTATGTGAGTCCTAAAGGCAAACCAGGTGATATATTGTCTAACTGTTGATAAGAGTGATTGAAAAAAAATGTTTAATCTAAACTTGATAATTTAAGAACTAGGGGAAAGGTTTCTGGATTTCCAGATACTTTCGACATTGACAATGTTATGCAACATTTAAATGAAGACACTGGAATTTTTGTCCTAAATTCTGGATTTTTTTTTAACCTTAGTTACTGATAGCATCAGTCATAGTGGTGTCTTTAGCATAGAAGAAATCTTCAACATTAAGACTTAAACTCAATGTTTAAAATATAGTAAATTTGGAATATTATATTAGCTATCATGTAAATAATTAATTCAACTTATTGTAGATAAAGCTTTTCTGAAGCTTTTCAGAATGTTGTATCAACATTCTAGAAGCTCTAAAATATTTGTGATTCATAGCAATTTCTTTTCCACAAATATTAAATGAAAAAGGTATTAGTATAAGCTATATTGACTAATTTATCAGGGAATTCACCTCACATAATTGTGATTTGCAATCTAATTTTGTTTTCTTCTCATATTTGGGTCTTGCAAGTTTTCTGGTATCATGCCAGCTTGTTTTGTGCATAAGCATTCTTATTCAAAAAGCAGTATCTGTTTAAAATATTTTGTCTGTTGAATTCCTTACCACATTGCAGTACACGAGCTATACTTTGAGATTTCAATATCCATTTGAGGCATTTGCAATTGCTTTTATTTTATGTATGATGTAATTCATGATCCTGCATTTTGCAATAATATTACTCTAGTTTTCCATCTGTGAAATTCAATTGTCACAAATTGTTTTCACTTCTTATGATCCTTTATCAGAATTAAGCATCACTGGCTCTTAAAATCTGCACATCTGAAAACTATTTCTTATCTGCTCTCTAGAAAAAAAATGGATTTTGAAAGTTATTTTATATAAAATAAAGCTGCATGTCTTCATTATGCAAATCCTGCAAACATATACATTTCTCAAATCTAAAAAATGTAACATTTCAGTATGCCTAGTCTAGACGTTTATTAATCCTTCTTTGCATAGCTATATTGTGTCACATATAAATGTAGAAAGAAAAATTCTGAAGTAAACTTAGATTTTTAATTATTAAATAATTTCTAAAAATATATAATTTTATTTTGTGGAATTATAGCTCAATTTTTATTGACTTTTAAGTCATCTGGAAGACTGGAATGCTAGAACAGATACCTTATTTCATTGTAAATCAAGATTTGTAGCTAATGGCTTGGTTTCTGTGGAAAAGACCTGCTATAAAAGTGATACCTGACATAGAGAATCAAATATCAAAGTTGAAGTATTACAGTCAAGGATGTGATACTAAAATGAACCAACAGTTGTAGGCTGTTTGCAAGAGAATGCCCAGTTTTACATAGAGAACTGTCATTTGAATTTAGAGTTTCATATTTGGCTTTCACAGAATCTCAGAATGGTTTCAAGGTGCCTCTGGAGATGATCTTCTCCAAAACTCCTGCTCACGCAGAGAGGTTGCCCGGGACTGTGTCCAGTCAGGAGTTCTGTGTCTAATTCTGGGCTCCTAAGTACAAGAAGGCTATGGAAATACTGGATTATATCCAGAGAAGGGCCACTAGGATGCTTAAGGGACTGAAGCATCTTTCCTATGAGCTTAAGCTGAGAGTTGGAGTTCTTTAACCTGGAAGAAAGAAGGCTCATGGTGGGTCTTATCTCTATCAGGTATAAATACCTGATGAGAGAGAATGAAGAACTGGGAGAAAGACTCTTCTGAGTAGTCCCTACTGACAGGACTTGGGGAATTATGCACAAACAGAAACACATTTTAAAAAGCTTCACTGACATTGCTGATATTACATGAGCCTACGGTGGGGAAAGCAAGTTATAAATATGGTATTCCTTAAATAAACATCCAGTATTCCAGGGGTGTATTTTCTGTAGATGAGACCTCTTTTAGTTTTGTGTTTAGATGTAGCAATCACTTCCGTGAAAAGCTGCTAGAAGCTTTCCCCATGTCCAATAGAGTCAATGCCAGACAGCTCCAAGACAGACCTGCCACTGGTCATGACCAAGCTCCTCAGCGGCAGTGAGAGTATCTCACCACATTAAGAAGGAGGAAAAAACATGCTGTCCAACAGCACCTGGAGAAGACAGGAGTGAAAATATGTGAGAGTAACAACTCTCCAGACACCGAGGTCAGTGAAGAAGGGGAGGTGGTGCCCCAGGTGCTGGACCAGAGATATTTCTGCAACCTGTGGTGAAGACGAGTGTGGTAAGGCAGGCTGTCTCCCTGCAGCACGTGCTGGAGAAGTTAATGAAGGTTTATTTTGTCTGGGTGGGACCAGAGCAGGGGAAGAGTGTGAGGAGGAAGGAGCATCAGAGACAACTTCTGATGAACTGACTGGGACCCTCATTTCCCATCCTTCAGTGTTGATCAGGGGGAGGAGGTAGAGAAAATCGTATTTCCCTCTCTCTTCAAACTGATGAGGGGGAGTGATAGAGTAGCTTGGTAATACCCAGTGTCCAGCCAGGGTCCATGCACCTCAGTCAGCAAGGTCTCTGAAGGACTTAAGAAGGGAAAGAGGAAAAGGGATGTTTAGCTGTATGGCTATGATATTTCTGAATTCATACTGTGCTTTCACGGATAATTGTTGCTTCACAAAACCTACTTTTAATCCCTGTTGGGAGAATAAGTAAGAGGAGATTTGTTTCTCATAATGATCCTCTGGATCTCCTTGATCTGTTTTAATTTGTTGCTTCAAGGGTTTAGAACCATACAGTACCTCAAGTTGGAGGGGACGTATAAGGATAATCAAGTCCAACACCCTGCTCCTCACAAGACCACTTAAAAATAAGCCATACAACTAAGAGCATCATTCATCTCTTCCTTGAACTTTGACAGGCTTGATCATGACCACTTACTTCCTTGAGAATCCTGTTACAGTGACTGACCTCCCTCTCAGTGAGGAATCTTTTCCTAATGTCCAATCTGAACTTCTCCTGGCACAAATTCATTCCTTTTCAACAAGACTACAGTGGTGAACAGATATGTTCACATTTAAAGGCCCAGTCTTTAAAGACCGCAGTCTGCTGGTATTTTATGTTTATTTCAGTTTCTTAAAAATGTTCAACTATACTTAATAATTCATAAGGTAGTCTTGCTACTGTTCTCATGATAGTGTTAAGATTGAAAGATGAACCTCCTTATGGCTAGGGTTACAGCATTTTAAATATTCAAAAGCAATGCACACAAACCCTGAGCTATCTTAACTGTCATCGGTTCACTCACTCATCTGAAAATATGATGGCTTTTTTTCTTTGAGCAACTGAACCCTTTTAACTCCACAGCACACAGTGTTGTACTAGCTTTATTACAGTCAAGATCTGGGAAAGATCTAGAAAGGGTCTAACAGAATACAAAACAGAAGTTGTATATTAAATTTATCATGATCTATGATAAAGCTCATGGGTCTGTAAAACTTGTTTCTTCAGCTTTCAGGGAAGAGATATTTTATGAATGGCCAGCCTAGACCATAAACAGAGAAAGTTCAATTCATCAAATCTAATTTTTGAAGTCTAGCTAGAAGGCTAACGGAATGCAGGGTTGCAAATATTTGCCCAGAAAAGTTCTAAACAAACTTTCCAAGTTTATAAATAGTTAATATGAGTTAGATAGAACTTTTCGAGTTTCTGTGAATGTTATCAAATGTTAAACAAACACGTCTAGAAAAGGTCATGGGTAATTATCGGCCGTGGATATAAGCAAGCTTAACAACCCCAAGAAAAAGTAATAGTATGTTAACATTTATATAATTTTTTTTAGTATTTATGTAAAATGGATAGTAATTTGTTCAGAATATTTTCTTTTAAATACTGTATATTGGTGGTGATTATTATTGGAAAGGAGAGACCTCATAGCAGCATACAGCCTCCTCATGAGGGGAAACAGAGGGACAGGCACTGATCCCTTCTCTCTGGTCACCAGTGACAGGACCCGAAGGAATGGCATGAAGCTGCATCAGAGAAGTTTTAGTTTGGGTATCAGGAAAAGGTTCTTTACCCAGAGGGTGGGTGGCACTGGAATAGGCTCCCCAGGGAAGTGGTCACAGAATCACAGAATGAGTCAGTTTGGAAGGCACCACAGTAGGTCATCTGGTCAAACCTCCTTTTTCAAGTAAGATTGTCCTAGAGACACAGCACCAAGTTTGTCAGAGTTCAAGAAGCATTTCGGCAATGCTTTCAGGCACATGGTATGATTCTTGCAGCTCTTCTGTGAAGGGACAGAGTTGGACTTTGATGATTCTTGTGGGTCCCTTCCAGCTCAGGATACTCTGAGTCTATGAGCCTGTGATCTAACAGCTCCCACAAAAATCTAAAGGCAGACAACACTAATCAGAGGAAAAGTTTTCACATGAGGAGGGCTATGGCTATAAATATCTAAAATGGAAGAAGGCTCAGAGGAGATGAGCAAGGGCAATGTGTCCATGAATCTCAGGGAATAATACAGGATATGACTGATCACAGTTGTTTCAAAGAAGCTGACTTTATCTTAACACAAAGGAGACCAGAGGTTGGTCTTTGTTTTAGATAAGCAGCTTGTCAATTGAGTGGATCAGCTGGTGGTGTAAATGTTCCTCTTTGAGCTCATTAAAAGTATGAATGTCTCCTTAAACTAGACAGACCAGCATGGGGAAGAGGGGAGAATACATGACTAAACCCAATGGAGAGTATAAAATAATCAGACAGCTATCAAAAGAATTATGAAGAGAGCAAAGGGTCTGGCTTGGTTGCAATTCACATTTTCCTTAGTGATGACTTGAACCACCCAGAGCTGTGACAGAAAGCATATTCTAGATACTGGTAAATGGGGATCTTATCGGTATTGTGAGTGAATTGCATATTGCAATTTTTGCTACATTTTGCTAAGTAAATTTTAAATCAAAATTTAAACCTTCTATATGTGGGTTACCTAAAAGAATTTGACCGGAGATTATTGGACTCTGACAGTGGTTTAGATAAAGAACTGCTCAACCATACTGTTCAGAATGATTTAAATATAGACTTTTCCTTTTACTCTGTCTTATTGAAAGCATGTTAGAGATTTTTGAAAATAAATTAAAATTTTAATTTTAGTTAGCAATACACTTGTGATGTATCACAATTTTTTTTTTTTAGTTTTTACATTTTTATTAGCTTTTTCCTAACTTAGTATGTGTCTTCTCTGTGTCATTACATCTATCAATCACTACTTACTAATTGTGAGGCATAAGATCCCTATAGCTGATCACATAACAAGGTGCTAGCACATTGGTTTGCACAGGTGTAGAAGAAGAAAAATACCTACTGCCATATATCTTCTCAGACTCATTCTGCAAATGAAAAAGTGTTACAGAAAAAATTTATAGCAAGGTCAGGAAGGTACTGACGTTTCTAGAAAGTCATTAGAACTGCATTATCTGCAGAACTTCAGTGTCTTCTGTCCCCTCATGCTCCCTTCCCCAATATTATTTCTTTATACTTTTTCATTTGGTATATTTTATTCTCAGAATATTTTTGTATTCTCACTGTACAGTTGTTGAATGTCCCTTTAATTTCCTCCCTATACCCTTAAACTGATTGCCCCCATTTAAACCTGTAATAGTCTTTCAGCAAGTAGGATTTTTTTGAGCCGTATATTTGCTATTAATCTTCTCCTAGGCCTTCCCTTGCAGATGCATCTTTCAACTTTGTGGATATACTGTATCATTACAAAAGGATACATAAAACTCTTGAAGTTTTGACTTCTAAAGCCATGAAACCAAGACCTGACAGAATTAAGGTTGAAACTCTGGCCTGACATTGGCCTCATAGTATAAATTCAGTCACACAAGTAATCCTCTTAAATAGTTCATTTTTCCATGATCATACTTGTAGTTCAAATAGAAAATTATTTTAATCCTCTAAGCAGTAGAAGTACATTAAATTCAATTCTTTCAAATTTATAGTGAAATTACACAGATAGTCACAGTATAAGAGATGCAAGAGAAACCACCTGATCATGTACTACAGAGCCACCTCACATTTTTGGTCATAGGTTGACTGCAGTGTAGAATATTTAGAGCAGCACTGACACTCTAGAATGAAAGGGAAATAAGTAGACTGCTCAGAGAAGACACTCCAATAATTTTTGAGTCATGGTTAGTAACATACATTTCCCTGATTTATAATCAGGGTTGATTAACAATACTATTTGTTGTTTTAAGACATTTGGAGGAGAACTTTTTTCAATCAATTTTGATAATGTGTTCATTTTTTGCTTAATGAAAAATGAGAACCTTTGAAAAGAGTGCAAAAAAAAAAAAAAATTAAAATACGTCCTTTCATATTATTTTCCTTTTTCAAATAGGTTTGGTTTTGGATTTTTTGGCATACCTTTACTCCTTTCTTCTCTTGTCCCTTTGAAAGGGAAAAAAACAGAAGAGCATAAGAAAAACATCAAATCTTTTTGGTTTTTTATGTATTTTATTTTTGCCTACCAACGAAATGACAACAAAGGCCTAAACAATCCTATTTTTCCAAATTTCAAATCATTAAATACTTCTGTCAGCACACTGCATGTGTTCATGTTTTACTAGTGCATTCCCAAATTTGTCATTGGGTTCTAATCATCATCTCACCTTCACACAACAAATGTGAAGCTGAATTAATTGAGAAGTGATGTATTTCTTAATTTTTCTTTGCATCACTTAATGCATTTATCAATTTATTCTTTTGTATTTCATGTTTAACTATTTTTTAAATTATATGTTAAAATTTCCCATTAGTTTTTTGTTTTCTGAATATTTGAGTATAGAAACAATCCATATGGCTTCCAATTTCCTTTTTGCCAGTTTATTGTACTTTGCCTTGGCACAATATGCTAGAAAAACAGCTAACTGTTTCAGAAGAAAATAAGCTATCCTTGCTTTAAAAGGGCAGTGAGGTTATTTAATATTCCAATGAAAACAAACAAACAAACAAACAAAAAAAACCCCAAAACAAAAACAAAAACAAACCACCAAAACCAAAAAAACCACCAAAACCACAAAAAACAGCAAAAAAAACAAAACCAAACAAAACCAAACACCTCAAACCCTTTCCCCTCAAAACTATCCCCNTTATTTATTAAATTATTAAAACATTTCAGAATATTTAATGCACTCAAATAGCCTTGTAACCTTTTAATTTGAGCTTACTGAATAGATGTAATACTGCATTGTCATACCAGACAGAAGATTTAACTTGATTAATAACAGTATAGAATTATTTCTGGTAGTTCATATTTTGACAATACAAATGTATACAATCTATATTTTTCTTACTATTAAAAATTAAGGACCTGTTTTTTAAAGTAATGTTTTCTAAGTAATGTAGGCAATATTCTTTAGTGATACTAGGGTGAAAAAAGCAGAAATTTTTATTTCTCTCTAACAAATGCGTAAGTACTTTTAGAACTGTAATTGGCAATCAGTGGAAGATTAAAAAATATAATAGAGAAAAAGGAAGACAGCTACATACAATTGTGTTACTAGTTAACCATAAGACTAAAATACTTTAAAATAATAGTAATTACTCATAAGGTAGTTAGACTTAACCTCTGTTCAACTACTTAACAACAATTGTTGTTACAGTACAGGCCAGTATATTATCCTCTGTCTCACAGACTGTCCTTTAGACTGAAATTGTCAAACATAAACTTATGACCTATTTTAANCCTCAAACCCTTTCCCCTCAAAACTATCCCCTAGAATCATTCAGTTTACTAGTATAGTAAATAGTCGGAATCTCCCAAACCTCCTGTATCATATATATCTTGTTGACTTCTGTAGTATTATTGCATTCTCTCTTGCCCTGTTGTCTTTTTTCCTCTTCTTCCATCCCAACAATAAACACATTCTTGTGAAAACACCTGTGAGGGACTAAAAAAAATTTTGAAATGGATACTTTATACAAGTCATACTATTCTTCTTATATTCAGTTTTGTGTTATTTTTTCTTTTGTCATATTGTTCCACAATGTGACATAGAGCTTGCTATTGAGGAGCTCCTAGCTAGGCAGCTCCTCAAAAATAAAGCTTTGCTGTAGAATTTTATGTGGGTATATGTTGCATTTGGAAATAATCCTAAACTGATGCTCGCTNTTTATTTCTCTCTAACAAATGCGTAAGTACTTTTAGAACTGTAATTGGCAATCAGTGGAAGATTAAAAAATATAATAGAGAAAAAGGAAGACAGCTACATACAATTGTGTTACTAGTTAACCATAAGACTAAAATACTTTAAAATAATAGTAATTACTCATAAGGTAGTTAGACTTAACCTCTGTTCAACTACTTAACAACAATTGTTGTTACAGTACAGGCCAGTATATTATCCTCTGTCTCACAGACTGTCCTTTAGACTGAAATTGTCAAACATAAACTTATGACCTATTTTAAAATTCGTATTTATTTTGTAGTTGCATGCAGCAGACATTGCATAAGAACAATCACAATAGCTACTTTAAATTTTAGTTACCATTTAGAATCTCTATGCCTCCTATACTTAATATGAAATGCCAAGAGTTAGGGACTTCATGTATGCCCAGTAATCTTCTGCAGTTATATATCAGTGATGTGCTACATTATTCTAAATTTGTTAAAGAGAGCAACAAATGAATCCTGTCTGAATGGCACTCTCTCAAAGTAAACATGGAGATTTGCAACATGGAAGATTTTTGTTTAGAGATGAGAAAGCTATAAACTTAAATGTTGAATACATAAAAAAGTAATAGGATGAAAAAATGTCTTTCCATAAAAATCTTGCTCAGGTGAATGCATTTTTTTAGTATGTAGTATTTAGGACCGTGTGTTTACTGGTCAGGTCATCCATTTACAAATCTAGTAGCACCAGTGTATGTTGGTCATCATCTCAGAACACAGCTAGAAAAAGATTTATGCTCTGTTTCAAAACTGTCTATTCCAGTCTTTAAGTAAATAAACTTATGGGGTAGCAGGCATAATCACAGAATCACAGAATGTGCTGAGTCAAAAGGGACCCACAAGGATCATTGAGTCTAACCCTTAATCCTGCACAGTACCATCCCTAAGAGTCATACCATGTATGACTCAAATTCAACTTCCCATCAACCAGAACTACCAGGTCCCTTTCCGTGGCACTGCTTTACAGTATCTCATTCCCCAGTCTGTAAGAACATTCAGGGTTGCCCCATTCCAGGTGCAGAATTCAGCATTTTCCCTTATTGAACTTCGTATGGTTGGTGAGTGCCCAGCCCTGCCTTTGAGGGAGTCAACGGCTCCTTCCGTTTTGTGTCATCTGCAAAGCTGCTTGGTATCCCTTCCAGTCCTGTGTCCAAGTCATTAATGAAGATGTTGAAGAGCACTCAGGCTCAGATGGAGCCCTTAGGAACCCCACTAGGTCATGAGTCTGATGTTCCCCTGTTCACTATTACCCTTTGTGCTTGACCCGTGAGCCAATTCCTCACCCACCATATGGTGTGTTTATCCAGCTGTGTGCTGGATATTTTGTCCAGAAGGATCCTGTCAGAGACAGTATCAAAAGCTTTACAGAAGTTACTTTCCAGTGAATGTCTGAAGGAGTGCTAATGATGTCTCATATACATAGAGGAGATTGCTGTAAAAGATGAGTTTACAGAGGTAAGTTATAGGCTTTAGGAAAATGAGATTTGATCATTCAAGCATTTCAAGTGATGATCATGAGAAAGTTAATGAACTTGAAAAAAGGTATTAACTCTCCTGAGACAAGCTCTTGGTGGCTGGGAGGTAATGATACCTATTTGCAGAAGGAATTGTGATAAGGCGTAACAAAAGGAGAGTCAATTAAACTAGTTACGAGAAGTGTTCCTATATGTTTCTGTATTATAAATACAAAAATCTATTACTAAAATTTTAAAAAGAAGGGAAAAAAAAAAAAAGAGAAAAAAACAACAACAAAACCAAAATGGAGTTTTTATACTTTCTCATCTAAAAAATAATACATATTTGTTAAGACCGTCAGTGTCACAGATTCTATCCCCATAGGGGCCATTCACTTAAGATTTGGATTCGATGATCCTTGTGGGTTCCTTCCAGTTCAGAAGATTCTGTGATTCTGCAATCCTTTCCTGTCCAAGCAAACAATCATTGCAGGGGGTTAATTATTTCTGTTAATAGAACACAGAGTTCAGTGTACTGTGATTTCATGAATAATACCAAATTCTTGGATAATCTAGACTCATTGTTAACACTTTTGTGACTATTCACAGATTTTTTTCAGAAATTCAAAATAGCTGTTTATCAGAATCCTGTTAGGCATCAAATTCTCAATTTTAAAAATAATATACTCCAGAAGCATAATCTGTGTAATGTCAGTTGTACAGCCAAGTCCATTTTTAGATGTAGCAGCCCAGGCAAACCGTAACATATAATTCCAAAAAAATTGGTTAAGTTTACAGAGTCATTTGTGTCATGCAGGTAATAGCACCAAGTACAGTAGGTATCACTGGATGAAAAAAAAAAAAAATCCATGAAACCTGATGTTATTTGAATTTTCAGAGAGTAAGAAACTTAAGAACTGTTAAACAAGAAACTATTGGTGGTAAGAGCCATCACCCTTGTCCACAGTTATTTCAGTTCTAAAACTGTTAACAAGCCTTTCATCTCAACTATTCTTTATCTACAAATTTCATATGATATACTTCAAAAGGATAAAGCTATTGCACTTGCATAATAAAAATTTAAAATAGTTTCATTTGTTATAAAGTTATAGCCACAAATATAGTAAGATTACAATAGTGGATACAGAGTTCCAAAACTGAAATAAAATTATTCATGTTATTTGGCAACATAAATTAAAAAAGACTCTATTGGAAAGTATTCTTTGTCTAACATAATTTTTGCTTTTTAATAGCTGATAAGTATATTTATGCTAGTTTGGCAAGAACAATGCTTCATGAAGAGGGAAGACCTTCATTCTCAAATCACATGAGAGTACTTCAACACATTCTCACAGCCTTTTGATCCCTTACAGTTAACTTAGATCTAAAATAACTGTTTGTTTGTAGTCTGCAGTTATGGAGCTAAAATGACTAAAGAGGTTCTTCAACATTTTATTATATTTCAGTCACAAACTTTCTGACCCCTATAGGCATGCAGCTGATGGAAGTCTAGTGTTCAAAATAGGACTGTAAAATCTGACAACTACAAAGCAAATTGGTCTGCATCTTGCCTGCACAGCAACCTTCCCAGCCCTCCAGTCCAAAACACCAAAACCCAGATATCTTCATTGGAGTAAGTCTGTTAAAAACCGTGAACACAATTTTTTGCATTTTTTCCATATAGTTTTAAGTTTTTACTTACTCAAGCCTGTAATGTTAGAGAGAAATAGAAATTTCTGCTTTTTTCACCCTAGTATCACTGAAGAATATTGCCTATGTTACTCAGAAAACATTATTTTAAAAAAAAAATCCATAACTTTTAATACTAAGAAAAATGTTTAGGCTATGTTAATTGACAATAAGTTAAATTCCCAAAGTAAAGCCTGTTTTTCCTGTGACAGTAACAGGTGAATAACTTCTCTGTCTTTATTTCAACTCATAAGTTTCTTCATTAGTTTTCCTTCAAAATTTTCCTGTACCTCCTGAGGTATTCCCCTCATTAGCAGTGAGGGTCTTTGGCTGCCAGCCAGGACCAGCCCACCACAACTGTCAAAGAAAACCAAGTACTTTCACCTCTGTCCCTTGTTTTTACCTTAGATGTAAATACTTATTTAGAGTAGAACTTGTTTTGTTTTCAAAGTAGAAGATATCTGAGTACTCACTGAAATAAGATACCAATAGTACTTTTATATGTATAGCAAATGCAGAAAAAAGTTAAGAGAATATTCCTGCCGAATTTTCTGCAATCCTACTGAACCCTAAAAAACCTCCAAAACTGAACATCTTTTGAGTGAAGACTGACAGTGGAAATAGGTTGATCTTTGTACTATAAATGCTCTTCAGTTGTAGGCTATGCAACTCAGCTTCGCTGTGACTTCGAAAGAAGGGGTGTGTAAGGAAGATTAGAAAATCTGTCCTGTATAGCAGAGTTTTCTAACCTAATCAACTCTATGACACTATTTTAAAATTGACAACTTTTTTTTTTTTTTTTAGAATCGTTAATTATCCATTTATATCTATCACATAGAAATGGAAAATTATATGAAATATCTTCAAGGATAAAGATAAATAATAAGAATGTGTGCATTTTAATATTAGGATAGTTTTTCTTGCTATTGCCTTGCTACTTCCCCTTCCTTTTGTTTCAGTTTAGAGAAAGTATACTGATCTTTTTTTTTTTTTATGTAGCTAGGTAAAAATGAAAACAGAAGTCTTTATAGAACACTCTTCATAGCCAACAGTGAAAAATTACTGTCCCACTTTTTTTTTCACACAGAGAGTAAAACAGATGAAATACTGTAAGTTTAGTGTTAATAGTGCTCATTCTGACAAAGACCTTAGCTGAAAAAGGAATTATTTAAATAAGAATGACACAAGGGACCAGAACTTAGTGTAAACTCTTAGGCACTGACTGAGATTTGCTTTAGCACCTACTAAGGAAACCCAGCTGCTTCTGCACCTCAAAATAGACATTTTCTCTGCTCAGTGTGACAGGTAGAGCAGCTGCTCAAGGACAGTAGTATCCCTAGGAGAAATTTGATTACAGAAAAAACATATGATCCTAAATAGTCCATGACATATAACCAAAACAGTCACTGAAGTGTGATCAACAAAGTCTGCAAAAAATGAATATGAAATTCTGAGCATTGTTATGTAACTTTATGGTGTAAATTACTCAATTATGTCAGGGAAGGGTTGGCATTAGATCAGGTCCCTTCAAACCCTTAGCATTCTATCATTCTATGATTCAGTGTGCTTTGTTAAAACTATTAATCTCCTTACAAACAATGACAACTCAAAAGTAAAACTGTGCTAATAAGCATTTAAATATGTATGTTTTTAATCAGAAAAAAAAAAATCAAATGTACTTCATGGCCTGATTATCAAACTTACACAATAGAAGTGAAATGTATTTAATTGGATCTGCTTTGAGGCATATGATATGTTTGAAGTTGAATTTTATTTGCTTGCCATTGTGAAGCACATCTGTTGATTTGAACTTTTTCCTTGAAAACACTCCAGCTGTTTTCTCTATTCTATGCTAATTCACAGGAGTGATCCAACAAGCAGCTTCAGTGTTTGTTAACCATGCTTATTCTTCATTACCATTTGATGGGACTTAGGAGAAAGTGCCATAGCAGGCAGATGGATTTAATCCATACCACTGAAGGTGGTGGATGGGAAAGTCCATTAAATTTGTAGGTTGTTCTTTTTCCACAGTGTACATAAAATAATTGATGGACTGCGATATGATCATTACTCTAAGGTATCTACCATCAGTCTTTGTATTGACAAAATAAAATTTACTGAGTTAGTAACTGGGATGAGACTATCATATTTTTCACATCAACTATAAAATGACTCTTGCTAAAGATACCATAGACATAGGAGTTTGGTTTATGTCATCTTAAATATTTCTTACCATCTTGTCAGCAAGGTGTTCTGCCTTTTGTGTGGGTAGTGGACTGGATAAGATGATGAATAATTGAGTATATGCTAAGGATGCCAACTGAATTTAAATCTTGGGATAAGCAAAGATGAACAAAGATGATATCAATGACAAGCAATTCTGATAATCAAAGAAAAAAAAATGATGGATCATGAATAATAGCTTTATTTTTATCACACCTCATTTGCTATATAATTTTCTTTAGAGTATAGTCATACTCAATAGCCCTTGAATAGAAAAAAGACCTGCATAGCTTGTTTCTTGACTCCTGTAGAGGCCAACTGCAAATTCTTAGGAAAGTGCCCATAAATAGTGCTGGTTTAGTTATCCCAGCTTTCAGTGTCATCCAGCCAAGGAACAGCATGAGCCAATAGTGATGAACTTTGCATTTCACAGCTTTCAATTAATTCCTTCATTCATAAAAGTAATTTTTATGCTCTTCAAATCCTTCCTAAAAAGATAGGTACATTTGGATATACGTGAATCCGTAATTTTATTATATTCGTCTGTTCTTTCTTGGCAGTTTTAAATAGAACTATTTCCACACTAAACCTCAGGAAAGGAGGAAAACATCAGAAACAAGAGCATCAATGTGCAAATCAAATAGTGGTTTTTGGGGTTCAGAACATTTTCATCTCAATATAAAGAGCTTTGAAGATAAAGGCACAAACACACTCAGAAACTCCACACCTTTTAGATGCCCAGTTAGATTTATGAAATTCACATGTGTGAACTAAAGATGGAGCATTTCCTGAAGAAATAACAAGACACAAATGTTTCATTTTCTTCTATACCATCTACAGGCTTCATACACTGAATTTTAAATACTTCATTCTAAATAACTAAGCATGTAATTTTCTGTGCTGCATAAGAAATGAATTCTAAATTTATATCTAAGCATGGGATGCACAATAGATAAATGAGAAAGTAGATGAGAAGGATGTTAACTTACTAACACAGAATGCTGGAAAAGCTCGCTATCAGAAACTCTACTGTCTACTATACTTAAGCATCTGTTAATGTGACCAAATTCACATTAGGGCTTGTAAACCAGAGCTTTGTCAGCTTATGTTTCAACAGGAGCAGCTGCATCTTCTGATATTCTGTATCTAACTAGCCGGTGAAAGACACCTGGGAAAAGAGGGTGTGAAATGAAGCAAGTGTGAGTAAATTGCAATTGGTCATGTTATTCAGTACTGATTAGTGATTGCAGTAGTGGCTACTGATTGACCTGTCTTTAAGTTCATCTCATTTTTTTTTCTACTTTCAGAAATATTCTATGGCAAACTAGCTCACAATTGTTAGATAGTACTTTCTTTTGTTTGCTTAACTCTAGTGGTTATGAATTGTAAACTGTAGTGGCTAACAGTTCTCCATTCTTGTGATTTTAGACTAATAATTTCGCCCTGTTTTGAGAATAGACATATAGATATTTATAAACTTTTTCTAAGGAGACTATTTACTTCAGGTATTCAGTTAGGAAATTAAAAGCATAGCTTTAGTTTCCACCTTAACTATTCAGATACAAATTCTATCTCTTCCATTCAAAACAGAATGTTCTGACAAGTAGTCTGTAGAGCAATCCTGGTACATACACAGTACAAACCAAACAGCTAAGTTTGTCCCCTGCATTTAAGTTCACAGGTACACTTAGACTGTCTCAGAACAGAATCAGATACGTAACATCTGCTGCATTTTCGACTTGACTGACTCCACATCAAAATTAACTTTGACCTGTTGACAGTGGCTTAACTATTTGTATCAATGCCATATGCCATTACTTGTGTATAGTCTTCACCTAAAGAAAATGTGACTGAAGAGAGGCAAGAAGGCTGTCCACTTGTTTGGCCCTGACCTTCCAGCAAGAAAACCTTCCAAGGTGTAGATTAGACTGAGCTCACTGGAGAGTTCTGTTTTAGAAAACCTTCTATAAATGGGATGATGTGGTTAAGAAGAGAGCCTGCAGTAGAAAGGACAAGGAAATATTTACAACTGGAAATTAGCTCAAAGCTAAATCTCAAAAATGGTGAAAAGAAAGCAGCTTTCATTGGGTTCCATGACCACACACTATTTTTGCATGCAGAGCCTCTAAATTAATAAAAGTTTGTCTGGAGAACAAGATCAGATTGGATAAGAGGAAAATTATTTTCGGACTTGAATTTAATCCATGTCACCCATAGATCTCAGTATTTCACTATTTAAAGTGTCACCTTTTCCCCATGTGTTAATCTTAGAAATTAGAATCTTGTTGCTATATGTTTAAAGATTGTAAGGGCATCATGATATCTCTGCTGATGTTACTCAGGTTCAAGGCATGACCCAGCCTGTTGAGGTAGGTCCTGCACCAGACTGAAGATTTTGGGATTAGATTTATTTAAGATTGCATAGGATTACTTACATAGTGTAATCCTCTTCTAAAATCTCACATTTACTCAGGGAATGCTTGAAGGGCAACTCCCATCTACTTGAATTGACTCTGTCTGGTCCCTGAAGACAATGAAACTGAACACTAAACATGTTACCAACTTGCATTAAAAAAAATAAAAAAAGAGAGAAGAAATGTAAGATATGTAAACACATCATTCAGAAGGAGTAGATTTGTTTTCTGGAAGCAAATAAAATCAGATGCATGTGTACCATGGAAATGTCAGACATGCATAGGAAAAATGTCCCAGTGCTGCTAACACAAAAACACATAAAAAGTTAGTAATTTTAACCTCAAAAGTGAAGTCTATAGTCTGTACACAATTGCAAATATACTACTAAGCAATGTCAAAATGTCTACAGACTTCTTTTGCCAGTTATTGCCTAGGATATTCTGAAAGACGATGTTAGGAACTTCAAAAAATATATCTGAGATTCACTATTAGCAAGCATAGAACAAATACATTCTCAAATCTTCAGAAGTCTGATTTTCAAATCTTTAAAACACTTTATTTCTCCCCTCTTGCTTTGTCATTGGAATTCATATTATTCCCTTGATGTTTGCATGAAAGCGACATTCTAGTTAGTGGTTACATATTCTGCTCTCCCTCTCCAAGAAAAATACTTGCATATTCTGAAAAAAAACCCAAAATCCAACAACAAAACAAGGATCTTTATGNAAATAAAAATACTTAAAACATAAACAGAAAATGTAAAATTAAACTATTATAAAACAATTTTTAAAGAAGTCAGAAACAACAGAAAATGTTATTCTTTTTTTTTCCTTTTGAAAAGTAATTCAACCTACAATTCTTGAAGAACTGTCACTCACAGATTGTTCCAGTTAACAGACTGTCACACTGAACACTATACACAGCTCAGAGAAATTGGCACTGTTCCAT
>VXBX01008455.1:78815-135769 GCA_013400415.1 Scytalopus superciliaris
TTTTGGTGACACTGTGTACCTATATACATCATACATAACTACTCTTTATTTCTCATCCTTGGACTGTGAACTATGGAAATGCACTTTTATAGTGAGAAAAAAAAATACAATACAAAATCTCAGTACAAGGAGGAAATATAGTTGTTCAAGAAATAGTGGAAGTAGATAAAGCTGACATATGCTGCTCAATTATAAGATGTATCTATAGAGAATGTATTGAAAATCCTTTGATCCGGATATTTTCTCAAGCACTTTCTTTTTGAGGAAGCCTACTGCTCTCTTCTGTCAAGTGCATTTGTTTGCTAACTGCTTTTATAGTTGCACATGATTTTTTTTTCCTAAATAAGCTTGCAAGTGCATGTGGAAATTGTAATTCACTTTACCAAAGCACAATAGTTCTAAATGTACGTGGCATTGAACCAGGATTTTTTGAGCAGAGTCAAAGAGTTCAGTCATGCCCACCATTAGTAAAGCTTTTACTGTATTCATATCCCAAGACTTTACCTTTGCTGTCAAAGCAATTTAGCTACATCTCTATTTTATGAGGCCAGGAATCCTGAAGCAATCTCTAACCTGCAGTAACAAATAAATAAAACAGAGTGCACCATTTTATCAATTTAGCAGTATAAATAATGAAGTTAAATCAGACATTTGTTGAGGTCATGACAAATTAAGTCTCTTCTGATTTTTTTATTAACTTTTGCATACATATGAACACTTAAATTTTCCTCTTTCAGCTTCTTTACTAAAAATGTATTTCTGCCATTAGTATCTCCAGACTTTGCATCATATTCCAACTCCTTTAGTTATGAAATATGTATTGTGACAGAAACAAAAGTGAGCAAAAGAAATCTCTCTTTCCATGTCTGATATTTTTGAGCAAATGATAAAATGTACTGAAAGTCATTAAGGTTACATATATTTAACTCATCAGTCAAAATATTAAATTTAGAAAAGTTAAATAGTATGTATATTGCTAAGATCTTAGAGACTTTTATCTTTTAGTGGTTTTCCTTTGTTATGTATGGGTGGAGTTTTTTTCTTAAATTAATGAAATGAAACATATTAGACCTTTGCTGCAAATGTCATTTAGACATTACCACTTTGTACTTTGAATCTCTTTCTGGCTACGAATGACCCCCTACTTAGCTTAATAGATTTTCTTTCTTTTACAGAGGATGTGCTAGTTAAAGCTAGAGAAGTAGGTAGCATTTTCATGTATTTACTGTTAATCTGTGCTGGTTAATCTAACTCCTAAAGACTAGAAGTGTAGTGGTTAACACAAACTGGAGTATGCCAGATTAATGAATTTCTTTTAAAATTTCTTTAAAAAGTGTAACCTTTCATGATACTAAAAGAGAATCCATTTTGTTAGAGTTTGGATTGAGTGATCAAAGTGAAAGCAAAGGAGCATAGTGGAAAAACTCAGATTCAAGTAACTAAATTGCACTGATGGGCATTCCTTCTGGTTAACTGAAAAAGGAGGATTACATCATGACTCCACAGCATCTATCTAAGTAATGTAGGAAGATGACTGGGGGTAAAATTAGAGAAATATATGAAGTTATATTCACATTCTAACAGCAGTTATAACAGTACAGAAATTACAGGGTGAAATTCAGTTGCTACTTCCTGGATGGAATGCAGTTGGCATGCAAAGTCTGTTTCACAATGACTGTCCACGCACACAGTCTGCAATCTTAAGCACCTATTAAGGGATATGAAACAGAGGGTAGAGAGGAGTGGAGACACCACAGACAAGCTCTGCTGTAACCCTTTCAGGGAGGGGAACACAATGGTACCATGTAGCAAATAAACCACATAGCAGCTGTCAGCCAGGAGAGACAGGTGAAACTGTCTTGCTGCTGAACCAGCAACCATGGTGAAATTGCTCTTCTTAGATGAACTTGGTATATGACAATCTATCTGTATAGGAATATACACGTCCAACCCAAAGTTACCTACCTCCAAGGTGTGATAAACCCTCACTGCATATGTCCTCTTTATTTTATTGACTATATCTTTAAGAGTGAAGCATGAGAATTTTGCATCAATCAGTAACAAAAATATGTATGACTAGAGTCACTCAAGCTCCACATGAATGAAAAGAAACAGCATAAAGTAAGAGTAGAGGAATTTAGGGGAGACTCCATTGTCACTTCTGGGACCAGTTGATGGGTGGTACCTCTCTTCTCCTCCATAGGAATGCCTATTTGGTAAGATTTATGCATGCTAAATTATTATTTTGAGCTAATTTTCTTGGTGATTAGAGCCTGTCTGTATATTGCTTTATATTCGTTTCCGCAGTCAGTCACTATCAACTGCAATCTTTGAACCTTAACCTTTCACCATTCTATTATTAATAAAGTTGGTGATTCTGTAAACTGTTTAGAGCATACAGAATCTGTAAAGGACTGTTTAGTCCTTCAAGGGCACTGTCAGTCACCAGTAGTGGAAAACATACTTGACAAAAGTGGGGAGATTTGGGAGGGGCACCTCTTTCTGCTCTGTTGGAACATGTCCCTGAACAATTTAGTCAAGCCACTCTCCAGTACAGTGGACTGTTCAGTAGAGTCCCCACAATGGCATACTGACAGACTGGTCAGGCACAAGGTTCTCAGCTTCTCTGGGGCATCGGCAGACTGATCAAATATAAAGGATTCAAGGAAGCCTCTCCTTTCACATGACAGATAGAGTAGCCATATTTTATTGTGGAAATATGAGAGGCCATAGAAACAAGGAATCTTTCTCAAGATCACTTAGTGCTGCGTTTGCAGATATTTGTCAAACTACTGAGTTGTTCTGTGTGCCGTTGTGTTGCACCCACCATATACCTTTTCTAAAAGTGGGTAACATTAACAATCCTACCACTATGTGGAGAATGTTGGAGAAGTTATCCCTGTTTTACTCTTATGACCCAATTCTACACTATGCAATACATGGTGTAATCATACGATTCTACAGAAAAGTCAGATCTTGCTTCAGTGGTGTATTCTGTATGCCACTGTTTGAATACCAGATCTTTACAAGATCTTTATTGAATCTTCATCTTCAAATATTCTATGGCAGAAAAAAAACAAAGAAGTGCTTCTGCTATACTAGAAGTACACTGCAGTGGGCTTGCTTGTCTATTCTACCTCATTTTCAACATGTAAGGGAATTTTTTAATTGGCTGTTAAAGCCTTGTTTCAGTCCAGGTGATCTAAATCACTTGCCTGAAGTGTCTGCACTACAATTCTCAATTTCCAAATTAGACTCCACAGGGAAACAAAACTGTCCCTTCCAGAGAGCAACTTTTGAAGACTGACAGATTAGTTAGGCTGGTGTAGAAGTTATGCAAATTTGTAATTATTGTTGTCTAGTGCTATATACAAGTAGTCCCATTACAACAGAGGGGTAATTCTTTTCCTAACAGTGACAGATTTTGTTCCAAATTAACATTATATCCTTTAACAATTTTTATTGTCCCAGCTTCAACTTTGAATGTCATCTCCTATACAGAGCCAAAAGCAACAGTCAAATGGTATAAAAGTGAACACTCAGGAATAGCTCATTTTATTATGATAATTTTAACTAAATTTAATGAACTTTGGAATCCAAGAAAGACACAAGCCATTTAGAATAGTTTGGAGATTTGAACTTTGTATAACACCGTAGTCTAAAGTCCTGTGGACATCTAAACATTCTTCAAAGGAAGTCTAATTCTTATTAGCCACAGATTGTCTACAAAAGAACAGGCTTACTATTAGAAACATTATGGAAAAGAAGTGACAGGTCTAATTTTTACTCACATTCCTCAGTCATATCATTCCCCTCATTGCATTTTTAGGAAAAAATGTGTACACAAGAATCTCTTGCTTTCTGCCCATAAGAGAACTTAATATGACAGATAATCTCACCACTTACATTTCTAAAAATAGCTGTTGTTTTTCCTGTAAGAATTTTGCACAATCTTTTTCAGATTAATGCTATGACTTACTGTTTTTATGAAAACTATTCCTATATCCAAAAAAAAAAAAAAAAAAAAAATTCACAACCCCATTTACCTTGCCTTTCCTCTTATTACCTTATGAGGTCTTTAGTCTTGTCTTCTCTTTTATTGGAGTCATATATAATAGCTGTCTTCCCTGCAGACCAGTTTATGTTTTAAATCTTTTAACCATGGTAGAGGTTACAGCATTTTATTAGCTACCATTATTTTATTAAAATACCCTAATATTTTCTGTCTCATTTCAGTCTATACAGTTTATGTAGGTAATTATGAAAGAGGTTAAATTCCATAGTATTAATACATGTATCTTAACATTTATTTCTAATTGGTTCATCTTACTGGAAACAGGGAAATTAGAACAAGCTAGAGTTACACCAAATAAGATGTTTTACAATGTCTTTGGCCATGGTTGAATGTTTTGAATCAATAAATTGCTGTCAGTACTCCAAATTTTTATAGTTCCTAGCTAACATTTCAACACCAATTAGTTGCTACATTTTAGATTTTATATGATTTTATGGAAAAGGTGGGAAATAACATGGTTGCTTATTGCTGACCACAGTTTGAGAACTGATAATTAGACTCTTGTCAATCTTTGAGTCTGACATCAATGCCTTCTTCAGCCAGAAGGCTGACATGAACTTCCTAGGTGGCATCTATGTACACAGTCATTCATACCTTTAGAAGGAGTATAATTCTGCAGCCCAGCTTTACCTGTGAAACAGTTTACAAGAGGTATAACAATCTCCACCTCAATCAGTATTTAAATATGCAAAATTTAAGTTTTGATATTTAAGAATACTTTATTTCAATAAGATTGTCTGTTTATTTTTTCCTCCTGGACATGAAGTGTGGAGTGGCTGAGGTTTTTTGTGGGTTTCAATTACTTTTTTTTCCCTAATTATAGCATTATAAAATAGTATTATGATTGCAACCTTGCCAAAATTCAGCCTTTTAGCTTTACAACCTGTACCTTACCTTACCTCAATCTGTTTTACAACTAGCTAAGTTTACCTATCTCTTGGTGCAAAAGATGCAGAATGCCACTGCAAAGAGAATTATTTATGAAATTTCAAAAGCTATTTCCTTTGAAATATTCAAATGCACAATGAAAAAAACAGGTAAGTGGTAGAGGCAGTGCTGTTATTCAGACACAAAATTATGACAGTTAAGTAAAACCTTGGAAACTCAGAACACTGACAAATTTCTATTTTTGCATTTAGCTGGAGCACTTCAGTGTCTTGCTGCTGTCCACCAAATGGTATTAGTCATTCCATCATCATTGCTAGTAGAACATATCATGTGATTATTTCCTGTTCCTTTTTATTTTTTTTAATGCACTCAGATTATGAGCATGATGAGTAAGAACAACACAGGTTTTTTGGGTGATGGAGGAGGGTTGCAGCTTCAAAAGGAAGAAAATCTATATTGACATAGGTATCTTTGCATTCTCACAGGCTTCCTATTTCTGAGATGCTTCCAGCTTCTATTAAAAGTTTCCATGAAATGTTCTGCATCTACTTGAAAAGTTCACCATCTCCCACTCTGTAAAATGTTGTGTGCATTTGTACATCATTAAGAAGTAAATATTTCTTACCTTTTTTTTTTAACATTGCATCACATCATGGCAATCACCCAGAGTTATGCACTGTTAATAGATGCAATATTTTTAAATACTGGGCATTATTTTTAGCAGTCACCCAGCAGTTACTTCACTACTTCCTTTAGTGTCCTGGAGGTGAATTTAGAAAAGTAGCCGAGCATGTAGAAACAGCTTCGTCACCTTTAGTTTTAACAGCTTGTTAAGTCTTGGCAAGCTACAGCTAAACCATTATATTTCCCAGATGAAAATCAGAAGGAATTATTGGTAGGAGAAAACAGGAGGCATAAATGCTAGAAGACAATGGGAGCTTTCAGCAAAGCAGTTGTTGGATAGATTTGTGTAAGCCTTTGAACACATATCTTTACAACTCCTGCTCAGGTATTTTAAGGTGAATGCATATAGTATGATTGCAATGAGGACAATAAGATTTGTTACTTCAGCACAGGTAGTACTGAATTGTAAGGTATGTATGGTAACTCAAGTGTCTGATGTCAGCAAAGCCTGAAATTCCTACTTTCCAAATGAACTGTATTAACTATGTAGGCAGTAGACAACAGTAATGACTTTTGAAATGGAAATACAAAATTTCATCTTTTCATTTCCAAAAACATCTCAGTTTAGTACTCTGAACCTTCTTTGTACTTCATCCAGCAGGGAAATGTTCTGATTCTGCATTTTTTATTTATGCTTATATAATGAACATTTTACTAACCTCTACCTAAAATGTGGACAGAAGTGAAAAATAAGAACACACAGTAGCTTGTAAAATAAGTCAAAGAGAAGAAATTGACAGAACAAATGAGTTACAGAAGTCATCACTGACAGTGATCCTAATGCTGATGCTAAAGCAAATATAACGACAATGAAGTTAAGCAAGAATGTCATTCAGATCAGTTAGTGAGACTTCTGAATAAAAAGTTAAAATACACCCTCCCAGGAACCAGATTAAGCTTTCTTATGCCAGAATAAGTCAAGTCTCAAAGTCAAGTTAATTTCTCTCTATATTTACAGACTGAACCACAGGATAACAGGCCTCAAATAGCAGTTCTAACTGTATTTCTTGTTTATTTGAAGTGCAAAGGATTCCCTGACACAATACTTACTATTAATCCTTAATATAACCAGGTCAATACATTTGTTATTTTCCCACAGGTTAAAAATTTGCTTTATCCTACAGATTACATTTAGACAGCATTACAAATTGCAGCAATAGAGGCAAAAAAAGAACAAATATCTCATAAAAAGCTATTTAAGGTATGGGCAAACAGGATAATACACTATCTGAAATATTTGTTGAAAAATTCATAATCCTGAAGACCGTTAGTCCCTTCTGATTGCAGAGGGTTTATTCAGGCTTTTGGGATGAACTGTATGCTGTTCAATTTTACTTAAGTTTGTGGCTTAGTGACCTCAGCTTTTAGTTCCACAGTCCGTATTTTCACACTTATAAGCCATGGTTTCTATATTTAAAGGGATTAAATTTCTGTGAACCATTATTCTGCTTCCAAAATTTTTATCAAGACTAGAAAATGGATTGGAACCAAGGCATTCCTGAGTTCCCTCCATCCCATCCTCCTTATCCCTGGAGCAGCTTCTATATTCCACCTAATGACACAATTAAGATTTTTGTGAGAAATCCTATTATGGTGATTCACCCTTTGTCACTAGGGCTCCCAGGGTTTAAATTACAGATGTAACTTCTTTTTTTTTAATATCAAAGTACTTCAAAAGCTTGGAATGATGAAAGGAGAATAGAGAAAAGCAAAATATCTATTTACCTATCTATCTATCTACAAAAATAAATCACAAAAGGTAGAAAAAATATCAGCAATTTTAAAGTCTTATTTTGTCTTGTAAGTTAATAGTAGATGTTCTGTTTTCAGTTTTATCATGTGTATCTTTTACACTAAGCAACTTACTAATTAACTACAAATTTATTACTATGAATTTCTATTATAATCAGGGATTCTTAAAAATTAAGTGTCAGAAGAGGAAGATGAAATAGCTAGATTACTGTCTCATAGGATGTTTAAGAACCAACTATGCAACATGACTTAAAAAAAAAAAACACCAAAAAAAAACCAACTAAATTTTAGATGTGCAGAGTAATGTCTCCAGAAGCAATGGATACGTAATAAGGTCATTGTGCAAGACCTCAGCTGGCATTCTCAATAATGGAGAAATAAGTCAGGAAAGGTTAACATAGAATTCATAGCTGTGATCAAGGACACAGAAAATTGAATTATGGTTGGGAAACAGAGGTTAGTAGTTCAACTTAGGAAAATAAAGGCTGAAAGAGATATAATTGATGCTTATATGCATGAAGGTAAATATTAGGCTAGATAAAGCTAATGTTGGATGTGGGTATACATGAAAATATTAGAGCGTTACCAGAATAGTAGAAGAAAACTCAATAGGTGTATGCCAGAGCTGACATCTTCATTAGATTAGAAGATCCATGCAGCAGCATGGAGCTGGATCAAGTATCTCCTAGTTTAATATTTCTCAGTATTATGCCACTTTCCAGTTGTATTAGGAATGTAGCATTACATGTCTTATACAACTTCCCATTAATGCTGGAACTCTATCAGGGGTAGAAGAAGAGAAAATATGATGACCTTATCTTTGGTCCTCAATTTTGGATATATACAGAGGGCTCCCAACATGGTATTTTAGATCACTTTTTATACAGTTCTTTTTAAAGATAAGAAAAAATCATTACATTCAGATTTCAATAATGCATCATCTTTATTAAGAAGTTTTGAAGGAATCTTACCTAGTCTCTTGTATATGACTGTTTGAATTGACATTTCTTGTAAATTTCAGACCTTATACAGTTTACTAAGCATTCATAAGGAAAGATGGTAATCCATGACAACAGGAAAGATTTCTGATTATTTCAACATTGAAGTTTTAGCTTAGATTCTAAACACGAGTGGAAATTTTGACAGGTTTATATGTGCAGTAACTGGCCCCAATGTGTTCTTTCTAATTAGTTAGTCTATATATTTATCAAAAAATCTATTTGCAAATCTACTATCAAGCTGAATCTTTTCTGAGTTTAATATTTTCCATCAGCTTTGAAACTACAAAAAGTACTAAAGTAACAATGAAACAAAAATGACTGTTCAAATATCATTAATCCAAGGGTGAACAGGGAAAGTCTGAAAAAGGGAAAGATACATCCATTGCAGACAATACTAAAAAAACATATCTTATTTAACAGCAACTGTACTGTGCTAAACTGTCCTCATCCTAAACCAATCAATAATACATCATTTAAAGACTCAGGAAAATGAATCCAGCTGCTGGGAGGAGAGGTTTTGTAATCAGAAAGAAGGTTGATACGGGTGTGACAGCAGTGAGTTATAACGAAGTTTCAGAGAAGTAAAGTAGGCTTTGTCCATCTCTGAACAAAAACGTCCTGCCATAGGTCCAATACAAACTTTTGCTTCACTTAGAATGAATAATTATTCCAAAGGGAAAGTTCCAGGTGTACAGTGAAAACCTCCATCTCCTGACCATCTCCTGCAAATTTCTGAAAGACCAGAAATGGCATTAAGAGAAACAGAATAGATTACCACCTTGAGGCACTATCTGAGAAGCCTTTGGGCTTTGAAGAAGTCTTGTTTCAGGAGCATAAACTTTTTAACATCTTTTCATTTAAATATATTGTAATGGCTTTTAAGATTAAAAAAAAAATCTTCTATCCCTTCTTTTCAAAATTCTTATCTAATGGAGAGTTGTATTTGATCACAATTAAACATAATTTCAAAGATGCAAAGGATAAATTTGTTTCACTGTATCCAGGTTATATTTGAAAATATAAATATTCTATAAAACAAGTGTGCTGTATAAAATATGCTTATTGGAAAATTATTCTTTTTCATCCATCCCCTTCACTGAAATATAACTCTCTGACAAGTTACTTTGAACTATAGGCTATATAGGAAGGAATTATTATTTCAATTAATGTGCATTAAAATACCTTTTGATGAGACTTGTGACAGTAAGACAACATGACACAAGGGAATCCTCTCAAGTTGTGTGACTTTTTGCTTGGTATTGTCACAATACTTTTAAAGGAGGAATGTTAAATCATCTGAAAATGGGAAGATGAGGAATAAAGTAATTAAAGTCTATGTACATGACACAGATGATGAGAAATAATAAAATATTTGCTCTTTTTCTGCCAATAAAAGTTATTTTAAAAATCTATGACTCTCTGCTGTGCTTTCCAGGTCCAAATTTATATGTTTTTTTAGTGTCTTACATGTGTGATTTAAAGAGGTTTTGTTGTAACTATATTCTACAGTTACATATATGTATATTCAACTATAATTATAGTCTATATAACCATCACTATGGACAGATGTATACTATTTTATAATATCTTTAACCTTTTACCACACCTTGTTAAATACATTGTTTTTCACTTATGAAACAGAATTCAGAGTCCAATAGATAAGTGAATGAAGATTTCCACATACAAAATACCTGAGTGCTTGTGTCCTAATCCCTGCCAACGTATTATTGCTATCTTTGCACTGTTTAGATTTGTGTTCCATAAACTTTAAATCATTGGCAGCTTTAAACACAATGTACTACATAGATTTCTAAAATGTCTAGAGGACATGAGACCTTCAGATTATGGAGTAGCTAAGGAGTGACCAAAAGTTAATTGCTTAGTTCTTGCAAAAATAAAGACAGCAAATAACCTTCTGTTTTACTTTGGGGGGAACAAAACAACAACAACAAAAAACCCCAAACCCCAAAACAAAACAAAACAATTTCATTCTGACTAAATTCTACATAAGTATTGAAGTACAAGTAAACACATAAAAGACTGAAGGCTTGATTAAAAATTTTATCATCACTAATGCAGTAAAGGTAGTACTATTAGATAAAATGTACTTTATTTAGATCAGATAGGCACCTTCTTGAAACAAAAGTAGACTAACAGAGTTTGCATTGTGATGAGTACCTAAGATGAAGTCTGAACTTATATCAGTGTGAAAGAAATAGATAACAAATGCAAAATCTAATAGGCCAGACTTGAGGAAAAAAAAAATAAATCTATATATTCAGTTATAATACTCAAATAATAACAACAGAATTTTTAGTTTGGAAATGTATTGGGTCTGCCTTGGTATCTATAAAGGCGTTCATACCAAACCAGTGTTTTGGCTACTGCTGAGCAGCACTGAGAGAGCATCAACACTGTCTATGACATTCCAGATCTTCTATCAGTAGGCTGGGAGTAGGCAAGCTCCTGGGAGGGGACACAATTAGGACAGCTGACCCAAACTAACCAAACAGATACTCCATATCATATAATGTCTGTTTAGATAAAAAAAATCTAAGGAAAGGAGGAGGAATCTGGGTACATTTGTAATTTATAAGTTTTGCCTTCCAGAGCAAATTCTACAAATGTGGAAGCTCTGCTTCCTGGGAAGTCTGGACACAGCCTGCTGGTGGGAAGTAGAGAATAAAATTTTTGTTTTTTCTCTTTGCTTGTGTGTGTTAAACCTCTCAGGTTTGCTTTAGTAAATTGGCTTATCTCAAACCAAAATGAGTTGTTTTCCATTTTGTTTTCTATCCTCTGTCCAGCTGAGAAAAGGAAGTGACAGAGCAGCTTGGTGGACACCTGGCATACAGCCAAGGTCAATCCAATACAGGAGACTAATTTTAGTCAAACCTTTTTTTAATGATGTAATGCGTATTCAGAATTTATGGGAATAAAGTATTGTTTCATTTAGTTATGAAGCAGAAAACAAAAGAAGGTAATTGCCAAAGAAATTTCAGGGAACACTCTTCTTATGAAAACTTCCATTTTACTGCAATCAGAAGCATTTTGGAAAACATCAAGCTTTTATCTTGTCTTTGGAAGTGATATCGATATAATATTTTTTGCATTGGTTTGCAATACATTTGTCTAGGTTACTAATATTTTTTCAATATCTTAACATTGATTAATATATGTGTAGAATTAACTGAGAATATAAACAACTATAATGTATGAATAGAAAAAATAATTACTAGCATAATTTGCTTGCAATGCAATAAGACACTACATCCTTAATTGTCAAAAGTCTTATCAACTGAATTATTGAATAAATCAAATGTTGATATGTTACAGATTAGATAGTTTCTGATTGATCTTCAAGTCTCAGATAATTCCTTGGGTATTCACCTTCTTAATTCTGTTTCCATTTATTTTCCATTACAAGATGTCAGTTTCAATGTTTGAAGTGCCACAACCTTTAGTATTTACAAAGAGAACACAGCAGTTTAAAAAATACTAATAAACTCACATAAACACAAACCCCAAACACACAACACTATACAAGAATAGCAACATCAGCCTCTGCTCACATCAGCGACCTATACATCTCTTCTTAAACATCTGAGAAAATAGATAGAATTTGTACAATGCAAAATCAATACACTATTAGTTCCTTACCCTGACCTACTGTCACACCATCAGGACTGATATACCTTGGCAATGAAGAGAAAATCCAAGCCTCTGGACTCTACTTACAAAACAAAATAGCTTTTTTCCAACTTTTCTGAAGCCCATTAGTGTTGGATACAGCAATCATTTAAGCTAACATACCTATCACTGCAACAGCATACATTATTTTCTGCCTCAAATAAAAACTTCTATCCACCACGGCAATGTGATACTTGCTAAAAGAGAAACAGTCTTTTCTGCTTCTGTCTACCTGCTCAGCTTTGTTGATGAATTATTGCAGTGACACCAAATTTTTCTGCCTTCCAGATGAGATTAAACCTGTTTTATATAGTACAGTGGGGAAGCATCTGCTTCTGCTGATGTGTGCATGTTTCAGGATATAGCAAGTTTTTAGTCTCTGTGGAATATATTTAGTATACTCTCTGTACAGTCCATTAACCTAAAAGTTGCATCCATACAAATATTTTAAATGGTAATGTGTCATAATTTGACTCCAAATGCAATCGAAAATTCTGCTAATATACATTAAATGGTGACATAACAGTGTGGAAGATGAAGCTTCTGTTAAACCAGATAACAGCATGCAGCAATTAGGATATTGATTTTTAGGAAGTTTTTAATAACATATTACTGTGCTTCATGCACTGTATTCTACATTGCTCAAAAGAACCTGGATAAATGCCTGCAACAATAAATTTCTACTTATGGAGACTGAAGGTTTTTTTATTTTTTCTATTTGTTTTGTTCCAAGATAAATTTCAGTTACATTTGGAACTAGGAATAAAAATCAGACAAACAAACAAAGAACAACAAAATTTCAGCATGATTTTATACAAAATAGAAAGAAAAAGAAGATGTTTTCCATTTGTAAGTTTTCACTGACTTTTTATGACTACAATTTTTAGATAATATACAGGAAAGAGTGCAAATAAAAACACAAAACATAAAAGCAATGAAGAAAACATATATCAAAATGAATTAAACTGTTTCAGTGACAAATATTTAAACATTAATCATAGCTTTTAATTCAACAGAAAAAACAAAACCAAACAGTCTAAAGGACTTCCTAGGTTAGAGAAAGGCACAATAAGAATCAATGATTAGAAATAAATTTAGATATATTTACAGAACTACATATATCTAATGACTATCTGAGTCTTTTTTTAGGAGATGAATTCTATACACTTTTTGTTTTAATCAAAATGAGAAACATTACCAGAAACATGTTTTCCCCAGTAAGAAAAGTAGCGAACCTTATACAAATGTAATATTACATAGTTAGACAGCTTTTTAGAAAAATCACGAGACTCGATCTTCACATTACCTTTCTAACAAAAATCTGTAGCATGATGTCTGTACTGATATGTTACAGAAATATATAAAAACTAAAGGAAAAAACTGTCTTCCAAGGATAGAATTATTCTTTAAAAAACATTAGTGGAATTATTCTCTAATAGCTTCTGGTCTGTATCTATCAGAGCTCAATTTTCATCATAACTGTGAGGTTTTATGATAAAGATAACAGAACTTTTTGCCAAGTTAAATAAATCAGTCAAGCATATAATGTTAAGAGATAAGATTTTTCAACTATTGCAAATTTTGGGTAAAGTCAGAAGAAGATCAATTATTACACTCACTTTGTAATGTGTATCAGATGCAAAGACCATTACGACCTTGACAAAATTACAAGTATATTGTTGCAGTTTAATTATCTGTCATTCCATATGCTTATACCCTTTTGACTTTTACAGAAAAATGGGGATGGAAAGAGAAAGGACATACTGTTGTCAGATTTGAAAGTACAATATCAGAATACGTGTAATATTGAAAGAAATAAAAGCATTTTACACAACTTTATCTCAAAATATCAGAAGATAAGTTTCATTGACATTATGTAACCATGAAGCATAGGATAGCTAAACACGAAATAACCAATGATCCTACATTTTACATATGTGTTCTTGAAAAAGCTCAATGAATGGGCCAGTCTTGTCTTGATTTTGAGCAAATAATTTGAGTCAGTAACAACACTCATCTCCCTTGGCTAGCATATTAAGGGAAGTGATTCTTCCCCTCTACTCCATCCAGCTCCAGGAGCCCCAATATAAGAATGATATGGACTTTTGGAGGGAGTGCAGAGGAGCCTCACAAAGATGGTCAGAGGGCAGGAACACCTCCCCTATGCAGATAGGCTGAGAGAGAGAGAGTTGGGGCTGTTCAGCCTGCAGAACAGAAAACTCCGGAGAGTAGAATAGCCTTTTAGTACCTAAAGGATGCCTACAAGAGAGTTGGAGTGACTTTTCATACGGGCATGTAGTGACAGGACAAGGGGAATAACCTTAAACTGAAGGAGGGTAAATTAGATATTAGGAATAAATTCTTTGCTATAAGGGTGGTGAGGCACTGGAACTAGTTGCCCAGGAGGTGTTCAAGTCCTGATGGATGAGACTCGGAGCAACCTGGTCTAGTGGAATGTTGTTCCCATGGCAGGAGGATTGGAACTGGTGATCTATAAGGTCACTTCCAACCCAAAGATTTCTATGATTCTGTGAGTATATGACATATGATTGAGAGGTGTTCTGAGAATATTAAACAATGGTCAAAGTCCAGAAATACAGAACTTTGTATTTAGTTGAAACTATATTTCAAATAATAATATTGTAATAGGGAATAATCTTAATTTGCAGTCATTCATTGTACCATCAAAGTGTGCTATTACATAAAAGCAGTATCTAATGACTTAACAGATTTCTTGCTACATTTGAATGCAATATATTGTCAGAAAGCAAGAAAGTCAGAGTAGTTGATCCTGAATTATAGAATAGACAAAAAGTGAAATATCTATGACTAGGAAACAGATTTGTAATTCTAGTGTCTCTTTGTGTTTGCAACAGGTGCTATCTGACCAATAATTTTACAGCATTTAAATAAACAGGGGTCCATATCCACAGGGTAAAAAAAAATATCACCTGAAGAAATATGGCTTTTAGTTCTTGAAAATTCAGATTTTCTTCCCAGATACTGGAAGGTAACTTAAAATACTTTTTGGTAAAGATAAATTTTATATGAACAGATCTATTAACTTATTTTATTATTTAAAATAGAATCTCTTAAATGTTTGGTGTTACTCATAGTATTGTAAAATATCCTGATGGAAGGGTCGCACAATGATCATTGAGTCCAGCTTCAGGCTCTGCACAGGATAGCCCCAAAACTCAAAACATATGCCTGAGAATTACTACAAGCTCCTGACCTAAATCATTTGCATCTGTGAATGATAGTGTTATCCTGTTGGTGTCATTGTCAAGAGGTATTGAACAAAAAAGAAAAATGGAATGGTATATTTAGTAGGTTAAGAGGATGGTATAGTTACTAATAGTGGCAATTTCAAAATCTATAATTGGTTTGCAGGACGAATCATATTTTAATTGTGATTGCCAAATCCATTTATCACATTAATTTTTTCCAGCAACTTGAAACTTAAATTCACATATTTTCAGTTTTTATATATATATATTATGGTCAACACTTCAAATACCACATGGATGATAATCTCACATGTTGCTTATGGGATACTGCTATCCAAAATAAAGATTAATATAGGATACCAGAAATACCCACTTTTTTTCACTGGAGGCTTAAATTCAAAACCTCATCGGTTCACAAATTACGTTTTATTTCTTGAGCTTGTCTTAGCCCCTGTGTGTCCATATCATTAAAACAATATTTCTCCCAGAATAACTGGTTTTGGAGAAAGGAATTTGAAATATGGAAAGGGACAGTGTACCTGTCAAGCTACCTGTTCATTATCAAATAGGGCAATAGAGTAAAACAGGACAAACCAAAAATGTTTCAGGTAATATTTTTGCACAGAAAGACAGATGGAAATTTTGAACTACTTTGTCATGTACATCCAGACCTTTCCTTGTTACATCAGTTCTTTGGTATTTCTTTTAAAAAGTTGTAACCAAAGTTTTGTAGATTTTTTTCCTTTTATATATGTGCAGTCCTTTTCAATAGTCAATTAGCAGATAGCAAAGTCAATTCACATTTTTACCTAAAATGATCACGCCAATTCCTATAGTAGAAACTGTCCACCTTTCACAGAACACAAAATTAAATAATGTGACAGCTTAATGGAAAGCAGTATAGTGTAGACTAGAAAACAAACATGCAAACGAGCAATAAGAATTAGAATCCTAGTAATAAAGATCTATTGATAATGTATAAATTAAATTAATAGAAGATAGATTAAAATAGTGGCTAAATCTCTGATCATTGGTAATGTCTACTAAAAGATAAACACAGAATCAATTAGGCTGGAAAAGACCTCTGAGATCAGAGTCCAACCTATGATCAAACACTGCCATGTCAATGAGACCATGGCACTAAGTGCTGTATCTAGTCTTTCCTCAAACATTTTCAAGGATGGTGACTCCACCACCTTCCTGGGCAGCCCATTACAATGTCCAATCACCCTTTCTGTCGAGAAATTCTTCCTAATATCCAACCCAAATCTCCCCTGGCACAACTTAAGACTGTGTCCTCTTGTCCTACTGCTGGTTACCAGGGTGAAGAGACCAACCCCCACCTGGCTACAGCATCACTTTTCAGGTAGTTGCAGAGGGTAATAAGGTCAGTCCTGAGCCTCCTCTTTCCAGGCTAAACAACCCCAGCTCTCTCAGCCACTCCTCGCAGGACATGCACTCCAAACCATTTACCAGCTTTGTTGCCCTTCTCTGGACACACTCCAGCACCTCAATGTCTTTCTTGAAGTGAGTGGCCCAGAACTGGATACAGGATTTGAGGTGGGGCCTCACCAGTGCTGCATACAGAGTACACTTCCCTGCTCTGTTGACCGTGCTATTTCTGATACCATCAGGTTATTTGGGGGGAAAATCTGCAAAGTCAAGACATCCATATAACAGACTGAAAGGTAGAGAACTTAAACTTGATATTAAAATTACAAAAGAAATATAAATATATGACATTCTATGGGGAAAACATTAATGTCTGAGTCCTGAAGATCCTACAGAATTGGGAATTTGAATGGAGCCTAATTTTCAAATTCTTGATTAAGAGATGACAATTCTTTGTCCTCCTATTTGTGTTGCAAGAACACTCTTGACATCTGTGCCTTCTGGATCCTGGATATAGAACCACTGTGTCTCTTTTACACAGACAGAAGCAAGCAATAAAACTCTAATAATGTGTGAAAAATTTATGGGTAACCTGTCTCAAATATATAAGATATTAACATGGTTTCTCTAAAATATGATTGAACAAGTGTAGATTAACTTCTGTCAGAGTTCAGACTTAAAAGTTTTAGAAACACCTTGAGATATTAACAAAGTCATAAGGATACCAGCTGTTTCTCAATAATGTGTTAATAATGAATAAACATGCTCAAAATAAATGCTTACATGCTGGATCTCAACCCTTCCTTTTAGCATTGAGTGTCAGTGCAGGTCTATCAGTAAAATGCTTGAACAATGACATAATTTATTTTAAAATGCCAATTAACTTTTTAGAGGAACATTTATGTAGTTTTCATATTGTTCTACAGACTTGTGAGAAGTGTAAATTTTTTTCTGGCCAATGCACCAAATAACTAAAATGAAAACTAATAATTTTACACATGATTTGGTGATCTGAAGATGTCAATTAGTTTTACCAATTTTATTGCTATTAATTCTTAAAATAAATAATATCCATGAAAGTGTAAACCTAAGTAAAAGTAATAATTTTTCAATGTCTTTTTATTCAAAGAAGTTTCTGGAAATAAGAAATATTTTTTATATATCCAAGTATGTATATAGACATACATTGTGAAACCAGGCTTGGTTTGTGGTTTTTTTTTTAATTTGGAAAATAAAAACTTCATTTACAAAATTATCAGAGTCCTAAATGGACATAATGTCTAGTTAGACATTACTGTCACTGGTCTAAAAACATATTTCTAACAAACATAAAAATAATTCATTTTCCAATTGTCTATTATGTACATGTTTAAGGAAAATACAAGACCAAGGTTTCTCACTGCATTACACCTAAGTTATCTGAAAATTAGTTTTCCAGGTGAAGCTAGTCCTGCTGGATCTATATCATTAATGTGAGTAAACATCCATCCCAAGAAGATGCCCAACTTTTGTCTTGGACGTTTACATTAGAATGAATTGCTCACTAGAGGTGTCTCCTAGCTAGGCAACTTTCCCACAGGCTTGCTGACTGGAAGCAGCTGAAGACAAAAAAAGCCTGAGTATACAAACTGATCTTGGAATGATAATGAGCTATCAATGCAGATCAGTGGAAGCAAAATAAATTCCAAAGTACTTCAACTAAAACTTTATCCTTAGAAAAAACAGGGAATCAGCTTTCATTATATTCTAAAATCCTGAATATGATTCTCTTTCTTCATGTTCAAGACAGATAGCATCAAACTACAAAAGATGCTGACATAAGCAATGACAATGATAAAGTGAGTAGGGAGCTATCTTAGAAGAGGAAATGGAAAAAATACAGCTTGTTCAGTCCAGCATAGTATTTCTCATATACTGCCAAAAGACAGGATTTCAGCATTAGAAGCAGCTTTCTACAGATATTAACTGTATGGGCTTCCCATAACTGTGTACATTAGCCAAGGAACTACTATTCTGTTAGAAGCTAGGCTGTGAAATTTTTTGTCAATTGTTTCTATCAAAAGCAATCTAGCAAAAAGACAGAAAAAGGGTATGACACCTCTTTAAAAACACATCAAAGTTAGAAGCATCAGCAAAGAAAGAATTGCTGTTTAAGCCACAAGTCAGT
Organism: Scytalopus superciliaris; assembly: GCA_013400415.1. Taxonomy (NCBI): domain Eukaryota; kingdom Metazoa; phylum Chordata; class Aves; order Passeriformes; family Rhinocryptidae; genus Scytalopus; species Scytalopus superciliaris. The sequence continues at coordinate 97,692 of VXBX01008455.1, forward strand.
CCTGGCACAGTGGTGGATATTATATGTGAAAACATTTGAATCACAAATTAAAAAAATGTCCAATAGTCATAAAATGTGTCCTAATCAGTGCTCTCATAGAAACAGACCTGGCAACAACAAGAAAGAATTAAAATAATTGAATCAATATGAAAGAAAAAACTATTATAAATCTGGAAGGTTCTGAGGCCTTTTCTGGGTCCAAAGACCAGGCACTCCCTTGGAGAGCTATGTTTTTCAAAATGCTTGCCGAAAATTTTTTCTTGCTATATCAGGGCCTCTATTTTCTTCAAAAAAAGCCAACCAAAACCTTTTTAAATTAAATTTTCTTCCTAGACTTTGATTGTATGATGTAAATGAATTCTGAATCTTCTTAGTAACAATTTTCTACATTTCAACTACATATGAGACAAAAAGCGAGGATAACAATTGTAGACAATAAAAGAAAGAAGTAGCCCTATTAATGAGAGCTGTGAAACATCTCCAGCTGCTTTAAGGGGCATTCATAGTGCACAAACTGTCTGATAAGACAATGCAGCACGAGGGTTTGTCTTTTTCTGAAAATAACTGAAGTTATGATTTAAATAGTGTAATATATTGTAATTTCTTAGCTATCAAGTATTGTCATCCATACCAAGTAACTGTTAAGAAATCAACTATATTGTTAGCCCTATAGTTGCAGGTAAGAACGCCTATCTATAGGTGTTGTACAGAAAAGAGAGGTGAGATAGCTGCACAAGAAGCAATAGAACTACTGAATTTTATTGGCTGTCCATGAATCAGCAATTTTTTTAGTATTCAAATTTCTCAGAATTCAAAGATTTACAAAAATACACCTTTGGACATTATGACCATCTCTAATATTATCTCCATACTAAACTCATAACTGATTATTGTTATTCGACTAGTTTCAAATCAATGATCCTCTGACTCAGATGTTAAGAAAAGGTCTGATGTCTGCATGGTTTCAGTTTTCTGTATATTGAACAAAACTCTAATAAAATCCCAACCCAAACCTAGCTACATTAGAAACTGACAGTGCTCTAATACCAGTCATTAGAAAGTTAAAACCCAAAAGTTCCTCATGCAACCTTAGCTCATATCCAACAGAATACACATTAAGATAATCAATGTTTACCTAATCAGCCTTATTTTTGTTTAGCTGTTGTATTCGTATTTGCTAGCAAAACCACATAGTGTTACAGAGAAAGACAAACTTGTTGGAAAGATACTACCAGATACTACCAACTATTGTAAAAACAGAAAAGGTTTCTAGATTTATGTTATTCTTCACATCAAAATACTATTATCTGAATAATTCAAGTTTTGCTAAAAAAGTAATTGCAAAAATCTACGTAAAGCAAACGAGTGTGTAAAAGTATTAAAATAAGCCATTTACTTTCTCTAATTTTTGTTTTGACCAAATCTGCAAGTTTCTTGATCAGTTGCTTACTATAATAATCAGTAAAGGGATAAAATGGTTAATTTAAATGATGGAACACACTTAGTTGCATGCAAGAGTAAATAAGAGGACTTTAGAATTATGTTATTCTCAGTATGTGAAAAACAATTTGACTATATAAGAAAAGCCATAGGGGATACAAATGGGCCTAAAATATCTGTGAAATTAAAAGATCTATTATGCTAATATCTAAACAAATAGCTGAACTATTAATTCAAATGAAGACTAAAATATAAACAAAGCCTTGTCATCATTCATTTCAATTGGTTTTGCATAACTGATGTTCAATGTTTTCTATACATTACCTAAATTATAAGTATTCAACAGCCCTCATTGCCTTCTCTTTTAAAAGCTACCATAACCATATTGCAATTCACTCATGTTATATATGTAAAAAAGCCTATATTTGAACTCAGCTATGCTATGTATAGCATTAATCAGAAGTTTTCTGAAAAAAAACATGTGCTGTTAAAAAAATCTGATTGTCTGATTCTGAAACATTAAGCTGGAAACAGGTTATATTCTAATAACTTTTTGGTCACTTGACTTCAAGAAGTACAACAGAATGTACCCCAAACAGATCAACTGTTATACTGCTGCAGTGCTTTTGGGAGCTCTAGCCCAGAACATCCAATCCTGTTAGGATTTCAATCTGTCAGTTACCAGCTTTGATGATGAACTCGCTTAAGGCAAAGAGTGAGCTACCATTTATGAAATAACTTTTCCCACAATTTTCAGGGTTTTTTAAGTGGTGTTGGTTTTGTTTTTTGTTGTCTTGTTTGGGTTTTTTCCCCCCACATTGTAATTTAAATGCAATACTCTTGATAGGATATTTCAAAATAATCAAAGATCATTAAAAATTACTTCAGATCAACACTTTCCACTGTATTTCATGGAACATAATGATTGATTAGTATTTTGTGTGCATGTTATAAAACAGTTTTTTTAAAACAAAAATAATTATGACCTTAATGTTTCAGTCTGTGTCAGCCGAATAGTTACTGACTGCTGATATACTGATAATTAGGGATACCTTTGAGGCAGTGAAACTAAAAATTTTTGTGATGATATAAAAGAATTACTTAAGCAAAGTAGACAGTAACCAATAGATTTTGAAAAAGAAAAGGAACATAACTTACCCTCATAAGCACTAAGCTGTAAGGAAATGAGAGTCAGACCTCAAGATATGTAGTTTAGATAATATAAATGATTTGCTCTGGATAATCCTTTTTCCTCTCTGAATTCTGCAAAATAACCTTTTACAGCTAAATGCTGGACTGGTGTAGGTGAAAAGGAAAAAAAAAACAGGCCTAAAGCTATTAAATATTTTCATTGTCTGCATTTAAAAATTGTCAGAGCTATTGTTTTGCACTATGTTGCCAGTGCATTTTACTGCTACAGAGAAACAACGTAGTTCAAAGCTGAACTCAGAGGTGCTTGCTGACATTTGTGTTTGGTAACATCTTTCCCATGGGCAGTGCTTTAGAAATGCTGACTGATGCCTAAGACTTTGCCATGTGCCTGCCATATCTAAGTCCCTCTGGGCAGCAAAATAGAGTTAGTTCCAAAATTTCTGATAGAAAGGTGGCTTTTCCTACTATCAGCATGAAAGATTTCAAAAAGAGTGAATGATCCTTGAATATCTCAGAATTTGCTTCGTGGTAGTCTCGCTAGCCTATATTATTCTGGTTTTTAAAGGCTCGCCTATGTATTCCTGGAGAACAGATGCACCTAGAACAGTCTTGTTTGTCTTCATTAGTTCTGATCCCTGCTTAAATCTGAGTCCAGGTATCAAAAGAGATCCTCCTAGTGAGAATCATTGGTGCAAATGTGGCATTCACATAGGATCTCTTATGCAAGGATCTTTAGATCCAGTGCACCAGCTCAAATTCTCTGCTCTAGAACAAACATGGGGCTTGTATGTGTGCTTCCCACTAAATATTCTGCACCAAAGTCTTACATTCCTACGGGCAATGCTAAAATCATGTTGATTTAACTAGTTTGTAGATTTTGGTGGTCCATCCCCCCCCCCCCTTCATTTTTCTAATGGCTAATAAGTTTTCATTCCTGTAAGTACTTGGTATATAATTTTTCTTGCCTTGGTCTATCCAAGACTCTAATGCTCCTTTCCTTGAGAAGTATAATTTGCACATTAAGTCCAATATTCAGAACTTTGGAGAGACATTCTTCTTCCTGCCTAATTAACTATTTGACAATTCCATAGAATCATAGAATAATTTAGGTTGAAGGACAACCTCAGGAAGTCATTTAGCACAACCCACTGGCCAGGGCAAGGCCAATCTCATAAAGCAGAATTATATGATTGAATTTTATAAAAACCTTTTGTGACAGGGTAACTTGTGTGGGAACTGTGACAGGAAAAGCAGCAAGACCACTTTTCAAGAATCTGGGAAGAAAAATATTGTGAAGAGACAAGCCTAAGCTTAAACCACACATATGGATGTCAATCTAGTTGCTTAAGGACTAGACTAAAAAAGTCTCTCTGCCATAATAACAATTAGAGCTGCATAATACAAACAAGGATAGTCATACAAATCCTGTTTAAGACGTCAAGACAAGGTAAAAGTAAAGTGATGTAGTTGTGCAGTGATGATGCAGAAACATGCAGCAGATTCATAATGAAAATGTGCTGGTATTCTTATTACTTTATATATAGCTAGAATAATTTGCTAATTTTATTAAGAAAATAAAACACATGCATAACAATAAAATGATATTCAGATGGTTCCAGTCTCAGTCACGTGAAAGTAAATAAATTTTTGATGAGAGAAAGGTTGTGGTCTGTCTGAAACAAATACCTTTTTTTTTTTCCCCTATCATTCTATATTATATTTTATCTTCAAAAAAATAAACCCACAATAATTAGACAGCAAAAAAAAAAAAAAAAACTAAAACTTTACTATTTTCCTTTTATAATTTCCAGTAAACTCGTACCTGCTATATAGGTATCAGTTTTGAAATATATTAAAAAAGCAATAATACAAATATTTCCTTGTCTCAATTACTTGTGGTGTTAAAGTAAGGCTGTGAATATCTATTAATTAACATTTAGGAAGAGATTCTGCAAATAACCAGAGCAAATGAAAATACTGAAGAAAGTGTATGATAATTCTTGTGGGGTTTAGGTTGTTTGGTTTTCCCAATTATTAATTATTTCACAGAATGAATTAAAAATTCCAGGAAAAAAAGAATAAATAATATTCAGCTGAACAGAAAAGCTGAAATATTTGAAGATGCTGAACCTGTTATAGCTTATGAATTAAACAAAGTATGCCTAATTCTTTCTTCCTTTGAAAATTCTCAGGAAAAGCTTTCTTAGAACATCTTATTTAATACAGTGCAATTTATGAATAAAAGGGTAAAAATTATATTTTTATATATATAGTATGTATGTATACTTCCCTTTAAATTGTATGTGAAGACCTCTTTGCCTTATTCTGCCCTCAAAACTAAAGAAAATATTTAAATGCATTGCATTTGTGGTCTGAGAGAAACACTGAGCCACCATTTTTCAAATGATAGCAACATTTATAAATCTCATTAGAAAGCATGTTTATCTTAGCTTCAAAATACAAAAGAATTAACTATAAGATCCTTAATCTTTGTAAGCAACAGAAATAAGGCTATAATCTATTTTGAAAATGAAGCCATAGTATTTTTTATGTTTGGATGATAAATAATTGTTTTATTCTATGAGCTTGTAATTCTGGCAGAATAAGTTCCTCACTAGAAGAAAGGCCCTGGGGAAAGACTTCTACATAATTAAGTAGTATTATCTATTGACAAGGAATTAAGGAAGATGTTCCTAGCTCCTGTCATAGCTTTGGTAGATAATATATCCTTACTTTAAAAGTGTTTTTATTCTTTTCACAGGTTACTTATCCAGGTGTGCGGTGTAATACACAACATTACTTCTGTTGGTTAACAAATGAAAGTTTCTGAAGAAAAATAGCTTGACTTATTCCATAAAAAAGGAACCAAAATGATAAAAGATATTACATTCTATATTGTTATCTTCTTTCTTATTCCAAAGAAGAGAATTATTTTTTTCTGGGTCATCTAAAAATACTTGACAAGCTGCTGTAGTATGAGTGCTGCAAGCTATGCTAATTAAAACTGTCTCATTTTTTTGTGTCTCTTGCTCGGCACCAGTGTTCTCTTCCTATATTCTTGGAATGTGGGGCAACCAGAATTCTGCTGTTCATGAAAGACAGGTGTACTGAACCACCTAACATGAAATCTGCACAGATACTTGAAGCATTTTATGTTCCAGAATGTGGCTTCTTGACACACTGTGTCCTATGTAAACTGCTCAAAATGCTTTGTTTTACTAATTCTTTTTGAAAAGATTCAGTTTCATTCTTTTCTTGCCTGCTAACAGCATCAGATAATAATAATAGTAATGTATGACAGTAACTGCTAACCTACTTATTTTCAATCTAAACAAAATTGATTTGAAAAATGTTAAAACATTATGGAAATAACAAATAATTTTCTAACTTACATATTTTATGTGTAGTCATACGATGGATATTTTCATTTTGGATACATTGACAAATGTTGAGATAATCTTCCTGTTGCATAGTAAACTATTTTAAATTTATGGTACATTTCTGAGATAAGATTATTTAAATTATATATCTCATTTTTTTCACCAGTCATTTGAAACATCAAAGTGTTTATATTTCATTTGAAAACATCATGCAATATGGCACAGATATTGAAAAACTGAACCTCTGGAAGTGTGATCAGTTCTTTTAAGTGGTATGGAGTTTTACTCCTACATGGAAGTTTCTCATGAGAACAGAGTTCAATAGTATAGACTGGTAAATAAAATCACAACACCTGACATCTCAGCTATAAAGAGATATTAAATGCCTGCTGGCACGCAAAACACTGTTTTAAAGAAAAATTAATAAAATGCCTTAGTTGTTACCTTTTCTTAATAAAATACAAGCTGTTTCCTAAAAGCCGTTTTCCACTGGTAGAGCCAACAAAAGGAAAATACATGTAAAAGAGCTGTTCCTCAAGAAACATGGTACAAGTGGGAATTGTTGCATCATACAAGACCAAATTTTCTGAACTTCTTGTTTCTCTCTTCTGTTTGGAATGTCTTGCTTATTGGATTGCCATTTCCATAAATAAACATTTATCAAATTATCACAATATCAAAAAGAGAAGGTAAGAACTGCTGTTGTTCTTCCTTCTAGAATACCTACTGCTTTTTTCTAATGTACTTTGCTAGTGATTTTTGAAACTATTATTCCTGCTTTTCTCCAATTAGAGTAAGTGTCTATATTATCAGAAGGAAATAAAAAAACCCAAACCAAACAAACCCCCCCCCACAAACAACCCACCGCCTCCCAGAAAGAAAAAAAAAAAACCAAAAAACAAAAACAAACAAACAAAACCCAAAAAACACCAAAAAACCCCCCAAAAAACAACCAAACAAGGCCAACATGCACAGTCTTCTTGCTCTTCATAAAATGATCAATGCTATGTGCTTCATCTAAATATACAAAGTAGGATCTTCTTTTAGGTTCATAATTTAAATATAATAGATTATATGATAGCAGAGGAAACCTTACGTATCCTTCCCAATATAAAAACATATAACTTCTTGACTGATTTTCCTCCAAATACTAGAAAACACTTAATTTCTTACACCATCACATTAATTTACTTTATGTGAATTTATATCATACTAGTGAATCATAATCACCATGATTATGATATCACCGTGATAATCACCATAATCACTTGACTAGCAAACTCAGGATTTAGTAATTTTTTTTTTTGTTGTTTCCAATAATGAATTTTCAGTTTAGAACAAAAGTTTACATGTACTATTATAAAGAGTATAGCCTAAAAGTTTACCTTTAATCCCATTTTCCTTATTCAGGTCTTGAAACTCATACAGCACTATTTTTGTGACATCTGTTCTAAAGTGATTCACTTCTACCACTGAGTATTTTTTACTTCTTCATAACAGCATGATACCATTACAACTCCTTAGCTGTACAGTGGCATTTTGATTGGCATATGATAGTTGCATTTCCACACAGCAGTAAAATTAAAATAAAAAAAATGCAGTCACCTTCTACACTATAATCAAGCATGATGTATCTGACTACCCCTGATCATGTTCTTTTCACCCATTTGGGTAGAGACGGCCTCCTGAGTAAGGCATTCCCTTGCCTTTTCAGGGACTGAGGTAAAGCTGACTGGCTTGTAGTTCCCTGCACCCTCCTTCTTGCCCTTTTTGAAGTCAGGGGTGACATTTGCTTTCTTTCAGTCTTCAAGCACCTCTCCTGATCTTCATGACCTTTCAAAGATGACTGGGAGCTGCTTTGCTATGGTGTCCACCAGCTCTCTCATGGACTTGGGGTTTGCCACCACACCAGGTTTGCCTAGGTGTTCTCTAACCCAGTTCTCCTTAATCAAGGGCAAGTCTTCCTTCTAACATTGCTTTACCCTGGTCTCCTGAGTCCAAGATTCCTGAAGGCTGATCTTGTCAGTGAAGACTGATGCAAAGGAGGCATTCAGTAACTCTGCCTTCTCAGCATATTCTATTACCAAGATCCCCCCACTTAGTAATAAGAGTTTCCTTATGGGTGCCTCTTTAATTTGGAAAAAAAAAAAAACAAACAAACTCAAAAGATACTGTCTATGATTTGAGAGATCTTGCCTTTCTCCTTTCTGTGTTCTGCTACCAAAAGGCAAGTAAAGCCTGTTTAGTGGAAAAAAACCAAACCAGTTAAAATAAATTGTAGTACTCTTTAAAAGTATATATGGATAGTTATTTCCAGGCATGGCAGTTTCAGTTCATTAACAGAGTTAAGCAATGACTTGCCTTAGAGTGTAGTCCAACAGAGCTATCCCTCTGGTTTAAATCAGCTGCAGATTTAATTATATATATACAAAGTCAAACATTAAATATGACTTTTTATAGACAAGACAAAATCAGGTATTAAATTCCAAAATACAATGATCATTTTGTCATCTGTGCTTCTATTTCTTTGTCCCAGTAACAATGTGGAAATATTCTCTGGTTTAGGAAGGAATAAGTGCTTTGAAAATGAAATAAGAACAGTGAAACATAGAGGCAGAATTTAAGAAGAAAAACCTGAATAAGTATGAATAACACATTATCCTAAGTTATGTGGGCTTTCATTTTACAGCCTCAAAAACATAGATAATAGGGGTTATATCCCATTTTGCAAGTTGGTTCCCAATTCTGGCCTCAGAACAATCGGAAAAAAATTTCAGAAGAAGAAAACAATATAAATATTCTAACATTTACATTTACTTAATGATATTTTTTCTATATTCACTGCCTAAGACTGGGTGTTCAGTCCATAAACAAAAAATTCATTTTACAAATAGTGCAATATAATGACACCTTTCCTATAAACTTCCCAGAACTAACTCTAGTGGCAGGGGTTTTCAGCTAATTAGGCCATGCTAATACAATGTATATGCACATTTGCTATAGCTCAGCTGGTAGACAACAGCTTGTTAAACCACCAGCACAAAGTTACTTTAGTTCATGTCAGAGCCCTAGATATAGAACTATCATTTCTGAATTTGAGGCATAAGATTCTAGCACTTGATTCTCATATGATCATACACTAGGGTTGGAAGAGACCTTAAAGAATGCCTAGTTCCAATCTGGCCCTGCCATGGGCAGGGACACCTTCCACTAGACCAGGTTGCTCAGAGCTACTCCATCCAACCTGGCCTTGAACAGTTCCAGAATGGGGCATCAGCACTTGGTTAGGTAAAGTGCTCCAATGCCTCAGCATCCTCATGGCAAACAATTTCTTCCTTATACTTAATATAAATCTACCTTCTTTCAGTTTGAAGTCTTTACCCCTTGTCCTGTTACTACATGCACTTGTACAAAGTCTCTTTCCTGTTTTCTTGTAGGCCCCCTTTAGGCACTGGAAGGCCGCTCCAAGGATTCCTTGGAGTCTTCTCAGTGCTGAACAGCCCCAACCACCTGTCTGCACAGGAGGTGTGCTTCAGCCCTCTGACCATCTTTGTGTCCCTCCTCTGGACTTGCTCAAACAGGTCTTTTGTGTTTAGAAATCCAGAACTGAACTTAGTAGTCCAGGTGGTAGTTCATGAGAACAGAGTAGAGGGGGACATTCACCTCCTTTAATCTGCTGGCCACACTTCTTTTTGATGCAGCATGGGATATGGTTGGCTCTCTGGACTGTGAGCACAACTTGCTGGGCTATGATGAGCTTGTAGTCCTCTAACACTCCCAAATCCTTCTCCTCAGTGGTGTTCTCAATCCATTCTCAACCCAGACCATATTTGTGCTTGGTATTGCCCTGACCCATGTGCAGGACCATGAACTTGACCTTATTTACCTTCATAAGGTTTGCATGGGCCCATATCTCAAGCCAGTCAAGGTCCATCTGGATGACATCCCTTCCCTCCAGCATGTTGATTGCACCACACAACTTGGTGTTGTCTGCAAACTTGCTAAGGGTGCACTCAATCCCACTGGTGTTACTATAAATTTACTAAAATAGAAGTTTGATATTAAATGAGTTGAAGCTATTGAACAGTGTTTGATAATTTGTTTTCTTTTCAAAGCAGGAGTACAGATTAATTATTTACCATAAATCAGTAACATATAAAGGCACACAGAATTTTGAGGAACCCAGAGATGCTGGAAAACAGGGAGAAAGGTCACAGGCTTTGCCAGACAAAATAGACTTCAAGTAGAAGGCTATATATTGCAACATGAGTAACACAGTGAATACTTTTTAAGTTAGGGTAATTAAGCTTTGATATGATGGGGATATTCCCTTAGTGGTGATTTGTAAATCAACATGTTTCTTAACAAAATTATATATTCCAGTGTTACATCCCAGTCCTGAAGTTTCAAGCTTTACTGGGTGTACGTCTTAATTTCAAGCTTCAAAAGATTTCACTCACACAAACCCTTGCAAAGCCATTGGTTTTTGGTACCTTGAGTTCACATCCAGATAATAACTACACATTTTTCTCTAAGATATTTCTTTGAATTTGGTGAGAATATAGACATTTTGGCAAAAATGGTTTTACAGAGATGAACATGCAATTTCACAAAAGCATAACAACACATTACCAGGACCAGCAAACGTTGCTATAGTGAGGAACTTTTGTTACACACAGCAAATGCACGCAACTTAACATGAGGTACCCACAACTTACAGAAAATGTCTTTAAGTTACCCCACAAGAGGAAGAAAAGAATAAAGGAAGAGAGATTAAGAGAAGAAAGAATAAAGAGAGAAAAAACAGGGGAGAAATAATATAGTTACCATGTAGACAGTCACATGTTGACAGCTTCAAAGAGAACAAAGAAAGGCCCAAAGTAAAGACCTCCTGCATGCATTCTTATCTGCTCTGGTCACTGTGGCCACTCCTCCCCAGGGTGGGACCTCTGATCCACTGACCATTCACTTCCCCCTTAGCCTGACCCTGTGTGGATACCAGTGCCTACCAAAGCTGCTCTATGAGTTCTCCTCCTCATCTGGACAGTGGAGAGAACATTACAAAACATTACAAACGGCTCATGTGACAAGATAAGGACAGGGAGAGATCACTCACCAATTACTGCTACAGGCAAACCAGACTCACCTTGGGGAAAAATCAATTAAATTTATACCAATCAAATCAAAGTAGGATAATGAGAAATAAAAACTAAAATTGAAAAACACCTTCCACTCACCCCTCCTTTCTTCCTGGGTTTACATTATTCCTGAATTCTCTACCTCCTCCCCACAAGCAACATGGGGGAAGGAGATTGGTAGTTGAGGTCAGTTCATTACACATTGACCTTCCTCCTCGGGGCGAGGACCCCTCACACTCTTTCCCAGCTCTAGGTGCCAGTCCATTACCCAAATCTTGCCATGCAAATCCAATACACCTGGTCCAGACAAAAACTAGTTCTATACACTCAAAGCTTGGGGACCTTAAAATATAATTCACAAGCAATCAAATACAGTAATGAGTGTTTGTCAATCATGTGTTTGGTTTGTTTATACACCATTCTGCAGCATGTTTTGCAAGCACCTAAGCTGGGGAATGTCTGTATTGGGAATGTCCACAGAGTACACTTGTATCCTACTGTGTGCTTATGATATTGCAGTGGGTTTCACTGCTTGTCAGTTCTTCTCAGTGCTTTTGATATCTAAGAATGACCTCTAAAATTGTAAAGGAGGGAAGAAAATGGTTATGCATTTTGAAAACACATCTTGAAATTCTTCGGTTTAGTAGGAAGTAACTTTGCATTATTAATCAAAGGTTTGTACACATTTACCTGTACTTAATGATTCACATCATGTACAACATGAACATGTTAGCCAGTCATTTCACAGTTCAGTAAAAGAAGAATCTTTAAAGAGAAAAACACAATTTTCTTGAATCCTGGATGTCTGAAACTGCATCTGTCCTAAGAAACCAGAACACACAGCCAGGAGACTGAACATTTCACTTGCAATACCTGTGGAATTCTGGAAACCAGTATGGCTCCAAAATTAAGATTACATGAGACTCAGATGAAAACAATTTTGAAGCAAAAGTCTTTATGTTATAAAACACATAATGTTGTAGAATTTGTTGGAATATGGAAAAGTACAACTTCAGATATTCCAGAGAAACAAGTTTAACAGGTTTCACAGAAAGAGGTGGTAGTTCTTTGTTTGTTTCTGTTTTTCTTGTACATTTCTGATTTTAAAAAAAATGACAGTCCAAGGTTTGAGCTAAATTCTCTGTTACTGAAGAAAAAAAATAAAAAAGAGCAGTAGGTACCATCATCGCTGGCTCAGTGCCCAGTGAAGATTACAGTCAGCTGTTGCAGTCAGGATATCAGCAATACTGGGGTAAAGTTTTTCCCTTAAGTATGACCATTTGGTCTACAGGCATTGTTTCAAAACCAGATATCAGGGTCCTTATAGAGTGGCTTTCTGCTGGATAATGAAAATGGTAAGACACTTAGGATGGAGATAAGAAGGAGCCAGACTTGCTACAAAGACACTCTGGCATAATTAACCCAGTGTAAAGGGGATATCTATTAAAATAGGCCTTCTCTTCCCTGTTGCAGACATAAAAAAGAAATTAAAACATTACTACATTACTCATGGAAGAGAGAAGCTATATTTAGAGAAAAACACTGCCATAGGAGAAAAAAAAAAAAAAAAGAAGGCGATATGATAAAAGAAGGCCATATAATCAGAAGAGATCTGACCTTTCACTTTCTGCTTCTTAAAATGTGAATGAAAAGGATGATATCACAATTGAATATGTTAATTGTAAAATAAAACAAGACTCTTACCCCAGTAATCTAATGGAAGAGAAACAGGACAAGAATAAATGTGAGAACATTTTGAAGAGTTGTTAAGCATACATAGAAGGCAAACACACAAGAAAAAGAGGTAATTGCTGAAGGAAACATCTCCACACTGTTATGTCATAACAGTTTTGTGCAGCTAAACATATTTTTAAAGACTTTATCTAGATTAAAAGTGTGGGGTTTTCAATTTGTACATTTGCTCTACAGGCTGTCTCCTCATACAATTCAGCAATCCATCATAAAACAGTCTCATGAACATATATCATCTCAGCAAAAATTGGTAGAACAGTCTGTGATAAAGAAGTAGTTATGAGAAATTAGTGTTAAAAGTTAGCCAGTCATGCTCCAGAAGTCACATTTCATTGCCTTGAAAATGTCAAAGCTTTCTTGAAAGAAGTATGAAGGCAATGGGAAATAAACATAATTCTGCTTATTTCCTTTGAAAAGCCCCCTGAAAAGTAATATTCAGAAATATGCTATTGCTGAATGTAAAGATCTATACAATATGACTCTGTAATTAATGGTTCCTTGTCATGGTAGATATACTTTCTTTGCTACAAGAGATGTTATTCTTTGTTCTAACAAAATGCTCTCACTTAATCAGCATTATTGCTTCTTTTTTTAAAAAAACAAACCTCATAGACTTTTGGCAAATCTCCATAAATTTGCTTTTTATTTATGACCATTTTAACTGAAGAACTGCTGTAGAGACTGGTGAATGCATTTTCAGTGCATCATAGAAAGTAATTGTTCCTTCCTTTAGTTATGAAGTCTGATAATTTTAATCTCAATATATATGATTTTTTCATTATTAAAAATTACAATGTCTATACTTAAGTATATAGGCATTATAAACAATTATTTAAACATTTATATTAAAAAAAAGTTTTAGCATTGAAAAAAATCCTCCTCTGACAGGAAATAGCTTAGTTAGTAACAAAAATACAAGCTTGATGTACAGTTAAAAAAGAAATCTTTAAAATCTTTTTAAAATACTCAGAAATACCAGTCATTTATTTATAACTGTAAGACTATAAAAATGTTGTACCATTTCCAGCAGTGGGCAGAATTAGACATCTAGGAAAGATCATAGGAAAACAAAAAAAAAGAGTAGACATATAGCAATGCATCTTCTAGTATTCCTCTAATTCCCATTTCTTTGCAGTCAGGAACTTCCGAAAACAGCGTCAGAGCATAGTTGTGATGAACAGTTATTTCTATTCCTTAAAATTCAAGTAATTGCCAGGTAGAAATTTGCCTGAAACTTCTGAGCTTTGAGAAGAAAACCCAAAACCTGTGCTGAGCAGATTTTCGTAAACTCGGTTCTTTTACCTACCATGTCTTAATTCAGTCTTTAAGAGTTTTACTCCTGTAGAGATAACCTTCTGTTAAAACTGAACCTGTATAAAGAGTAAAATTTTTCTGATTTATTTCGGTGTTAAAGGTTATGAACTCATACAGATGAAAACATGGAAGATCTAACCTAAAGTCTTGGGAAGTAAGTGTTCTAAATGTTCTGTTAAATAACAGAGAAAGAAAATGAAGAAAACCATCTATTCTCTTCACTTTGTTCTTGTGTAAAAATAAAATGCATGCATATGTAAGCACTCACAAAGGTTAATCCATTATTACATTTATTAATTAAAATTTACGTGTATATATGTATATGTAGAAGTCTAGAAGTCCATTTCTTAATTTGTATTGGTGTAAATTATGTGGATATTTAGTGGCCACTAAAGTAACTATTTCTGAAGAAGGTTCTGCTGACAGGTTAAATCTTCACTGCTGCTGTAAAAAACCTGCAGTAACAGATTTCAGAAACCAGAGTGTTTCACTGTGGGTGTTAAAAGACTTCTGTGACAGAATTATTTAAAAATAGTCCCTTCAGGTTTTTCTGTGGATTTGGAGACATTTTTATTCTGTTTGTCAGGCTAGGTTTAAGTTCAGGTGGTCAAATTAGGAAAAACTCTAGTCTCAGGACTGGTTTTCCTGGCTTTCTTACCTTTCCTCTCCAGAATTAAGATGAACTGTGCTAAGGAGAATTACTGACTGAAGGAAAAATAGAATCTCAACTATGCAGTAATGCAATTGTCCCTTGAAATGGGCACCTTTTTGTACTCTTTCAAACTTAGTTTGGTTTTCAGTTATAGATGAAAAATACTAATTTCCTTAACTTATAGAGAATTTTGGCCCTCCTGTTTCTTATATACCAATCAGTTTGTGGCAGTATTGTATGAGAGTGTGCATTTTTTTATTTTTTTTTAATTTATTTTATTTATTCTCTGAAGAAAGAACAACCAAATAGTTGTAGATCAAAACCAGAAAACTTCACTTTCTTTTCCCCCTCAGACTTGAAAGACTAAGAGTGCTTTGACAGAATTTAGGGGACTTTCACTTGAAATAGTAGTTATTGAGCCAATCTACTGTTACGTATGTACACTGACATAATTATAGTTAATTTTTCAGGGTGAAGTTGCAAAAGGAATTTCTTGAGCATTATTTGATGATGTTGGAGAATTTGGCATGATCTTAAATACAAAGATTTTGATTGCAAATTCACTTCTGTTTTCTTTTTCTGTTTTTCAGATTGTGGTTTCTTGACAATTTTTTTGACTGGTAAATCACAAATATGCTATGAGTATAATGTTTTGTATACTGCTTTATATTATATGGGCATAAATAACAGTAGATTAAAAATAAGCCTTATAATTAAAAGCCTTTGTCTACTAACTACTAAGGAATCTATTGCCTCAGTCAATTGGTGTTGTCTCTGTTAAACTCCATATTGATTTCTTAGGTCAGAGAGCTTTCTGAACTACCTTGGAAATGGTTTATAAAATTATTGGAGTGAATGGGTAGCCTTTTGTAATTACAAAAGCAAACCCAGTTAAACCTCTTGCTACACTTACAAACTATCTTAAAATCTTTATTTACAAAATCAGTCATCACACACTCAGAATTTGACATAGCTATAGATTTACTTGAGCGCATTTAATGTATGAAACTTCTGAGATTCACATATAAAATGTGTACTCATCTGTCTTAATACCAACAATAATAGCAGTGGAGTTAATGTAGAAATCGTTAAAACAGAAATTGCTTTCTTCTACCTTGTTTTTCATGACCTGGATTCAGTTTTGAGAGTTAAAAGAAAGAAAACACACTTGAGTAAGAATAAACAGTAGAAAGATACTTAATACTCACAGTTCTTGTACTAATTATCAACACAAACCCCAGAACTATGTTGCAGAATTGTTAAAGATTTTTCCATCAAAAAGCACTTACTCTTATTTGCAAGAAACAGGTTTATTTTCTATCTATAAATGCTGTTATCTGACACCTTACTCATGAAGATTGCTTTCTCTCCCATTTGAATGTCTTTTTGTGGCAGGTGACTGGCATCTTTAGAATATTACAGGAATCTTATTCTTTAGAATGAAAAGTTACTTTAAACTTTGCTAATACCTATACTGATTTTAAAGAAAAGACTACTGAACAAAACTGATATTAGTGGATGGATTTTGGACAACAATAAAGTTTTTGCATTTAGAAAAGCCTAGTCTGTGGGGTTTTTTTCTGTGTCTGCTTAGAGGCATGATACAGAAGTGTTCAATACATATATTTCACTGCTGTTACATTCACAAGCAAATAATGGGAAAACTGTTGACATTGAATCTATGGTACATTTCTTCCGCACAAAAAGACTTGTCTAGGCAACCTGAGTACAAATCGAAGCAAAAAATCAACTAAGGTGTAATTCAATTTTTTTTTTGTTGGTGAAAGTACTTATTTATATAGTAATCTCTTAATTGAGTATGTAGTTAAGAAAAAAAATTAAAAGTTTTAGTCATTAACAACACACAAGAATGGAGGTTAAAGCTTTAAAATAATTAATGTGTGCAAGAAAGAAACATACAGTATCTCTGTTTTATATTCTACATTTTGTAATGACCAGTAAAAAGTAAAGGATCAAAATACTCAGATTATAGAATCATAGAATCATAGAATTGATCGGATTGGAAAAGACCTGCGAGATCATCAAGTCCAACCCTTGGTCCAACTTCAGTCCTTTACTAGATCATGGCACTCAGTGCCACATCCAATCTCAGTTTAAAAACCTCCAGGGACAGTGAATCCACCACCTCTCTGGGCAGGCCATTCCAATGCCTGATTACTCTCTCTGTAAAGAATTTTTTTCTAATATCTAACCTAAATTTCCCTTGGCAGAGCTTAAGCCCATGCCCTCTTGTCCTATTGCTGACTGTCTGGGAGAAGAGACCAACCCCTACCTGGCTATAACTTCCCTTCAGGTAGTTATAGAGTGTGATTAGGTCACCTCTAAGCCTCCTCTTCTCCAGATGAAACAACCCCAGCTCCCTCAGCCTCTCTTCATAGGACTTGTGCTCGAGTCCCTTCACCAACCTTGTTGCTCTTCTCTGGACCTGCTCCAGCACCTCAATATCTTTCCTGAACTGAGGGGCCCAGAACTGAACACAGTACTCAAGGTGTGGCCTCACCAATGCATAGTACAGAGGCAGGATCACTTCCCTGGTCCTGCTGGCCACGATATTTTTGATACAGGCCAGGATACCATTGGCCTTTTTGGCCACCTGGGCACACTGCTGGCTCATGTTGAGCTTTCTGCCAGCCAGTACCCCCAGGTCCCTTTCTGCCTGGCTGCTCTCCAGCCACTCTGTCCCCAGCCTGTAGTGCTGCATGGGGTTGTTGTGGCCAAAGTGCAGGACCCAGCACTTGGCCTTGTTGAACTTCATCCCATTGGAATCAGCCCAGCTCTCCAGTCTATCCAGATCCCTTTGCAGAGCCCTCCTGCCTTCCAAGCAGGTCAACACTCCCTCCCAACTTGGTGTCATCAGCAAATTTGCTGCTGATGGTCTCAATCCCCTCTCAATCACTGGTCTTATCCTCAGTGAGGTCTGTGTACTGAAGGAATTTAATTTTCACTATCCAGTCAGAAAAAGGAACATAACATTGCTTTTGAGGATGCAGAGTTCATGATAGGGCACTGAACAGGCAGTCAATAAAATAATGAAAAATCTATACATTTCAAGAATATATATAATTAGAAGTTACATTATATCCCGTTTCTAGTAGAATCAGTATAACTTATTAAGCAGGTATATAATGGAATTCTTTTGTCAAGTCATTGTAGAAATAGTACCTGATTTATAAAATAAATAAGTTAAATAATCACATTTTATAAACAATTAACTTTCTTTTGGACTATGCTAAAAGCCATTTACTCTTCTTTTTTGTGAACACATCCATTTAAAAAATTTACAAATATAGTTACAACTGAAATTTCATCTGGAAGTTGAGTAATGTTTTTCATGTTGTTTAAGTCACTGTTTAACTCTTACATACTGAAAATGGACATGAAATATGTTACTGTGGTTGTAGGCATAGGATCAAAAAGATGGTTTATTGTTCAAAACCTTTTTTTACAGTAATTATTTGGTCCCCATTGAAGATGCTCCACTTCTCTTTCTTGTCAGTGTTGAAGAAGCATTTGGAAAATGCCCTTAAAAATATGCCTTAACTTTTGATCAGATATGAAGAGGACAGCCACTTGGATCATGGTAGGTCCCTTCCAACTGAACATCCTATCCTATCCTATCCTATCCTATCCTATCCTATCCTATCCTATCCTATCCTATCCTATCCTATCCTATCCTATCCTATCCTATCCTATCCTATCCTATCCTATCCTATCCTATCCTATCCTATCCTATCCTATCCTATCCTATCCTATNTATCATTGTATAAAAGGAAAGATTATTTTCTATCTTGACGAAAATGGAACAGGTTCTGTGAAAATAAGAAAAGGTCCCACTCTGGCCTAAGAGACTTTTTCCTGAAAAATTTCAAAATATAGGAGTTTTGAACAAGGCCTAAAAGATTAACAGAAAGAAAATTGCTAATTGTTAATGAAAATCATTGGTAACTATTTGATCTCTGCACATTTCTACATACTTATTTAAGTGAAACAGAATTCTTTTATTAAGGAAAAATAAACCAAACAAGCAAACAAACCAAGAACTCCTCCTTGATGCTTTGGTTGGAAAACTAGAATTATTGGCTTACTACAAACATCCGGTTAACACTACAGTCCTACTAGCAGTACTAACTTGCAGCAGGTTAAATTCTCCAAAACATGATTTACTCTCCACTGTTTATCTCTCAGCATATAACTTCAGATATGTCTATATTTTTATTCACATACACTTTCTTCATTCTGTGTATCACAAAGGGAAGGTTAACAAGCATACACATTTTTCTTGAGTTTTTCTTTTACTGTTTACAGTGAGAACCTTTCCTTTTCATCAATACTGAAAACTGAAGCTCTTAATTTAGCTGGTGCAATTTTATATGTGAATTAATATATAAAATACATCTATAAGGATAGAAATATATTTTAAATATATTTCATTAGGACAGTCTTGGAAATATGTTGATATACTGGTATTTAGTTAGTAGAGTTCAAATAAATAGGAAAGCAAATGCTCATCATCTTAAGGAAATAAAAATAAATATTTAAAATCACTTATATGCTGTCTTGAAAATACATATGCCCATTTATCCTATAGGTTGAATTGTGGAACCAATGTGAAGTCTTCGATCTCCCTGTATTTGCTAGGAGTCTTAGAGGCTTCCAAAAGTTTTGATGAGGCAAATGAGTGTATGAATGCTTCAGATTCAGACAAGCTTTTTTCTGTGGTTAGGAGAACATCAATACATGGATGTTTCAGGGTATGATTTTATTTGTTGGTGGGAATACTGTTTTATCTCTGAGCTACAAAGATGCAAAGAAAGCATAGGAACTTGCAAGAGATAGAAATAACAGTGGGAATAGGAAAATTCTGCCTTGATAGTTCATCTGCACAAGTGTGTGGTCTGATCAAACACAGGAAGATAGATATAGATATAGACATATGTATGTATGTATGTATGTATATGTATATGTAAGACTATATACTGAAAATATAGGACAAACACATTAAGGACTTCATCTTTGACTTTCTTTTTTAGGTACAGATGTGTGTTTCAACTTAAAAGTGGTATCTATATATGTGTGTCCATGTATATATACATATAAATGGAAAGTTTTAATAGCCTTATAATTTTAGATAATTTCTGAACACATATAAGTTGAAAAAGTTCACATCTGCATATTGAAGAAAAGCTATCTGAAGAATCTAGTCATGTAGAAGGTTTTGTTTGCTTCTCCTGTTTGTTTTTTTTTTTCAAGTGGCATTTGATTAAAAGTTATCAAATTTTCCTATGTGAAAATCAAAATTTTCTTTTGAAATGATGAAACAGTTTCTCTCATAATTACATAGTACACATCAAGCAAGTAAATAATAGTGTACTTTAAATGATGCATCATATTTAATCCTTAAATTATCAAGTGGATTTTTTACAAGACAATTGTTAAAATATAAGCTATTCAACTCAGTTATTCCAGAAATACTTAACGTTAGTCTTACATATAGCTAACCTTGGGAATATCTAACATTATTTAGCTGTGGGTTTTTGCTTTTTGGTTTTTTTTTATTAAACAGGTTATGCAAAACAAACAGTTGTTGAGTGAGGGAAAGGGTGCTTGCTTTAAATAATATAATAAAGAATTTATACCTTTTATGTTAGAAAAATACCAATTGACTTAAATTACACATTCCTTTAGACAGGCTAAAAATTGATGATTTCTATTGGAATTTCCCCATTTTATATGCATGTTTCTAGACTGTAAAATATATTTGTTTATTAAGAATCCTACCAATACTCTCAAAACTGGTGAAAATTATTAACAAAGAAGGAGGATATTGAGACTTTTACTTCCTTGTGGGGAGACAGTTTTCAGGGTTCTTTTTTCCACATTATTTTTTCACACCTTAAACTGTTTTAAATGAAGCTAGGGGTTACACTGGAGACCCATAAAGAGGTTTCACCTTCCAGAAGAAAAAAGGTTTGAATAAAATCTTTATCTTATTTATGAGTACAGATTATCTCAGCTATGCCATAGACCTCATTAGAAATGTTATGCTTGTGAATGGAACATTAAGAACTGAAAAATGCAAGAAATCCCACTATTTGAAGATATTTAAGTATTACAACTTTTTATGCTTAAATGAACATTACTTTCTATATCATAATATCTTTTCTGATTTTTTTTATAATTTACATTAGCATGGGATAATTCTGATTTATAGCAGAGATGGAAAATTTGTGCCTTTAGTAGATGCAAAGAAAATAAACACAACCAAGTATAATTTCAGAGTACCCTTCACTTATGTCAAAAGTTCTTTGCCTATAATGAGACCTTAATCAGGTATTTATGTTGTCATGATTTCAGTCTATGTTCCATAACTTTTAGTAAACAGGTTTATTGGATTAAATATTTTATGAATAATAATTTTGCAATAAAAATGAGTACAATCATTCATGCACTTATATAATTACTTTCAATAATCTGAAGTAAATTCTGTAATCATGATTGATACTGATTAGGCAAAGTTATTGGTAGGTTTGATTATATAGAAAAGTTGAAACAAATGGATTTGATATTGCAAAGCACAATTCTCCATGATTTTCAGCTATTATTATTATTATTTTCTCATCTATATATATTACACAATTAAATGATACATTGGTATTTTCTTATTTAACACAAATACTGAAAACTTTTGAACACTAAATTCGTACCAGGTAATACAAATGTACAAAAATACTGAAGATAGTTGGGAATTTCACATGCAATATTCCTAACATTGGTTAAGAAACACCAGAAATTAGAATGTTCATGAAACATTTAAAGTTTGAATGCTTTTCTTTAGAGTACTTTAGATAAACGCAAATGCTACTGGCAACGTACAGATCTCTTTACCATTGCAAAACTAGTAGAAAATGTCATTTTATGTGCTAAACTTTTCTAACAGGTCCCTAGATTATTTGCAATGAGTGAATGTTTATTTCTCTGTCACTGCTAGTAAGCTAAGGCATTGGATTTATTTTGTCTCTTCTCTGCTTTCATCCTGTTTTATCTAGTTTTAAGTCCTTGAATTATATCATTTCACTGTTATAAAAATGAACAGTTTCCAAATTTCATCATAATTTGTAGAAAGAAAACAATGCTGAGGACCTTCTTTGCAAAAGCTCTTTGAAATCTCAGTTCTCAAAATAACAGCAGGTGTTTTGTGTTAGTAATACACACTTGTGTATATAGTATTTTTTCATAGCAATTGCTTTGACAATTCCTACTTTGTCTCTTCAGAATTAGTAAAATTCTACTTTTTCAGATGATCAGAATCTATGATAATTTCCATTTTCCCATCTGATATGGCAACACCGTTTTCTGGAAAGCTTGACAATGTTAAATGAAAGTCCAGCCTCTTGGATTTATTTCTGAGTTTTTCATGGTATAGTATCAAAATATGCATAATACAGAACACTTTCTTCAAGCGCTACCTTTGAAAGTGAAATTATTGCTAATTTTTTTTTTTTGTTGTTGTTGTTTTGTTTTGGGTTTTTTTTTTTATACAGACACCTACACTACAAAACCACATTATCACTTATATTATGGTCTGAATACGCATATATGTCAGATTGAATAGTCATATGTGTAATGACAACAACCTCCTTTGATAGCTGTGAGTTTAATATTACAGAATTACAGAGTCACAGAGTAATGGAACCGTTTAGGTTGGAAAAGACCACTGAGATCATTGTTTCCAACCTGTGACTGAACACCACCACATCAACTAGACCATGGCACTGAGTGCCACATCTAGTGTTTCCTTAAACATCTACAAACAACAGTAGTTGTTTAGTTTTAGACTTTATTATTATCAATATGCTATTAAGTAACACAATGTGCCCGTGCTTCTAGACTTCAGTGCATTTAAATTTAGGAAGATGAGAGGTTACTGACTATTCTAACAGTTGAGGCTGATTTCAAAGCAAGTCATCAACATTCTTTGGAAATAATTATTATTTGTAGTGAAATCACACACTTGTGCATGTAACATCAGAGTTATTCTTACTTGCTTAGAAGTTAAGTCTTTGTGAAACTGAAAGCTACTGCAGTCAAAAAATCCTACTAGTCACTATAAAAATAAAAATCTGTGAAAAGATAATAATAAAGTAAGAGTTGCCATCAATTTTCTTCTGCACTATGTCAATTAACAATTAAACACGATGCCTGAAAGTCTAAGTATTTGTGAAGATACTAATTATTTTATTATATTTAGTAATTAGTATCATCTATATGAATATAATTATGATTTCATATTAAGAATCCAAGAGTCTGGAAAAAACTGAAAAAAAAAAAAGTTACACAGATGACTATAGACAGTGGTACTCCAATATGCAAGAGAAAAAGAAGAAAAAGTTTTGTATGAAGCCATCTTTTACCCTAAATGAGAAGTCATTAGGCTTCTTTTCCATTTCTATTTTTATGTGTATGGAATGCTTTTTAATTAACAGACATTAGAATACAATATATTTAACAGATGTAGTTTCTAGAGAATCAATTTGTCTCATATTAAAAGTAAATTCTACAATCTGAGATAGAAATAGAACCATTCAGTTCCACATAGAAATTTGTCTTCAGAGCAGCTGCACCTCTATAGTCCTTGGGAAATCATCCTCAATGTCATAGGAGCAATCCTTGAACTTTCTTTTCAAATCAGCCTGATCCCAGACAGGTTAAAACAGAATAAGGCAGCCACTCCTTGCATAAGTGAGCATGAAACCTTGGTTCTTATTCCAGTTAATGGACATGGCACCAGAAATAATTATTGTCTTCTGTGTTAATAGTTCAATTTGTAAGCAAGAGCAGTTGCACAGTCAATATTTCGTCTTTTTATGTTGTCTGAGATCCTAGAGTGATCCACTCTGATGGGGGAAGATCACAGTTCCTAGGAAAAATAATGCTTGTTTTTTTGTACCCCAATAGTACCTCGAAGCATCTAACAAAGGTCCCATCATACCAGACAAAATGAAAAAAAACTACACAATCAGATAAGCCTTTCCACAAAGAGCTCACTACCAAGGAATCATTTTAACAAGTCACATAAAGATGAATAAAGGTCTAACTTGACAGCTACTATTTTCAGCTTTATGACTACTCACTTAAAAGGAAGAAAAAAAGCAGTTTGGAAAATTTTTTAGGTCCATGTCAGCTAGTGACAAGGAAGGGGATATCACTGTGTCCTATTGCACTTCTTATACATCTATACCTGGTGTTGATAATGAAAATATGGGAAGGTACCTCTCCATAGTTCCTAATTTTGCATTGAATTACACTTATAATGTGCTGTCAGATACTTTATGAGGAATTACCTGTATTGTCAATCTCAAAATATAAAAAATAATAAATTTGAGTTTCACTGCACAAACTCTGATACAAATAAATCACACTGATATGGTCTTTAATCGGAGTTGGGACTTTGTGTCTTATTTCAGTTTATAATGCTTGCAAGATTAATGATGTTCCTATGCTTCTTCAACTCACCTCTTCTTGGCATTTAAAAAAGCCCCAGGAACCACAAATTGCATTTAACTACATTCCCTTCTGCTTTCCCACCTCCAAATGAAATTATTAGAAGTATTAGTGTGATTTGTGAAGGAATATGTACACAACAAAACGTAACACATTGGTCAATCTTTAACTTATTTCACTAATTTTACTTAGAATTTGTAAATGTTATTCCTTATGAAAATAATTATCATTAACTCTAATTTTCAATATTTTTTCTGATATTCACAATGACATCAATATCCATATGTATTACTGTAAAAACATTAATCATTGTAATCAGTCATAAAAACTGGTGTAATTCCAAGTAGCTTGTTCGTATAGACGTTAATATTCACCCAAATTACTTTTCCTTTGCAGCTCTGCTACTTTAAGTTTTTACTCTGACTGAAACCCAGAAGGGCTTTCTTAGTTGTCTTTATCACCTGACACAATCTGTTTCCATTGAGTCAGATTACACAGCAAAGGGGAAATCTGAGCAGATTGACTGTAGGGAGGAATTTTTTGCAGTGCGCTCTGAGGTCACATCCTTTGTGCCGACCTGTACTTCACAAATTCCAGAAAAAGAAGAAATTTCCCCCACTTTTACAAATGAGACTTGTGTTGGTCCTTAGTATTTTGGGGTATGAAGTCAAGATGGAAGAGCTAGGCAAGAGGGTAAGAACATCAAGAAGGATGCAACTATGCAAAAGCTTCAATGAAGCAAAAGTTGAAAGCTGAATAGCATCTACAGACATTTAGTGTTAAAATCTATGGTAGACATTCTGATTCTATTTAATAAACCTAGCTTTGACAAGTGGGTTATGTAATTCCTTGGTGTCTATCTGAGATACTGAATGTTTGAATTCTTGTGTTTACTTTTAAAATATATTAACATACTGTTATAATAGCTTAAGTATAAGAACAAATGTGCTCACCTTGAAAGAAATCTTACAGAATAGACTGCTATTTGATAGCTTTAATGTTAGCATCTCCATCTGCTCTGCAAATGTTAGCTAATAAAACCCATTTAAACCCAGGTGAAATCTTCTTGACAGTGTATCTAATGTGCAAATATATATTCTGTACATAAACTCCCCCATTCGCATATAAGTCTTGTAAGTGAAGATTTTACATTTTGTTTTCTATACAATATTTAAAACAAGCAATCCAAACTGGAAGAAATAGATAATTTTATGTTTATTAAAGCAATGAGATCACTCTCAAATATACAGTGTTTAGAGTATTATTTGCCTATGTGACAACATCATCTTTCATCAGGGACTTTGGAATCTTTTAGGTCTTTCCCAGAATCTTTAGGTGACACATCAGATGCACTAACATTACTGTGTTTTTCACTGAAGTAACAAGTCAATACTAATAAAAAGTCATAACTAGACCTGTAATATTATACTAAGTGCAATGTGATACTATATTAAATAAATGAACTATTGTGTAAAATATTTCTAATATAATCTAATAAACTAAATTACTAATGTGCATACAGATATTTCTTTGTTTCTATCTAAAAGATAAAAAAAAAAGCCTTTTTATTTCCAAAAGGAAAGCCCTATATGAGGTTTTGCCAGATTTATTCATGTCCAAAGTATACTGCTTTAAATTAAGGGTGTGTTCCGTGCCTTTCAGAAGAGAAGTTACCTCTTGATTATATTGACGGTGAAAATCCTGCATGGTTTTAGTTCAACATTTTACTGGAAAAAGAGAATGAACTCGTCTTATTTGTAAAGTTGCTATGGTAATGGCGTATGATAAGCCTATATCTTCAGCTGATTTTCATTAGTTTGTAAAACAAGTCTTCTACTTGTATTCAAGTATGTATGTATTCAGTAGAATTATCTAAACTCTAAATATCTAATAACTAATATCCAAGAAAAAATTAAAAAGATATATTAGAATTTGGGAGAATAGATTCCTTATTTAAATAGATTTCCTTATTTAAATACTATTTGAAAGTACTGTGTAAGTTTGGGTTGGCTCTCTGCCAACGGCAAAACCTCACAAGAAAGATTCCCCACTCCCTCTCCCGAAANCATAAAGAGATGGGATGGAATACTTCCTAGATTTTGACCCTGGTTACCAAGGAAGGCCTACAAAAAACACCCCATCACAAGTACTTTAACGAAAAGGGCTAGAAAAAGGTGAAGAGGAGTTCCTATTAGCCAGTCAAAAACATTTTGAGCCTTTTGTGTTTGAGTTTATCCAGTTGATCATTCATCCGGGCCTCCTGCCATTTTTTTATTACTTCCTCTTTGTTGATAGGCATTGCTTCTAAGCTTGGAGGTGATCCTTGACTATTAACCATCTTTCTTGGGCCCCCTCTTCCCTCTGAGGGTTTATCCCATTAATATTAGAATTATCCCAAATTAATATTAGAATTTTTTTCTCTCAAATTAATAACAAGAAAAAAAAAAATTTAGTTTTTGTTTCGGTTTGATAAGGCACTGTTGGAAATAAGAGACCATTTTAGTCCAGCATTAGAATCAATGAGAAATTGCGGAGTTCCCATTCAGAGATTGCATGCTGGTTCACTTCAGGCAGTAGTAAAAAAAACATCTCTCTACTTATCTTCCATTTAACAGATTGATGCAAAGAGGTATGATACTATGAAGTAGAAAGAACTATATAAAGTGGAGGAGGCTCAAAGCTGTTCTTACAATATCATTATGGTTAAATAAATGATACCACTACTGCTTCAATTTTAATTCAAACTTTTAAATGGAATGATATTAAATATGTCTTTATTACACTCTTCCCTATACTGGTTAGAACTTCTCTATTTCATCAGCTGTTCTCAATAAAGGCAAAATTTCCTTTTCTGATTACTGTTTGTGTTGCCATTAACTTTTAATTGTAGCCAAAACTAAAGGCTATAAAGTAGGAATAAAGGTATGGACAAAAGTAAAGTGTTCAGTAGAATTTTAAGGGTATTTATATTTGTAAAAATGCTTAATATGTCCCTCAAAATAATTTGACGGCTAAACTTCTAAAGAGTTCAACAGTTTTTTTCCATATTCAGGTTTTGGTATAAACATTTCAGCTACGGTGGCTTCTCCAACTTACTATGGACACCCAGTACAAGATCATATTTAACAATCATATCCAATCTTTTTTTAATGCAAGAAGGACACTCCCTTACATGGGTAAAGAGTTTCATACATTTCCACTGTCTAGTTAAATTACCATGTTATTTTCCTTCTCCTTTCAGCATATAATTTTCAAAGCAAAAATACATTTGAGTTGTAAGAAACGTAATGCCAATGATGAGGCAATATTGGTATGTAGTTATTTTAGTTCAGGATTACTACTAAATACTTCATCTGTGTATCTAGTGTGGACCATAGCTACATAATGAAGAGAAAAATAAAAGTAAAATTTCAACTCATTCAAATTTACTAGTTCAAAATTGTATTTGAATAGTACAATGGTTTATCACATGAATGCATAAATGTATATAGATTCATATATGATTGTATGTTTTTGAAATACTGACTGTGCCAGGGTGTTTTTTTAGTTCCACCCTATATATTTCACTAAAATGAAATCATACTGGATTTTAATTTTGGTTGTAATCAATACTTTATGACTTATTTTCAAAACGTCAGTGTTTAACACACTTATCTATACTATATATATATGTATGTTTTTTTGGCTTATATCTCTACTTTTGCATCTATAGGTAAAACTAGGTATTTGCCTCAGTGACTTTTAACCTATTCACTAATGTTCATTGATATTATATTTTTTTCACTTTCTACTGTTCTTGTTATAAATTACATTAATAAAAATAATCATCCTTCTTCTGCTTTCTCTTCTTTACTGGTATTGCATTAATAAACATCACATAAGGTCAAACTATCCAAATAATTTAAAAAAAAAAGCTTGAAGCCTGCAGGGCTGTGAAAGTTTTACATATTTCTGTGAACTCAATAGGACATGAAAAATTTGGTGCCCTGCCTTCTTGACAAAGATTAAGAGGAACAGAAGATGTGTTGGCATGAATCCATTTTGTGACAAAAATTGCCATGAGAATACAAAATAGCACAATATTAATTCATTTTCATGAAAATGATGGTAATGAAAATGAGAAATGGCATCAGCTAAATCCATTTTCATTACTCTATTATGATTGCAATCTTGTAGCTCTCAGCTAGTGGGCTGAGTAAAGAGATCTATATTTTAACCACATTTTTTATGTCTTTGATGAGCACCTCCTTACCATTATACACCATTTCATTCTAAACTTTGAATTCATGTTTTAAAAACTTTTAGATCAGTTCCACGTATCTAAACTTGACAGCATACTTATTAATGATCCTTAAAAGTGGTTCATAGAAAGCAAAGTCATGGAGCTCTGAAGAAACTGACAAGAAAGAAACTAATTTGGGAAAATGCAGAAACCCCAGTGTTTTTTTGTAAAAACTCAAAAGCAGAGTACAAAACTGTAAGGGCTCAGATCAAACTCATTTTTCTTTAAAAAAGAAAAAAGTCTTAAAAATATTCTACTGAAATTAAGTGTATTTTTTGGGTTCCAAGTACTTTAAAAACCCAAATTATTGACCTTTTTAGGAACTCTAATACTATCAAATTTAAAAGAATTGTGTTATAAATGAAAAGATTATTTCCTACTGTTGAATTTTCAAGTTTATGGAATTATTTCTGGTAGGGTTTTTTCCTGAGTAAGCATCTAAATATTTTCTCATTATTGTAGTATTTAACTTTGCTTGATGTGAATTAGGAACAAATCAATATACCACATGGCTAAAAATAAACTTATTGTTACATTTTTTTGTGTTAACACAGAGAAATTTAAAATATATGTGACTGAATATCCAGAAAGATCTCTCAAAAGAAATTTCTGAAGAAACACACCTTAATTTTGCCTATACTACTTCTTAACCACCCAAGTTCCTACAGTGAGATTGCTTTGTCTATATAAATAGTTTTAGTTAAAATTATGTCAGCATTTGGTTTTAGAATATAATTACAATAATCATGTAATTATTATTTGTAAAAGAAAAGTTATAGCAGAAACTAATTATCAATTTGTTTGAATGCCCAACTGTTTGATGCCCAACTTAACATATTTTTAGTTTTACACTTCTAGCATACATTTTTGCAAGGCTTAAACAACTCCCTTTGTTTTGAATTTCCAAGCACCACAGAACCTGGTGCTCTGAGAATAGGATTAACTATACTCCATAAATACAGCTCAGTGTTTCAACAGGAAAAATGAGTAGTCTAGCAGATGCACAGCTAATTTGAGCATTCCATCAGGCACTTTGACATTCCTGTTCTTTGGGGTTTTGCATGAGTTTCTTTTGTGTCCATGATGTCTAAGATTTCCCCTTCTGTCATTCGAGAACAATCTTTGTAAATGAGACTTCCAGGATTTTCAAATTATTTGCCTGATGTTTTTTCAATAGAGGGGACAAAATGTCTTACTATCAAATTAACACAGCCAATAAAAGTCTTGTTTGTGGTTATAGCTAATAAATGCCATTCAAAACAGTATAGAGACCTATGATAGTCTTTTTGCCAGTTCCCTCTATAATATCAAGATATTTGTTGACCAAAAGCTCTTAATAAAGTGATCACAAGACTTCTTGCCATGCTAGTGTAATCTTCTTGAGACCAGGTGACACAAATATGAGGCAGGTCTATTATAACCTGGCCATTTTCAGCAACTTCCTTCTGTATGACCTGTTGAATGCAAACTGATGAACGTGAAAAGCAACTTAACAAGCAGAACAGTACAGGACAGCCAAACACCTGTGTGGAAGGTTTTCCATCATACATTAACCTCTGAACAACACCTTAAAGCTTTAGAATTTATTTTTTTCCCCAAGAAAAAGATATATACAGCAGTTGTAGTCTGGATCCATAAATGTCTTCTAACATCTGCTTCCTTTTTATAAAAATAACATATGCAAGTTATAGTCTTAAAGGCAACAATATTATAATTCCTTGTAGTATATATATCCATGTCTTTTCATATATCTGAACTTAACTTTTTTTCTTTGTGGTAGTTTCTCTGAGTTATGTATCATTGTATATGGATCATTGTATCAGTCAGATTTGCCTTCTCTGCAGTTGGAAGCAGTAGTACATTTGCATCAAAACTATATATTGAAAAACAGAAAAAACACAGAACTCAACTTGATTTCATGTAATTTATTGGCTATACAATTCTTCAGAGTTCTTATGACGATTTTAATAGAATAAAACGTAGCTTATTAATCTACTTGTTTCTGAAATACATAAAAACAGTTAAAAAAAAGAATCTTATAAAAATTAACATAGTACAGTTTTGAATCAACCTTAGTCTTGCCTTGTCCCACACCTTTTCCTATAACATTAAATCTGATTTTTGGTCCTAGAATTCTAATAACATTCAGAACTGACCCGTTACCTTCAAAGCATAGTCAATGCTACTCTTCTTTTTTCCCCGTTACACTTTTGAAGTTTTAAAGTAAAAGAAAGCAGGTAAAGTATACTGATTCAGAATATTACTAAGCAACAGTTCTGCTCAGTGATTTGCATCATCTGAGCAATTATCTATTTTTCAAATAAAGTTATTCCATCTTCACCTGAAAAGTAGTTTACACATTCAAATGCAGTGACTGTATTGACTAAAATTCTACACACATAATATAATGCCAATTTCAAATCTTTATTCAAAGACATCCTTCAAATATTAGCTAAGTTGATCTTTGTCTCTCTTTTCTTACCCATGGAGTCTTTGTGCCATGTCTAGCTATCTATCTGCTTAATGATGTCAGGATGCTGCCTCATAGGAGCTAGCTAATACAGTTCTTCTAATGAACAAAACGAGCTCCCCAGGCAGTGACATCAGACACTGTCTTCAAGGTGATCCAGGCTCTTATGAAGAGTTAGTGTTATAAAATTACATATCTCTTTTCTTGAAAGTCATATCTAGGGCAGTTTTTGAAGAGAGCTGTGCCAGTGTAGACAGCAGGGAATCACAGCACTCAAATCTCAGCATAGTTAAAATAGAACTACTTGAACCAAGCAAAAGCTGAGTGGTCTGGACCATCTGAAAATTGGTCCTGAACACCCAGCTTATGTGACTGAACTTCTTTGTGTAGGTTCAATGATTTTTCTGAGGACAGATGTTATATTCAGTTGAACTGCCCTTCACATGGTTGCTGTGTCAAATACCTGACAAAGTACCATTCTTCTACGTCCACTGTGCATTTTAACACTCAGCTGGTAGCCAGGAGATGTGGTGGCTCCTGGCTACAGAATTCACAGGCAAGATACAGTCTTGCAAGTGTTGTGATGATATGATTGAAAGAGAAAATCAGAAATAGTTCAGTTACTAAATGCAAGACATTTAGCAATAGATAGACTGAGGAACTACATTAATTTGGAGTGAACACAAACTCTCTTAATACTCATTAGGGAAATATATTCTGTATAGAATATGAAAGGCAGGGTGCTATGCTTCACTGAAATGGAATTACAGAGTATACTAATAACCACTCACAGCAATGTTTCTTCTTTAGCAGATATTAAAGAAATAATTTCTATACCAGACATTTCTTTTGAAAATTTTGGAAATTAATGTGGTCATATGCTAGTGTGATAAATGCTTTCTTATGTAATGAGTTCTTTGTGTTGTTTTCCTGTTGTCTGATCATCCATGTTTTCTTAGATCATGTGATTTTCTATTAGAAAGAGAGGCACAGCTAGTTTTGATCTGACTGAGTCAGACTGAATAAGCTCTACCTCAGTAGAACAATGAAACAGGTACAACACAGGCAAAGCCACAGGTCTGTAGCAAAGAGAAAGGAGAAGCTATGTGTTTATATTAAACACCTGTAAAAAGACTTATGTCAAAAATACAAGAACAGAGGAAAAAGGACTTGCTGCTTTTAAACAAAACCAATACTTTTTATTGTTACTCCTGAAAGTGATGGAAATTGGTCACAGATGTCAAAAAAAAAAAAAAAAGATTGCTTAAAGGGAAGACAAAGAGTTAGGTTTCTGTTCATCTGGAATTCTGAAGTGATGTAAACACTTCTAGATGCCAAGGGAAATGAGGTGCTAGTCATTTACAGATATACTTGAACGTTTTGATAGATCTATAAGTTTCTGGAGTTTATATATGAGTTTATATGCGTTTATCTGTATCTATCTATCTGTCTACACATAGGTATGTATACATTTCAGAAATTCAACTGTAAAATTGTGTCTACATGATACTGTTGCAATATATCTTTCCTGAAATCTTAAAACAATATCCCAAGGTAATAAGAAGAATGGCAATGTGTGTGTCTTTGCTACAGCACAATTTCAGTAAGTCTTTTAATTTGGGAATATCGTAGGTTACTGTTTCAGACTCTGTCTGGCACAGGTAAAAACTATGCTTTATGCTTGTTTAATAACTACTGAAATGACTGTTCTTAAAAATGGCAGGCAAATGATGTCCTATTTCACTGGTGACTAGTTGTCAGATAATGTTTATTCCTCTCTGCCCTGGTTTTTGTTACTCAGTCTCACAATTGCTTTATCCTGAAGCAGTGTTAGAAACAAAACAGACCTTCTCATGATGAAAAGCAGTCTTGTTTTGCAGCTTCTAGTACAATACAATGTCTAAAGCAGTCTCTAAGAATAAGTATACAAAGTAATTGTCATACTGCTGATGAGACAGATATGAACAGTATACACCTTGAGCTCAAGTACCATCATTCTTAGAGGACAAGAGGTACACATACCCTCTTTGAATGGTCTCATAAAGAGATGTACACAACAACAAAAAGCAGATTTCATAAAAGTAAGGAAAACAAGATTACACCAAGTGGCATGATGTGAGGGCAGCACTAACACTGCTAATTGATTGTGCTTTATTGCACCTGATATAGAAATGGATTGACATATTTTTTCAGTTTTTGTGTCAGCATGAGATGCTGCCAGTAGCACAACATATAAAGATGCCATTAAAGCACAGTGTGAAAAGGACTTTCTATACAAAAGAAAATTCAATACAAGAAAGGAATGCAATTCAGTGTCCTGCCTTAACCATAGTACCTCCCTGTGTATTTGTTTTAAATAAGATAACTATT
Source organism: Scytalopus superciliaris (assembly GCA_013400415.1). Lineage (NCBI taxonomy): Eukaryota > Metazoa > Chordata > Aves > Passeriformes > Rhinocryptidae > Scytalopus > Scytalopus superciliaris. Next base: position 131,164 of record VXBX01008455.1, read on the forward strand.
GTGTGCGATCCTTGTATCACACAGTTTCTGACTTAATGTCTGAGGCACTTTAGTATGGCATGATTGTTTTTTTACTTCAGACAGCCCTCCAGCTGTAGGCCAGCACTTGGTCAGACTGATCTGTTCTTGGCAGGAAGCTAAGAACACTTTTAATTGTACCTTATGACTTTGGGTGGTTGTTGTGGGAAACAGCCAAAAGTGTTATCTAAATCCTTTCAACGGTACAATTTGATCTGCTAATCACTCGCAAACTCAGCTCTTAGAAATAGGTGAATTAATGACAGTTTTCAGGAAATGCTAGTAAATTTACAGTGGTTTAGTAGTCTCTTATACTGCATACCCACTCTGATCAATCACATTCTAATTCTTACTCTTATGACAATTATTGTAATGAGAAAAGGAAATTGCACAACATGAGTCTTTTCTTGTGATAAAGATTACTGCAGGGGTTTGACAGGGTACAAAATTAAACCTACCCTCTTAATAATCTTGAAATTGTCATCTGCTGTCTGCTTCAAATGCCATAAGGGAGATGACTGGATGTTATCGGTCACAAAAATAGAAAGTAGGTTTGTGATTCCTTCAACCCAGTGAATCATCATTCAGAGATAGTATTGTAAGTGATAAAGGTTGCTACTTATGCAAATTAATAAACAGGAAAGAAATCAAGTCTTTCAGTCTAGCTAAACAAGAAGGGGAGCAGGGATGAAAAGCAGAGCTTGGCCAAATTGACATGTGGCAAAAATTCCACTGTTTTATCAATCTGAAAGATAAAAGTTCTTCAGTTTAAAGAAATTAGTTAACATTTAAAGCATCCTTTATGGTGTAGTCATGGGCTTTTAGGCTATGTTGTATTCATCAATGAGTATAACTGTTAACTCGTTTAGTCATATTGCTGTAGTGATTGATTAGGATGCAGTAGCACCAAGGGGCTAAATTAATAAAAGTTGCTAGTAGTGATTCTTGTTTGGGTTAGCCTGACATTGGTTTGAAAAGAAGCAACTTAAATGCAGAACTGTAGAGGAACTTGACAAAGTACACCATTTTTAATGTGATCATCCAAGTATTGCTTCAAAAATGGAAACTGAACATCTTTTTTTTCTTGTTTAGATGAATGTACATCCCATATTAGACCGCAGAAAGCTAAACTAATTCTCTATTACATCACAGCCTTTGTCTAAGGTTTTTCATCTTTACATACAGGTAAAGCTTTTTAAATACAGGTTCTGATACTTCAGCTAAATTAGTCTGAAAATCAATATGCTCAGGACTGTGAGATGCTGTTATACTGTGCTGGTGGTTGTAGAAGTGGAGGGGAGTTAGCATTTTAGAGCAAAAGAAGAAAGAGTTTTATGGCTTGCTTTTTTTTTTTTNGCACAAATGAAGCACAATAAGCACCTCAGTGTTTCAGGGTCCAATTCTGGAAACATCGATTGTGTTTTAGGATAAAAAGCAATATTATCATCTATTTCAATAAAGAAGAGAACTATTCAAGACTGTGATAAGGTCATAATGTCCTAATACTTTTCTGATTTAGGTTATAAATCACCATTTAATTTTCATTACATAAGTCCAGCCTGTAGAGATGGAAAATCTGACAATGAATGAAAATAAATTATTTCCTAGATGATAGGTGAGGAAAATATGGACACATTGTAACAGAAGGTGATTCATCCATGTAGTTGTACAATGATACGGACACATGTTTTTTAATGATGAGTTAGCCTAAAGGTGTCTTTGTTCCATGTACATAACTACTGTGCTTCCAGCAATGCATAATTTGTGTGTAAAGGAACAAAAGTGGTTTTTAAAGTAGCAGGACAGAAAAGAAATTCTGAACAATAACATTGCATAAGAGCTACTCTATGATTTACAAAATGTCAGGAGTGTCCAAATAGGCTCTTACCTAAAGCAAACACAGAGAAAGAGATGATAAGAGCAGTGTCTCTCACGAATATCTGCCTATACACCAAATTTAAACTCCTTCCATGAACAAAAAGTTATAAATAGAGGATAGTCTGACAAATCTAGATATCATTATAGGAGAAAAAGCTGATGTTCTTATGCAATTACAAAGGACTTTGCTTTAAGAATCAGTATTTTTCTGGGAAAATTTCTCGAAGTTTTGTCCTCAAAATTTGCAAAGATTTGCAGGCACCTGTCTCCTACAGGTTTCATAACCTTTCCCATGGATGCTGCATTGCATAAACACAACTGAACAGCAATGGATGAGATCATGAAAGAAAGAAACTACAAAGGTGCGGTAATATATTTGCTCTTCCTACTTTTAATTTCTCTGTTTTTTGTTTGTTTGGTTGGTTTTGGGGGTTTTTTGGGTGCTATTTCCCCAAAATTTTATCCTTATGGACAAAGGTGCAACAAATAAAGGGTGAGTGTTAAATAGTAAAAACAAGGGCAAATATGTGACTTCTGCAGTTCACAGCTGTTAACTAGGCACAAGTTCATGGCAGTGTGGTGAGCAGGCTCAAGAAGAGGATAGCAGGGTAATAACTGATAGACTTCAGACTGCCTCCCTACAGCTCTGCAAATGGAGTTTTAAAAAAAAAATAGTATAGATTAAACAGGAGGATGCACTACTGCTTTTCATTTCGGTTTTGTAAACATTTTAGTTCAAACACAAAGTAGAGACCAAAGGAATGGGTAAGTACAGGCCTACATCTATAGCTGAAGGAGGAGCTGTGCAGCAGTGTTTTCATTTGGATGAGGAACATGTTTTTTAAGTGAATATCCTGATCTTCCCTCCTTACAGGGCTTCAGATCATATCACATAGCACATGAACAGGATTCCTTTCAAATGAAATTAACCCAGAACATGCAATGCCAATAAATCCTGTTGCAATCTGAAAACCAAATATTCCCTTCAACCCTCTATGTTTCCCATTTAAGAGCTGTGAGGAGGACCAGAAAGAATTTGAGCTGAGACATTCAGAGCGCTACTTAAATTCTACTTCTATATGACAAGCTTTATTGGTGGCATTTCTCCCATGAATACTACTTCTTGTGCCTGAGCAGTAATTTTAAAGTATGAAACAGATTTTGCTATTTTAACTTTGAACTGTCATCAGTTTCCACTGAAAATTGCTGTACTTGGGGGACATGTAGTGGGCTAAAATAATACTTTCATATTAAAAAAGACAAATCAAATATGTAAAATATATGTCAAATATATAAAAATTCTGAAGATATTTAAAAAACAACATTGATTCTTTCCTTTTCCAGTCACAGAAAAAAAAGTCTTGTTGTTTGCGTGAAAACTTTTTCAGGGAAGCAGATACTCTTATCTGATCTCCTGTTATGTTACATTCCCTTACTTTTCACTGTGTACTTAGAATTGCCAGTCATGCTTTGCAGAATAAAAGTAAATCTGGTCCTGTGATGGGCAGCAAGTATTGGAAACGCCATTCGTGTAATTTCTTTTTACACATTTTCCATATTCTAGCTTTAGATTCTGTATATCAATTTCTATGTTATGTATTAACAATAATGTTCTATATTATCTAGAAAACTCCACAAATGTGAAACGTTTTTGTTAAGCTACTTTAAGGCAACCTTTCAGTCCTTCATTTGAAAAGTTGTATTCATGAATTCTGTCACATGCAGTTATGTTCAACAACTGCTCAAAGATTTCTGCAATTCTTATCTAGTCTCTTTTCAATGTTCAGCATAAATGAAATTATACCACTGGTCTCACCAGTGAGAATAATCATACCTCTAACCTATTTTATTTTACTGTCAATTATGGTCTTATCTACATAATTTTAAATTACATATTGGAGAGAATTATTTTGAATAAGAAACTTTGTATTTTGAAGTTTCCCAACTTTAGTATGACATTTATATGATGATCACATCTATCAATTTTGATATATTACAAAACAATCATAAAAACTTTCAAAGATAAGACTATGAAAATATTATCAAAATTAAATATATAAAACTTTAATAATACAAGCATTGATGTTAGGCTTACACTTCTCTTCAGTATCATATGACAATAGAATTTTGCACATCATAGACATCTAAGCATCAAGACTAATTACATTGACAGTCTGAAAAAATAAAATTACTTAGATACGTAAGCATTTCACAAACATTGTATTAATGAAAATGTAAAATTCCCTAGTAACATATGGAGGGATTTTTTTCCCCCAAGATAATTTTTTCCATTTTAAAACTGAATCTATAATTTCTACTTCAGTGTTTTCAAGGTAGATGCTATTTCATGAAGCTAGCACTTAGGAAGAAAAGTAACATTTTAGCCTAAATATCTCAGGTATTTTCTAAATGTTCTGCATCCTTATAGAGTTCTTTCAGTACCAGGATTTGCAGTTTTCTCACTATCTCCCTGAAATTAGCACAAACTCTATAACATACATAACAATTCAATAAGCAAGAAAAGTATAACTATATAAATTACAGTCTAAGGCCCTCCCCAGGAAAGATCAAGTAGCTTTGACCTTGTAAGAAGCACAAGCATGAGACTCCTGCCATATTAATTTCTTGACTATAGAAGATAAACAGCTCCACAGTTTCAAAATTACTACCTATTCTGGAAGAACTTAATATCCTTCCTTTTTTTTTTTTT
>VXBX01008455.1:135812-153795 GCA_013400415.1 Scytalopus superciliaris
TTTGTTTGTTTGTTTGTTTATGATAAAATAGTGGGGTTTGCACCCACCTGAGGAGGGTTGATAACTTGATTCCTTTACCTAGGAATGATGGTGTGCACCAGCAATGATCTGACTTTATGCTGTTAGACATGCAAAAAGCATCCATGCAGTCTGTGAAGTAACCAGTGTTCAATGAATGAAAAAAGAGGCCATAGAGTAACTACCTTGCAGTCTCCTACTTGTGTGAGCAGCTTCCCCTAGCCAATACTTCAGGATGCATGGCATAGGTACCTTATTTAAGTTTTGCAATATTGATGCATAAAATAAAAGCAGCTATTATCTTCCAAAAGAAGATTTTCAAAAGAAATTATCTGGGAGTCATACAAAAGTGGAAAAGCTAGTAAAAGTTTGGGGGGGATCAGAAGCAGCTTGACAGTGTAGAGTATACCAAGCTATTTTAAAACCTTTATCAATTAATATTTTTGCAAATCAATTTTTGTCTCTTTTGGTTTAATAAATAGTTATTATGATTTATAATTGTTGCAGTGATTGGACTTATACAGAAAATCAATGTTCAAGATGTATTTATAGCTTATAACTGCTTCTTCATCATGCGTCTTGGAAATCTTTATTAACCTTAAATATCTTTCACACTCTAGTGTGAAATTTACACTAAATTCATTTTAAGATGACGGTGACTTTTACTACAACTCTTGTCTGAGGCATGCTTAGCAATATACACATGGTCATCAGCACTTTGAGTGACAGATTATTATCTAATCTGGCATTCCACTTGCACAGGCAGTTTTCCAGTAGGTTTGACATTGATCATCTGTCATTTGATTTGTTAACTTTATAAAAAGTGTGCCTTTTTACAAAATGATTAAAATCTTCCAACTCAGTATAGAAATGCTGTTATTTTATATTTTACTTCATCATAAATTTGTTTTCCAGGGAAATGACTTTGACTGGTGAAATCAATGACATTTTTCTTTCTATATTAACTGTCCACACCTAAATGACCCTCAGAAATTTGGGGTTCAAATATGATTAATTTGGCACAAGAGAATCGATGATGGACTGACAGAATGGAGAGACAGTAGCAAAATGCATCACTATGGACATGAAACCCTCATGCTACTGCATGTATCACAGTCAGTTCCTGTCAGCACTTTACTCTATAATAAGTGCACTTTTTTTCATAAATTTTCTCTATATCTACCAAATGTTTACAAAAAAAAAAAAAAAATTAGAAACCACAAATCAAGATAATGTATGACACTCAAAAATCAAGTCTCCCTAATGGCTTTGGGAACACAAAATGTAGACATTTATGTTTGTGTAATATCATATTATCTAATTTCTAACATTCATTACAAGACATTCTCACAGGGAGGAGGCATTTTAAAAAATGGTAAATATTACAGCCTGCCTATTTTTTTCCCTATTCATGCAAAACTCACTGATACTATTTAGGAATGTGCACAAAGAATAGATGAACCTGTGTGCAAATGGCCACGCATTTTCTGCAATATAAGTGCATACAAAAAATAACAAAATTATCTCAAGTTTGGCAAATATGTTCATGATTTCTTAAAATTTCTTACAATTTTTTGTTTGTTTGTTTGTTTTTAAGATGGATTGCTTGTCTATAATCTAAAGAAAGTATACACTAAATAGTCAGCATTATTATGAATATTAATGAGGCAGGGAAAATTAGTATCCAGGCCAAGCAGTTTATTAATGACTAAAAGAATAAATTCTGCCTCCATTTAGCCTTAAATACCCAAATGTGTTCCTATGAGCAAAATTGTTTCTCCATAAATATTTTTTTTACAGGTTGGATTTCTTTATATTTACAGTAAGATGATAATGATCCAAGGTCTGACTAGGTATCTGTACAGCTCTAGCAATTATATTACAAAAATATCTCAAAATGTTATTATCAAAACATCAATCACTGGTGTAATAGAAAACTGCCAACTCCCTTTTGAAGAAAGAAAAATTTATTTGAAAAGCAAGGGTTGATCAAGAAACTTGCTGAAAAATAGGAAGTGTGGCCTGAGTTCTACAGCTGATTCTACCAAGACTGTTCGGTCTGGAGTTTTGCCCTACACTGTGAGGAAAGACAAGGATGTTTACTACTTTGGTTTGCTTAGCACTGTGTTCCATTTGTATGTGTTTCACCTATGAGTGGTCAAGATGTGTGGGATCTTTGCTGCTCTTCCATTACTATCTTCATATCATTGCAAAAGAGAGATCCAAGCCAAGGCTCTGACAAGTGTGGATTTTTCCCATTCCTTGTTCATTGTCAAATCAGTTCAATGCTGCTGTTAGCATAACACTGTGCAGTCAAGGGTCTGCTGATTTCCTGCTCCCTGTCTTGCTGGAAAATGTGCTAAGTAGATATCTCATATGCATAAACCCCTCTGGTAGGTTTATATAGCTCCTCTTCACATACATGTAAAAAGCAAGCAATATTTTAGGTGTGCACTGATACAAACCTAAAATACCACCATAAAGAATGTATATGCGTCTTCTTATGTTTAAAATGTTTCAAATATGTCTTATTAAAATGATATCCTGTCATTATAACATATTTTTGTAAATATTTACATGTCCTTCATATGGTTATTATCCTCTCTCTCTCATATTACATTGTTCTTTAGCAAAGGCCAGATACCATTAATGCTACCTGGAAAAGGCCCTTGGAAAATGATGATGATTGTTCCGGTTACTTCAGAAAAGAACTAGATGAAAAATGTATTTTAATAAAATTTCTTAAAGATTTCTTACTAATCAGCAGAATTATTTAGCAAAATGTTTAAAAATTAAACAAGAAATTATAATTTAAATTACTTTCATGGTTACAAAAACATTCTTATTATACACAATGGCAATATTTTAGTACAAAACAAATATATTGAGAAGTTCTCTCTGGAGATGCCTCAAAAAAAAGGCAAAAATGCTGATTCTGTGAAAGTTCTTGATACTTGCTACAGTATCTCTTCATCTTAGAGATGTCCTGTCTCACTAAAATATAAAAAATCTCATATTGTCATATATGTATAAATAAAAATACTTATTATGACTGTGTTGCCTTTATTTATTTATTTATTTTGAATATTCAGAAGTGTAAAGGCACAATATCTTGGTTTAATTTAAGCAAAAAAGGCACAGTCACAACTGTTTGATTCAGCCTATATCATGGCTTTCATGATTAACATAGTCAAATTTTGTACACCAAGAAATGACAGTAAGTCAGGCTTATTTATAAATTGGTTTTTTAAATGTATAAACTACATTTTGGATAAATATTGCTTTCAAAACAATGGACAATGTATCTAAGTAAAATTCCGTAAAATAATCATCTGTGTTTACAGCTGTAGCAACAAGATTAATAAAATATAATGAGAAAGGATAGATAGTTACTAAAATGAAATTCAAAACTCCTTTGATCTGGAAACTCTCCATTCTAGTTGGGTGGGCTTTCTAATGGCTTTAGGAAAATTTATCTTTGAATGAAAAAAGCTAATTTCCAAATATCGTTTCTTTGTTTTTAGTGAACAGAGAAAAGCTTGTATTTAGCATGTGCTAGTAAGTACAAATATTCAGTTTCTAAATTACATTCTGAAACATTTTGCAATTTTTCTGTAAAAAAAAGCATATGTGAGCTTTGGTAACAGTTTTTAGTTATTACCATATATTTTGAACCAAATACAATCGTCTGTTCTGTGAACAATAACTCCTAAAGCAGGTAAACTCTATGTAACCTGTGTATTGCTTGCTGTCAGCCTGGAGAGCAATAACAGTGTGAAAACAGTGACATTGAAACTAACTTTAAACACCCTGGGAATAAGTTCATCCTGTCAAAACTATAACCAAATTGAAATAAAGCTTTTCAAGATATCTTAAATAAGCACTAAAAGTCCTGTAACTTATTAATCATTACAAAGTAAACCCTTAAGCAGGTGTTTAGGCCTACATATAGCCCAGACTTTATCTTTCTAATCTGGTGATGAATACAGCGGGCCACCATCTGGTGCGCGTGTACATCAACAACTACAATACAGCCCAAAAATTTAACAATCACAAACTAACTGCTACTTACCGCTTATTTTCAGCTACAGAAGGTCTCACATGAAATTTGTCAAATAAGCGTAGAAAACCAGCATAAGATTAACTGTTTTCGTTCTGGATTTCACAAGCAGACAGGGAAGCAAGGAGAGCTCTGCTGTTGCTATGGAAACATGACGCTGAGGATTTAATGACAGCATCAGATGGTATTCTACTAGAGATTGTCTGCTTGTGGGACTAAACAACATGCTGCTGATAAGAAATAAGAATGGATTCCAAATGTTTTCAATTTGCTTTACCAGATGAATCCTTTCATTGCCTCAAATACATTAATTTGATAGTAGATACACAGAATGTATATTAATGTTAGAAAAATACATAACGGTGAAACATAATCTGCCTGGAAGCTCTCTAGGCAGGTAACTAACCTTTTTAAACCTTTATTTGATATGTAAAGTTTATAAAATTAATACTGTATTTTAGTCTGAAGAAGATGTATTTTGCTTCCTCAAATAAATTGTCTTTAAACCAATGCCTTATAAAAATGAAGACCTTTTAAGTTCTTATGTTTTGTGTTCCTTAATTATTGTTTAAAAAAGGATTCAAAAAGGAAAACTTTCCAATGAATTCCAGATTCATAGAGGCCTGAAACTATTAAAATTCAGGGATTTATTTCTTATTCAGTCATTCATTTAGTTTTGTAAATATTTTTATGTTGTGATGTGAAGTTTAAAATACTATTACAATTCAAAAACAGTATTTCTGAACACAGTCTGAATGAACTGCAAAGTATCATCTGTCAACATGTAGATTGATGCATGTCTTAGGCAGCTCAGATTTTTATTTTACAGTCTTTTTCTACTCCACAAATCTTTCTGAATTTCATTTACCTCTGATAGAATCAAAGAATCAACTAGGTTGGAAAACACCTCTGAGTCCAACCTTTGACTCAACACCACCCTGCCTACTAGACCATGGCACTAAGCGTCACATGCAGTCTCTCCCTATATAACTCCATGGACAGTGACTCGACAACCTCCCTGGGCAGCCCATTCCAATGCCCTATCACTCTTTCTGCAAAGAATGTCCTTCTAATGCCTAACCTAAACCTCCACTGGCACAATTTAAGTCTGTGCCCTCTTGTCATACTGCTTGTTGCCTGGTAGAAGAGACCAACCCCCACCTCACTACAACCTCCTTTCAGGTAGTTGTAGAGAGTATTAAGGTCTCACTTGAGCCTCCTCTTCTCCAGGCTAAACAATCTCAGCTCACTCATCTGCTCCTGACAGAACTTGTGCGCCAGTCCCTTCACCAAGCCTTGTTGACCTTCTCTGGACCCACTCCACCACCTCAATGTCCTTTCTAAATTGAGGGGCCCAGAACGGGACACAGTACTTGAATTGTGGTCTCACCAGGGCTGAGTACAGGGAAGGAATGACTTCCCTTGTCCTGCTGGCCACACTATTCCTGATACAGCCCAGGATGCCATTGGCCTAACTTTGCCACCTGGGCACACTGCTGGCTCATGTTCAGTTTCCTATCAGTCAGTCCCCCCATGTCCCTTTCTGCTTGGCTGCTCTCCAGCCACTCTGTCCCCAGCCTGTAGCACTGCATGGGGTTGTTGTGGCCAAAGTGCAGGACCCGGCACTTGGTCTTGTTAAGCCTCATCCCATTGGATTCGGCCCCTGATTAGTTGATAATTATCAGATTAAAAATATCATAACAATATTTTCTGAACAGAAAAATATTATTATTTCTTCAAATATATCTCTTTTTTATTGGTACATCTGAGCTCCAAGATATTAGTTCTGTGGGAAGTTTACATAAATACACAGAAATAATATTTTAAAGTCACTTGAGGTTCTTTTGTACCAAGGCGCTTTGCAAGCATATTATATCTCCCACTACATAATACTGGGGAACATGTTGACTGTATTCACAAAAACAACTCTTTTTCTTCAAGGATAAAGCCACTGCAACTTTACTCTCCAAACAGAGAAGAAAGGACTGCCATACCAAAGGCCTAAACCACACATTGCATAAGACTATTTGATCAATATGCCTTTGAAGGTTAAAGATTGATTCAGTCCTGCTGGGATTTAAGACTGTATCTCAAGAAGTCTTAGGTATTTTAAACATAAAGATAACTCCATCAACAGACCTCACTATTGATATCAAAGGGAATTTCTGATTATGCCAATGGTAGGACCATGCAATACCTCTGTATACTATCCCTATAGAAGAGAAAAAAGTAAAAACCAAAACCAACCAAACAAACAAAAGAACCCCCCAAACAAACTCCCCCACAAAAGAAAAAAAAACAAACCCCCCACAAACAAACAACCAAACCACAAATACAACAAATAGATCAATGAGAAGCCTATGAATTTCCTTATTATGAATTTCCATATAATATTTTTTCTTTGGATCTTAAATAATACCGGGAGGAAAGTATTAATTGTTGATCCATGGCTGAATTAAATCTTCATGAAAAACAGGTTGAACTAATTTTTTTCTTTCTGTTGACTTTCTAGTAAGACTTAAGAGATTCAAGAAAAAGAACAGGGTTGTCTTCAGCAAAACAGCAAACCCAACAAAATAACATTAAGTTACAGTCAATACGGGTAATCTTGGGTAAAATACACTCATGTCTTTTGAATTAAACACTAAAAAATCTACATTAAAATTTTGGGTTACTTTCAAACGAACACTATTTTGAATGGAAAAGACCTTTGTAAACAGTTAAAATGTGTTAGCATTTCACACATGAACTACTTTCTACATTTTTTAAAATTTCCTTCCTATTCTAGTTCAAGCTGCTCACCAATTTCAATCTGAATTTCTTGTTTTAGATGACTTCTGCCCAAATCCTTTTTGGACAAACGTAATGTTTTTCAAAGCCAATAAAATATGCCATACAGTATATGTTGTGCAATAGCTTTGAATACCTCCTAGAAGGGGCATTTCCAGACTATACCACAACAAAACATAATATGTAAAAGAATACATGGTATTTGTACATAAAGTCACTGAGCAGTTGAAGCTAAGCTTAGGGGAGAGGAATTCCTAGTGGTGACATGCACAAGAAGAGGCAGATCTGCTTATAAATACTTTCCATTTCTATTCTCTTTGTCTCTCTGAGTTTGTTTCTTATTCAAAAAAAAAAATCAACATATCAGGGGCTTTTGAATAATGCCTTGCTCTTTTTAGCTGATAAACACTTTTTTTGTTGTTCTTGTTCTTTTTTATGGAACTCCTAAAGGAAAGATAAACATATATTATGCTGTAAGTGAAACAAAAACTTTTTCAGTCTTGAACAGTAAAGCCAGAATGATCCTGACGTGGCCTTTAAGTGAAATTAAGATCCATGTATTCAGAGGTTTAAGCAGTAATGAATTCCATAATGCTTTTCTGAATCTAAACTACTTGTGTTCTTGCTTCCACTCTAAAGATGTCATGCTATATGCAACTGCAGTGGGAAAGTGAGAAATATTATATGAAAAATTATGATGGAAAGGGTATGGCAATAAGACTCACTCAACATTTTTTGTTCTTATTGTGACTATTATGGCTGAATATCATGGGTGGAATATAAATTGTCCTGTTTTGAAGAAACTACTATTGTTTATTTTAGGTGAAACACCATTGTGAGACATAATAATAATATCTACTGCTGAATACAAAAAAGGATGAAACAGACTCGGTTAGAATAATCAATCACAATATATGATAGAATTACTCTCTTTCTAAAGTATTATGCTTTATAAACAATGTAAAAAAAACCAAAAAAAACCAAAAAAAAACCAGAAAATGTGGGTTAAATATCTAAATCATATCTTGGAAAACTGGAGTTGTATCAAATTATCTGGAGTGAGTCCAGAGGAGGACCACCAAGTTGATTACAGGGATGGAGCACCTCTCCCATGAGGGAAGGCTGAGAGAATTGGAATTGTTCAGCCTGAAGAAGAAAAGGCTTCCGAGTGACCTAATTACAACTTCCAGTACCTGAAGGGAACCTACAAGAAAGATGGAGAGAGACTATTTACAGGACCATGTATTGACAGGACATGGGGGAATGGCTTCAAATTGAGAGTAAATTAAGATTAGGTATTAGGAAGAAATTCTTTACTGTGAGGTTGGTGAGACATGGGGGACAGGTTGCCCAGAGAAGTTGTGGATGCCCCATTCCTGAAAGTGTTTCAGACCAGGTTGGGTGGAACTCTCAGCACTTGGGTGCAACGGCTGGGTGGGTGATGCTCCCCCCAGCTGTCCTCCTGCCACGTGGCCCCCAGGGACCCCGCATGGAGCCACACAGAGACCGCAGGAGAGGGACGAGAGAGAGCGTTTATTGAAGTTGGGTACAGGTATTTAAGAGTTGGGGTAATTTTACTATGACCAATAGGAGAGAGGGTCACTGGGACTGGCACCCAATGGGTTAGGGTTTTACAAGGACCAATGAGGGAATGTTTTACAAACGGGGATTGGGGGAAAAGGTATACAGTTACAATCCTCTGCCCCAAGGCTTTTGGGTCAGCCTTTTCCTTTGCATCACAAACCACCTTTTGACCATATTTTTTCCACTCTGAATATTGACTATTGACAGTCCACTGCCACACTTGGGTCTGGTGAAAGGTGTCCCTGCCTATGGCAGGGATGTTGGAAGTAGTTGATCTTTAAGGTCCCTTCCAATGTAAACCATTATATGATTCCATGATCCTTACAGTAAGCTCAATTTATCAAGATAGTTAGCACTGCAAGCTGTATGATGATCCTGACATTGTCCTCTTAGGAAACTACCTCACTATTAATCCTCATGCGTATCATGTCATGAATTATTATCATTCAAAACTTTCTGGTCAACCCAATCATTTTCTCATTTAGAAATTTTAAGGAATTCAGAACTACTGCAGCACAGTTATACCAGCTATAAATTAATGTGAAGTGTGAAAGTAATAGAGGTATAATCAAACTCCCAGGATAAGTAAGATAATTTAGATACTTCAAGCTTTGAATATGTAGCAGCAGACTATCAGTAGTTCATGAATAAGACAAATGTTCCAATCCAGAAATTTAACTTGATTTTGGTTTATGTGTTTCAGCAACATGAGTGCAGTCAAATGCATAAAATGCAGCATTGCAGACAGCTATAATTAGTAGTTTTCTACTAGCAAAACTCAGTCAGTATTACATCTAGTACTCATGTAATTTTTTCTGTAATAGACAATATAGACACTAAAATAGATACTAAATTATACATGTGCATATGTATACATTCTACTTATAATTTTTTGAAGACTGATGCTTATTTATAGATAGAATTACAAATAAACCTTTATCAATCTACAGGTATAGTCCCTATGTCCAGTGAATGGGTACATTAAGGGAACATTGAATTTTTTTATTTGAGTACTGTACCTTGTGGGTAAAGTGGGGAGATATGTAAGATCTAACTATTCTCACATGCATACTCATTTTTCTGAAGGTTTGTCAAAAGTCGTATACAGATATATTTGGTGTTTCACAACTATCAGCGATTTATTCTCCTGGTTTGGGATATCTGCACTGGATTCTAGTTAAGTATGATGTGCAAAGTATGCCTTTTTTTCCTACAGATGAGTGTGCAAACTGTTTGGGTTTTGAGTCACTCTTGTGCCAGTGAGAACTGGAGGTTGTTTATACATCAGAGGAAACTATGGCTCTCACAAAGACCAGTGAATGAGTGATAAGTTTCAGGTCTACCGCTGATTGCCACACAGATCTCTAAGCAAAGAAAAACTCTAATGCCAGCTTCCCACTGGAATGTTGCATATTTCAACAAGACAGAAACACCCAGTCCAAGATAGTTTACAAACCATTGGATAATATACCATAATCGTCTCCCATCCCACTTCTGAATAAATTAGCCTGTAGTAGCTGCTCTGATTTTTTTTTTTTTTTTTAAAGGGCTCATTCTTTTGTTTTGGGGCTCAGCTTTAATAACACATCTAGGAGAAAAGAAATATCGATGTGCCTATCACATAAAGAAAAGCTCAAAAATTCTCCCTGCCCATCCATATTGTAGTCTATGTTGTCAGTCCCATATTTTGCAACAGACTGGTTCTTTCTCCCATATGCCCCTCACCCTTTAAGACTCAAAAACCCCACACCTGGACTACACAGAAAATCATCTACAAGTAATTCCATTTTCATTTTATCTGTGTGCACCATTTCTTTCTGTTTCTTTGCAGGAGCTGGTCTCTTTTGAGCAAGGACCATATATTTTCTCACTTCACTGTTACAATGCATATATTTGAAGCTACATAAAAATATTAAATAATGAACAATAGAAAACAATTCAGAACTCTCTCTTTCCTAAACTTAAATCTGGCAAGATTTCAAGGAAACATTATGGGAAGCAGAGTGGGAACAGCCACCAGTGAACCTTCTATAGATTTAGGGTTGGTAGTAATTTAGAGAAGACAGCTCTTCAGCTATATAGATATTATTTCACCTCATCTCATCTCTGTCCTTCAGTATATATACATATATATGATACCTAATAGATAAAATAAGCACTTTAAGGCACTTTGGTTCATGTTGTCATATTCCATATTGTCATACCTATAACTCAGACATTGTGCAATATATATACATCACAGTGATATAGCATTTTATATATGTGACATACTGGTTAGCATTTTTGCACTCTGGTAAAAATTTGAAGATCTAACAACTAACTATCAGTTTAGTCATCTTACAGCAGAGTTGTACCTTTTTATGTAAAGTCTGTGGAAAAGACTGAAAGAAAAAAAAATATTTTGTCACTGGACAGGCTTTTTCATCACTGGGCTACAGTTTGGTTTGGGGTGTTTTTCTACAAAATAAATCTGTTTCTATAATTTAAATTTTACCCATGCTTTCCATTTTCTGCAGACAAACTTCAACAAATTAGAGAAATGAGCAGTTGCCAGCTGTGGGAAACTTAACAAGGGCAAGTGCCAGATTCTGCATGTGGGATGGGGCAATCCTGGCTGTGTGCATAGACTAGGAAATGAGGTGCTGTAGGGCAGTGCTGCAGAAAGGGACCTGGATGTCTTGGTTGAAAGCAAGTTGAATATGAGTCAGCAGTGCCCTGGCAGCCAGGAGGGCCTGTAATGTCTGAGGGGGGGCATCAGGCAAAGTGTCACCAGCCAGTTGAGGGAGGGGATTGTCCCGCTCTGCTCTGCACTGGGATGGCCTCACCTTGAATATTGTGTGAAGTTTTGGGCACTACAATGTAAAAAAGATATAAAGCTGTTAGAGAGTTCCCAAAGGAGGGCAATGAGGATAGTGAAGAGTCTGGAGAGGAAGCTGTATGAGGAGAGCTGAAGTAATTTGGTTTGTTCAGCCTGGAAAAGAGGAAACTGAGGATAATTGCAGTCTTCAACATCCACATGAGGAAAAGTGAAGGGGCAGGTACTCTTCATTCTCATGGTAAGTTTATTAATTTTGGCTTATTTCTTCTGAATAATAAGCAGTTAAGTCTTTGATATTAAGGGATCAAGAATACTATGTTGAAGTATTAAAAGATATACCAACATGACTTTCCAAATCCCCTTGCATGATGTTGGAAAAATAAATGAACACTGTATTCTTGTAGTGAGTTTGCCAGGTTGGGATTTTTTCAGTTGTTTTTTAGATGCATTTTTAGCAAATATGTTCTTATCTAAATGTTGGCAGAGAGTTATATTTTTTCTTAGGTGTGTTTCAAGGTTTTAAAAAATTTTAAATCCACTGCTCTAATGAAAGGAACTATGATTAATCTCTTCCCTTATTCCACTTAGAAGAGCTCAGGATAGTTTGTCTTCCCCCATGGAATAACAGTGCACCTTTTCCAAACAAAATCACAGAAAAAAAATGAAAAATAAAAGGAACCTAGGCCTAGATTCCTGGATGTGCTGTGTGTTGGATTTGAACTGAATCTCAGGTGCTCTCATTCTCCAGAACAGGGATTGTTTGAACCACACTGTAATATCCTCCCTTCCAAGGAAACAAGGTTGCACACAGGGATGATGAATATCTAGCTTTTAGCCTGACATGGATCCAGAATGTTTTTATAGTGTAGCACTGAGCATAAAAGGCACACCTAAAAGGCTGGATACCATCAAGTTAACCTTGAAGATTTATGTTTTTGTTCTCTGTGCCTCTTCTGTTTCTCCTATTAGATGTTAAAACTACCTATTCAGAAACACCAGCGCCCTTATTACACCTAAGGTCCAACACAATTTACAAAACAAAAGTTTTCATACTTATCCTACCTACAAGATCCTGTCTGGTGAGTATGCTTAGAATGCATCTCATACAAAATGCAACAAGCAAACAATTATGTCTCCTCTCTTAGTGGCCAGGAATTCAATTCCACAATACGGAACTACTCTCTGCAAGTGGATTTCTGCTCTTCCAGCTCCCAGAATTTACTCTTGCTGACAGTTTGTACTTAGTATGTGTCCTGGTTTAAGGATAAACTGGCAGGAGAAACAAATCTAATTCACAAACAGATTATAAATCAGAACTATAATTTAATAAAAAAAAGAAAAATATCACAATCAGTACAAGGGTACAGAGGGAGAAGTCCCTTTAACCCACAAAAAAAAGGGTGTGTGTCCCAGCAGCCTGGGGCACAAACAAAATAGTAATTGTCAACCCCTGTGCTGAGTACCACCTGGCCCTCCTAGGTAGAAAGTAAAAGGAAAGAAGAAACCTGTCAGTGAAGCGGATGGTCCCGGTCCGGTAGAGAGTGGCAGTTGCAGTCCTGCTGAAGCTCTGGTCCTCCTCTGGATCAGCCCCCCAACCAGTCCCAAAACCCCAGTTTATATGTGCTTAGGCTCAGGTGGGAGTGCCCAGTACCTCCCCCAGGGCGGGGAGTTTCACAATGGGTGATTTACACTCTGACATATTTTTGGAATCCCTGATGGCCCATTAGCAGATATGACCCCTCAGGCTGGGTGTGGAGGTGCTGATGGCTCTCCAGAGGGGCGTTATCACACTGAGTCACTGATGTGAAGACAGGAAACCTTTCTTATCTTACAGGAGTTCCCAAACACCCAGCTTGTAGCCTGAGGAGTCGGGTGTGCCTCAGGTAGCTACTGCAAACGATCCATTGTTAGCAGTTCATGAGGGGACCAGGTGGAACTCTTTTTTTCCCATGGGGCAGGCAGTCTCTTTCCTGGTTCCATGGTTGAAAAAAAAAAGAGAGAGGAGGTGATCCCTCTGAGGCACAGGGTTGGTAGATGAAAGAAAAATTCTAAGATTTCAAATCCATAACAGTATGAAATACTCACATTATCATTACCATTTGGTCTGTTGCTTAGTGATAATAAGAACGTTGTATTATGGCATGATACCAGCAGAAAAAAATAGTTTCCTTTTGCACTGTTCCATAACAGCCACCTAGCACTGTAGAATGTGTTGTACCTAGACTATTTAACTGTAAAGGTCACTTGTTGTGTTCAAATATTTACTTTAACAGCATGATTAAGAGGCTTGAGAATGGTGTCATCAAATCTCTTTAAATTAGGAGAATTCTCTTGTCATGTAGCAATTTTAGGAACTGCTCCTCTTTCTTCTTGAGAAAGCATTGACATGTTCCAGGTCATGAATAAAACCAGTTTATTCTAGGTGACATCTCTGTACTTTTAGCACAGAGAAAAGACTGGAAGTCTCTGGAGTTGGGTAGTGTTATTCAGATTTGATTTGCACCTTATCCAATGCCAGTGGGCAAACGGTTCACAACCAACTGAATGCAGGTTTCAGGCTGTTCAGCTGAACTCGGCTGAACTTAGAATTTACATTCGTCACCGTCTTTCATCTAAGCTCAGTTTCACTTGGGGTGAATTCAGATGATTATCTGTTCAGCCACAGTCATTTCAAAACAGAAGAGCAAAAGCTATTTTCCAACTGGCTTCCTTATTGCTTTGCACTTTCTCTAGTTCTACAGTGCAAAATACAGCCATATAATAGAACTTCCTCTGGTTAGAGTTATATTTTGTCTGTTAAAGTTTTTCTGTTGAGAAAAATAAGGTTTTGTTTGTTTGTTTGTTTGTTGATTTATAACTTTGCATCTAGTTACTTTATGACTTTAAATAGAATAAAAGAAAAAGTGTAAATGCTGTATTTACATTTAGATTGAAGGAAGATGTAAAGTAAAATTGTGAAATGTGTTCATTAACATTCATCAAGTACTATATTAGCAATATATGCTCAAACAACAACTTGAGAATGTGAGGATAAAAACATAATAGAACACTTTATATATATATAGCACTTAAAGAGTGACCTTGGTATCTAAGACATTATTCTCTCTTTTCAAATAAAACCTCTGGATCCTGTTCTAACTGTGAGGAGACTTGAGTGACTACCATTAATGACTTACCCTTAAAGAATACTCCACTGTTTTGGAAGGACAGATATATTTCTGCCTCATTTTCTATTTTCCAGTTTTACCACTTGGAGACATTATTCTGACCACAGGTATTAGGCTACATGCAAAGAATGGTGAAATATAATAGTGTCAAAAAATTCACGTATTTATGGTACAAAAAAGAAAATATGCAGCTAGTGCAGGGACACAAATAGTTACAGTTTTTAATTTGGCTTAGAGTATTTCTTTGGAGAGAGTATTTTGTCTTAAGGATATGTTTTTATAAACAGATATCAGATTGTTGTAGACAGTAACATCAGCTTCTGTTGTTTGTTTTTTGTTTATTGTTTTTTTTAATTAAGTTGCTTTCAAATATGCCAGTAGAATACTAAAAAAATAAACTAATAAGAACTTTTGTATGTGCTTTCTCATGAAACCAGTTTTACAAAATATATTATTTAAATTTTTTTCCTGACATATTACTTCTGTATATACTTCAATTTCTGCTACGAAAAAAGCACTTATAAAACCTTAGTCTGTAATTTGGAAAGTTCATATTCTCTCATGTTGCTGTTGTAATCCTTCTCTGATTAAATTTAATATTTTTAAATGCAGTAGGAACAATATGATGTTTATATATCTTTTAATTTCACTTCAATCCCTCTTCCAATACTTCATAATTTTTCTGTTTTCATATCAGATGTTGTAAATGAAGAGTCTCTTTATAGATCCACATTGATCCATGAATATTAATAGTAAATGCATCTATGCAACAAGCAGATAATACAAGCTAAATTTTTTATTTCTGTCTCTAGAATATATTTCTGTATATTCAGAGCATGCAAACGTCTGGTTGATGATCTTTTCATCTGAATTTTAAGTGAACTAGTACTATAGCATATGACTAAGTGTTAGGAGACTGAAAGTGTTCATTCTTCTAGATAGTGTAAGCTATTTTCTTCTCTTCTGATATTAGAGAAAGGTTCTTCATCTAGAGGGTTGTTGGGCACTGGAACAGGCTCCCCAGGAAAGTTGCACAGTACCAATCCTGGCAGAGCTCAAGAAACATTTGGATGATACTCTCTGGCACACGATGCAAGTCTTAGGGATAGTCCAGTGCAGGGCCACGAGCTGGACTCAGTGATCCCTGTGGGTCTCTTCCAAGTCAGCACATTTTGTGATTCTGTCTGCTTCTTCTTACATGTGCATATACAGCTCCTGAGAAAGGGAGCTCTGATTTCACCTGAATTTAGAATGTCTAACAGAAAAAACACAAAACAAACCAAAAAAATCCCCCAATCCCCATCCCTCCCCAAAAAACCCCCAAAAACAGCCCAACAAAACCCCAAAGTATCAAAGTATTATATTTGTTGCAGCTATTAATATTCACTAGTGAACATGAACACATAAATAAACAAAACTCAAAAAGTTGTTGTAGGTTTAGTGACAGATGAAGCCAAAAGTGGCTATGACAGAAAAGACTAAATATGCAAGCTTGGTCATGCCATGATTCTTGTACACATTTTCTGGAGCCATTTCTTATCATGCTCATGTCTGGATTTGATCACTGTGAAGAGATGGAATATAAATGCCTAGGTTGTAATGATTGTTTTACCTCTCTGGTTTTTTTTGAAGCATCTATTGAGTAGCAACTACTTGATGGCAGCAAATATCATTTGCATTTTCTCTGTATGTGTATCTGGAATAATCTAAAAATGTTGTTAAATTTCAAGACTTCAAAACTCCAGGAAGTTTTTCCATGCATTTTACCAGGGAAATAATTTTGTCTAGGACAAAAACTGGATATTTTGAAAATGTTCCCTCAGAACTGTGTGTGTGTGGGGGGGGTTGTTTGTTTGTTTTGGTTTTGTTTGTTTGTTTGTTTGTTTTGGTGGGGTGTTTTTTGTTTGTTTGTTTTGTGTTTGTTTGGTTTTTTTTAATAGAAATCTTGGGCCTTGATTAGATATTTCATAAAAGAAGGAAAAAATCTTTCATTTTGGGAACAAGAGAAATTAAACACAAGACAGAATTATTTTTTTCTGCAGTCCCTAAACATCTATTTGATAGTATTGCTGTCAAACCTCTGAAGAATCCTAAATTCAATGCCTCAGATTGTCATTCTCCTCCATGGATAATGTTCTCTAGACTCACTGTTAGCCTGTTCTCAGCTGGACTTAGGAATGGGAAGTTTCATTTTTTGGTAAGAAAGGTGCTCTGTTTTTGTAGAGGAATGTATTGCAGCTTTCCTCCACAAAGTTTGCAATTCCTTCCAATACTAAAACCCCATTTGAACCCTATTTGTATATGTATTTTGTTGATTAAAGTGGTTTTTAGAGCTGCTCTTTAAAATTATCAATTCACTGCCCATGTAAGTCAAAGGCAAGCACCTTTTTATGGAGCTAAGAAAGGTGCAATATCTTCAGCCAAATAATAATTTAAAAAAGGTGTTAAGAGTGAGTTTGTCATTAGTTGTCTTTTCTGAGCTCTGTGTACATGCCTGCCTTTACCTTAAAGGAAAAGATGATAGCAGATACAAAGGGATTTTAGCACAAACATACATGGAATTTTATACCCAAGCTCTTACCCTGCCTCTCAGGACCTGGACATCTCTCAGTTTGACAATCAATTCCACTTTCAGGTGGGGAAAGTGGTTCGGTGAAATTAGTCAGCTTGCAAACGACCTGAAAAGATTAAAGGGCAAAGAGTTATTTCTAATAATAAAAAGTCAAATATACTGCATAGCAATCTCATCTGCCACATCAAATGTTTAAAATCAAAGGGTTGGCAGGATGAGGGTTCTTTACAGAATATATTGAAAAACCCAAGGAACATTGTTTTATATGTTTCTGTGTATACAAAGCACAGCACTTAAGGACTCTGGTTCAGTTGCTGGGTTGCTTACAGTGTCATGAACTGTAAGGATAAAACCAGCCAAATTAGAGCTTCTTTAGAGATACTGAAAACAGGTTCTGATCTGAAGCCAATCAACCAATATAGAAATACAGAAGTCTGCACTGCTTTTATAACTGCCTGTAATTCATTTTACCACATTATTTGAGATGGAGATAAATTTGTAACTTATTTTTCCAACAACCAGCAACTGGGTGCTCTGTAGTTTCTCACAGGATGACTCTGAATGCAATTCAGCCTGTGCAGATGGCCAGCACAGGGATGACACATCACTTAAGTCTCAATTAGCCTCTCACTGCAGAATTTAAATGGGATTATGTGCTACATAAAACCTTGCTGGCAATCTCAGAAAAGAAGTGATCTACAGCTTCTGAAGTTAAAGGCTAAAATGCAATGAATGAGCAATTTAAGTACTCACTAATATTATTTTTTTTTTCAAAAATGTAATGATACTGGAATATGGTCTTTTCTTTCAAATTTTATTTTTATTCAGAGAAAGAGAATTCTAGTTTTTAAAGTCTGGCAAATACCAGAAGTATCACATTCTTAATGACATGTTTCTCATCAGTGCTGTCTGAGAAGCAGGCATTTACTGTGCAGTTGTAGGTTGCAACACCTTAGATTCTTTTTTTTTTTTTT
>VXBX01008458.1:0-11251 GCA_013400415.1 Scytalopus superciliaris
TTAATTCTTCTTTAAAAGCAAATGGGGTTTATGTTTAAATAAATTTCATTTTGTTTCCAAGAGATCCACAGGATGAAAAAAAAAAACCTTAAATATCTTAGGGAACAACTGTAGAAGGTAGTGCATCTTTTATGTTAGATTTTGAGAAAAATTCTCTGATGATTGATGGCATAAAGATAATTTCTATTAACATTGTAGGCTGGTATTAGCCATTTGTTTTTATACTACCAAGGAATTTATTTGAGGTCCATGCAGCTTATAACAAAACCATTATTTTAATTTTGGTCTTCTTCAGAGAAGTGAGTTCTGTTAAGTTCTAGAGACTGTCAATGCTGTAGTATTTGAAACTGCAGAGATTTGCAAAGGTTCCTCCTCCTCCCTCAGGCTTTGGTTATATTTGTCAACCCAATGAAGACTGTAGGGTGAAACCCGAGGAGTGCTGATCCCATGTACCTCCTGCTGACATCAGTAGGAGCTTAGCACCTATCAGCATCCAAGAGTTTTGTCACTGCAACTGACTCTCAATAATACAAACCAATAAAAAATAATAGTAAATGGAACAAAACCCAAAGGATTCAATAGATTCTGGAAAAGGTTTTGAGCGGTGGATACTCTAAAAATTCAGAATCATCTTAGTTTTGCATGTCAGAATTTCAGTTGTGACTAGACCGTATCAGCAAAACGTGACACAGAATTAAATTCAGAATCAAAGCTGAAGTAAACCATATAATGATGACTGTTTGAAAAGACTGGCTCTGATCTACATAAAAATTAGTGCAAAGTCAATTTGAAGTAACACTGTGATAGGAATCAGCACTGTCTCTTGTGTCAGTACTTTTACATTTAAATGGCATCTGCACCCATGGTAAACATTTGGGTGTTTACTTTCTGTTCACCTCCTAACTATTTGCTCTTTGACACAGGAATCACTTTTTTACATGTGTCTGTGGGACTTTACACAATGGAGGTGCTGAACCATAAGTAAAACTCCAGTGAAACACACGAAGAACACCATTATTTACACTATTGAGACTATAGCCCTACATATGCTTTTCTAAGGATTCCAAGCTTAAGTGTCAAATCTAACTAATGTTTAATTGTCAAATCTTGGTTCTTTCTGCCATATTACTGCTCATCTTTAGCAAGAGTTTCATTCCTGTGGTCCGGTGTGTTATTAGTTTTATCTGAGTGGTCTGGATTTACTTTGGGGAAAGCTGATTAAATGTCACCCACCTATTTCAGAGTTGGCAGCAAGGCTTGGCATATTTGCACTTGCTTGTGCCTGGAGTCAGTGTAGCTCAGATTTTGTGTTAGTCCTATACTATACTTTGATAACTTTTTAGATGGACCTACGCAGAAGTCCTAAATTTATTTGTTCTCAGGAGAGTCAGGAGTCCAGAAGCCCTGCAGATAAGAAATCACAACTGAGATATTTTCTAGCTGTAATAAAGACACAGCTAAACCTGACTGTAACTAGAATCAGAGTTGCAATACCACATTAAAACTGAAGTATGAAAATGAATCACAGGAAGTCTAAGAACAAAGATCAGACCTCTAAACTGTGATGAAATAAATCAGACTTTGCCACAGGGCATAAGCATCAACCTGCACTTTCCTTTGAGAGCTACTGCAGATGCCAGGGCTAACAATAACTCAGCTTTTCAACTGTACAGTAGCCAAGGTATAAAATCAGCGAAGTTCTCTCTGAAGTGGACTGTGTCTCATCTTTATTGCCAGCTGTCTTTTCAGCCTTTAAAATGTTCAAAATACATTGTTATGGAGAAAATCACTGAAGCATGAGCTGGTATATGAGCTTTTAAAGTTGTGTTCATTACTTTCCAGTCCTGGCCACTGCTTCTCCTTTTGCAGAAAGGCAACCTATCTTCTCGATCACTAGCTTGTAATAGTCAGTCTTCCATGCCCTCTTCTTCCTTATTTCCCTCATTCCTCCCACTTTCTTTTCTGTCAAAGACAGGACTATGTGTTCAGGTAAAAATTGTGCCAGAAGTTGCAAAGGAGTACACTGGCTTGCAGATGTGCAGCTTCATGGTGAAATATAGGGTGTCACTGTGATGTCCACCTAACTGGACACCTATAATTGACAACTGTATAGAACAGAAACATATACAAACATAAAAAGAGAGGATCAGTTGTGGTTTTTTGTTTTGCTTTGGTGTTTTTTATATCTAATCATATGGTGGAATTGCAATGACACCCTGCTAATTTTCATGAAGTTTCCACTTTAGACTATGTGGCTGACTACCCCTGTAGATAAGTCATTGACAGCATAATTTTGCTGGGAAAAGTCAGTCTTGCTTGTGATGGTATCTGTGATATTATTAGCCTGTGTGAAAATTATTCCTTTTTATATCATTATGTGAGGCCAAAAATTTAGGTAATTGGAATTACTAGTTTTTTAGGTCTTGTTGTTAATTTGTAGTGTATAAGCCATTTCTTCAGAGTTTCAGCATATAGGTGGAATATGCTGAATGTGAGTTATTGTACCACTTGTACCTGTTTTCATGTCTGTAGCCAAGAAATATACCAAACGTGTATGGTTTCTTACTCAATAGATCAGTGCAAACATGGATTTAGCTCTGCTGAATTTAGTCAGAATGACTAATCATTCATCTTCTGGTCCATTGATCAAAAACATTTTCTTTCTTGAAAGCCACATCTCACAATCATCACCTGTTTTACTAAGATATATAGTGACAAACCTGAAATTTCCCCAATCTAAGAGAACTTTGCACATCTGCAGAAAACTTTTCAGGTCAGTGGGATTCCAACAAGAGCCAGAGTCTTTCCATGAGGGTAAGTAGAATTAATCTCAAAGTAATACTGGCATAAATATTTAAAGGTGTCTGTGACACCCTCACCTTTGAGATGGACATTATTTGAGATAAATTGGCAGAGGGCTTTACCATCAAATCTGGGGCGTGGAGAGGTGCAATTTGTTGCCTTGTTTCTTGCACTGTTCGTGAAATATTTTTTTAGCATGTTTTCAAATCAGGGAAAAGTCTTTATATTCTGTCTAAATTTCATTACCTCTGAGTAGTAGTAGTAAAGGGTGATGCTGAACCAGAAGCAATAGGATCTTTTAAACATAGATCAACATCAACTGAACTGTGTAAATGTGTCATATTGTTCTCCTATTAATTTTTGTCTGCTCTGAATTGAGTGAAAACTTAAAGGCAATTTGAAGAAATTGCAGGAATGTAGTTAGTCATATCAAAAAGATCTCAGGCACATCGTTATTTAAACTGGCTCTAGTGGTATTTACTATGGTTTCACAGCAGTTGCACAGATTAGACCTAGATAATTTTCGAATGTTTAGTTCACACAAAAGAGCAATTTCCAAGTCCTTTACCAAAACTTGTGAGATCATTGTTCATATAAAGCAGCTGGACATACACAAGAGAAATAAATATTCTAGGCTGCTCTGTTTTATAGATGACATGAGCCAAGGTCTCCTTTTGCTGATCTTGATGGGCTGTTCAGGTAAATGATAAAGATCTGATGAATTAAAGACTAATAGCTAACAGATGTACAGACGCTATCCACTCTATTAATTAATGCTGCTGTACATTATGTGGAACTAATGCAAATTACTGTGTGCAGGATGTTTACAGATCGGAATTGTGCTCAGCAACTCAGGGAGAACCTCAGTGGAAGTTTCTCCAATATATTAGGAAAAGTGCTGTGAAGGAACTAGTAAGATACAGTCACTGTGGCATTTATTCCTGACCTTTAGGTTCTAATTAGTTCTCCTTGCTTAAGAAATTTTTATTCAGTTTGAGTCAGTTAAGGTAGCATTTTATCATCACTTTTAAACAGGTAAGATAACATTTAATTTTTCTACTGTTAAAAAATTATAAACCCAGGAAATTGGTATTGCTGATGAAACAGTCTTCTGTCTCAAAAGACTTATTTCATTAAGTATTTCTAAATATAGACATAGAAACTGCGGCACTATAAATCTCATACTCTGGTGCCAATATGTCATTCACTATATGTCAAGTTTTTCAGGCTGCTAAAGTTTTTTTCATTCACTTCTCAGAAAAGATTATTTGTCCAAATATTGTAAATTTTCTTTTTTGATAGTCAAGTGAGTTCAGGCCCAAATAAGTATTTAAAGGGAACTCAACGATGAGCTGCAAATTGCAACTGAAATGAGTCTTGTGTCATCAACCAGTTGTCCCTTTCACATAAATACTAGATGTCTCTTTTTTTTTTGGTCATAATGCAAAAATATGTTTGAACAAATTAATTGTTGAGTTTGGGGAGTGTTTAACAATTCCCTGTATCCAGCTCAAACACTTGAGCTGATTCTTAAAGTGAAGAAAAGAAAAATATTGGTAATTAAGAGAGGAACAGTGAGCAAAAGAAGTGCACTTCACCTG
The DNA here is from genome assembly GCA_013400415.1 of Scytalopus superciliaris. Lineage (NCBI taxonomy): Eukaryota > Metazoa > Chordata > Aves > Passeriformes > Rhinocryptidae > Scytalopus > Scytalopus superciliaris. Next base: position 4,404 of record VXBX01008458.1, read on the forward strand.
ACTCCAAGTTAGGTGTGATATGTACAAGACAGTAGTAGAGATGTGGTAGAATCAGTAGCAGAAATCAATACAAATTTGGTGTAAATTTGTGCTTATACCACACATATGGGATCACAGGAACAGGTATCATGATATTTAGACATTGTGTTTAAGCAGTGCCATTTGTAATGCCTTTGGTAAAAAAGATTTCATATCCAATAACCAAAGCCAGCAAGTTAAGTGGGATTATTATTCTTCTTTCTGACTAAAAATATATACCTATTGAAAGAGTCTGCTTACCTGCTGTTTAAAGGAGTCAAAGTCTGTTGCTCTTAAGTGTGAAAATAATTTATTTCATCTTCAGCATAAACAGATATATCTGTTCAGTATTATTAATGAGCAACTCGTAAACAGAAAAAAAAAAGCTTTTGCATTTTGCAATAAGGCCTTTACTCCATTTTGTTATCATTTATGAAATTAAGTTTGATCATTAAAACTACCTCCCAGTCATTTGTATTAAATACAGTATTTTAATAGCTACTGTTTTGGATCTTGAAACAGCTGGTTTATTGGAGACTTCCACAGGGTTTCACAGTAGTATTGGGCTACTATGAACTGAAATAAAAGCAAACAAAACCTGCAGTAATAATCTGCTACAAAATCAAACTGCTGTGTGTATAACTCCACTTGATCCCTGGTAAGGAGTGTGTTAAATTTTTATTTAATATAGCCAGAAACTCCAAAACCTTTGCCAGGATTGTAGAAGGGAATGACCACTTGAGGTTTGGGCTGCCTGCAATCAAGTAATTAGCCTAACTGAATAGCAGAAGTTCTGGGATGAGGTTATTTATGACCTAATTGACAGCCTGCACTGACTTACCATAGGAAAGGGAAAAGATAATTTAATGGGAGAAAAAGCTACCCTTAAAATGGAACTATTGGAGCAATGAAATTACTTGGTTTGCATATTTTCAATCTTCTTGAATTTATGGTTCCTTTGCTGGGAGAAATTTAGCCATTGTCTGCTGAGGAAATGTTATTTTTTTCAAAAAAATTCTTTTGTGTCAGCATCCATGATTCCCTTGTAGTGCATTGTGTAACATCCCTACATTCTGCTTTTAAACATGATAAACAGCCTTTCACACCTGATCTAAGAATTGTCCTGATTCAAATTCTTTTCTCTCCTCAAATGTCTGTCATATGTTTAATATAGAGATATCAAAATATTTGTAATTAGGATCAGTTCAGGGTCCTAATGAGTTTTAAATTTGCTCTTCCAAAGCTTCTTGTCTTCTGTTTTTTTGTCCATAAAATAAAAGTAGTGACGTTATTTCCTATAAGTGCAGTTCTGAAAATAAGCAAAACAAGCTCTAAGAGCATTCAAATAAAAGGATCTTTGGATTAGCTGAGTAAGTCATCTATTCATCTACGATATTTATTAGCATTCATAATAATTTATAAATATTCTTTAAGTGCCTGAAAGTCTTGAATTAAAACATTATTATTAATAGGTCTCATTTGCAGTTTTCAAACAAAGAAACAACAAAGCTCATTTATATAACTGTTTTCAAATATATGGCATACATCATCACAGATTTAATACCTGTTGTCTTCTGATTTCCTTGATTGTAAAGGTCATTAGCAACATCAACTGAACCATAAATACTACGATTTAAAGATGAGTAAGTAGAATTGGTTGACAGTTCAAGAGCTTAAAATAGTCTATTATAGCTTCTGGTAGCTGTGTATCAAACATACACAGGATTTCCTCTACTCTGCTCCTCAGCTGAACCCAAGCTGAACCCCATTTTTTGACAGAATCAGTTGATCAAAAATGAACAGCTAAAATGAAAGTAATTTTTCAAAAGAGGACGTGATAGCTGTGTCAGAAATCAGCACTTGAGCTTTGGTTAACTATTCTGATACAACAGTCAGACTGCTTCTCAAAAGTGCTAGATTTATCAAACCATAAAAATAACTTTTCTGCATATTTCTCTCTGTTTGCTAAGGAGATTAATGTTTACCTCTATTAGGAAAAAAATTGCTTGCCTGTCAGTTCCACATTCCCTTTCTTGGTCTTTTTCTCTGTTCCAAAGAAATACGGAGCTGCAGAGTTGGGGTTTTTATGCAAATCCAGAACTTTCACATATTTGAGTAATTGTTTGTGCATTTTGGGACTCTCCAAGAACCTGTATGTAGTTACAGAGCCATTTACACAGCTTTTTGAATAGTGACTGCACACAAGGGAATAAGAACATCCCTCTTTTAATAGAAAGAGTTGTGTTCAATTCTCTGTGGGTTTGAGGTCTTCTGTAATACTCCAGACTCAATTCCTCCAGCCTTTCTCCAGTCTGTTTATTAATGGTAGTGAGATATATATAGTTATAGAAGGATATAGATGTTGGCAGGACAAAAAGGAACAAAATACATTATAGCAATTTAATTTTCGGTGATCACAGAACCTTCTGAAGGAACTGGTGATCTGCAGCTGTAGGTTCTCATGAGCTCTACCCGAGCTTTAATGGAAGTGATGGAATTCTCTTTTCTGTCTCTTGGATGGATATAATGGCAACATCATTTAGGAGCCTTATGACTCATCTGAGCTCCTAAGAACAAAACTAGGAGGGATGAAGATGGATATACATGCCTATCTCTTCCATTAAAAAAAAAAAAAATATTGTCAGCTGTTCCCTGCCAAAACACCTTACTGCACTGAAATTGAATTACCTATTTAGTCAAAAATATTTGGCCAGGATTTTGACAGATTTTTGAAGAGAGAGGCACACATCAGTACTTTCTACAGTGAGTTAGTTTAGCAGCTGCTCAAGGGAAACTGAACAACTAGAACTGGTACCAGGGCTGATCTGGCATTTTTTTCCAGTTCATGCTGCAGCAGATTTTGAGTGCTGCTTCTCTGTCACCTCTCAGTTTGCTCTTCCTATTAAAGAAACTTTGATACATTCCCTTTGATACAAAGCTGATTGTAAGGAGCAATCAATAGAACGTGTTCAGAGCTGATCAATAGGGTCAGTAGTATGGAAATTAGAGTAGGTTGATAAGCTGTGAAAAGAGTGAGTAGAAGAGGGAGTGGTAGTTGCAGAATCAGAACTGAATCTTACTTAGATGGTGGAAAATGGTAAGCCACAAAGGTGTCCAAAAAGGGTTTGATCATTTACATCAGAGCTCCAGGCTAGGAAGATGACAATGAACTGTTTTGCATTTGAGATGGAACCATTTCTGTCAAATAGACTAAAACTGAAAGGATTGTTGTCAAGATGACAGATTATAATGGAGTTTATATCTTTCAATTGCATTAGTAAGACAAAAATCACACCATGTTAAGAAGCTTGAGGACAAGGAGTTTGGTTTTGCTTTCTCCCTTTTAAAATTTTATTTTCTATGACGTATCCACTCTCTATTGACCTTTAGAGGTTCTCACTCTTAATTATTTCCTTTCTTGTGGTTGCTTTTAATATGTAGTAGAATATTCAGTCAATGTAGTAAATCTATTTTCTTGTGTGTTTAGAAACAATGAATGTTATTTATTTTCCAAACTACATAATAGCTTATGAGAACGGGGACCTACTACTGTGAGTGCTGCTTTTCCTGCTCCATTAACCCACAAAAAGCTCAATTTCTAACAAAATCTAAATCCATTTCAAAACCAATTAATATCTAATAGGAATTCATTTTGGTAACACTCTTAAATAAGATGATATATAATCTTTGGTTCAGTATATGCCTTATTTCTATAGAAGACTGGAAAATCTTTCTGGGAAATTATTGGGAGGGATTGTTTGTGGAGTTTTTTGATTAAGTATCCCTAATCAGTTCCATTAATCTGGTTCTGTAGGTGAACATGTACTTTCATAAAATAACATGACTGGGTTATTTTTTATTGCTCAAATCATTCATATTTTAAATCTCTCTTCTGTCAAATATTGTCTGGGTTATTTTTTTTGTTTTCATTCAACATTCACACATTTAACTTATGAACAAACAGTATTTTTGAAGAAGATTGACTGTACTGCAGAGAAATATGAGCTGCTAGGCTAATGATAACACATGTGCTGAAATTGTTATTTGTTGAGTGAATACAATGTACGGACTTATTGTTGTGGATGTTTTGAGTAAATACTGGCTTGACTGATCTTCCATTCTTCCATGTATATAGTTCCAGTGTAAAGGTCCTGAGACATTGTAGATTTCTTATGTGGAAATTGCAAAGATGGAGCTTTACTCTAATATTTTTATTATCATTATTATCTGTGGATAATAGAATGTGCACATATTATTAATAACTATCCTTTGTTTTCTTGGAAATATGATAAAAGTTTGAGTGGCATCAGCTTCAAAGGTTGCATGTAAAGTGGCACATATTAGTAAATTCCAAACATAGATTGCTTTTGGGCTTTTTTTTTTTTATTTTGGTGAAATGCAAATTAAAATTGAAAGGAAAGGAATGCTAGAATAACTTCCTTCCAATCTTATATCCATGTTCTTCTTTAAGGTAAATTCACTCCCTCTGAATTTACATAAGGGATATAGGATGCTTCTTCCTTAAAATTACAAAGATTCACTTTGGCGAAATCAACACTGATTTTTTACTCTCTCAAAAGGGAAGCAGAGCCAGTTGGTTAGTGTAAGACAAGTCAGACTTACAAATGCCAGTCACATGATGCTTTCTTTGCTTTCCCATATGAAATTTCTACCACAGGGAATAAATGACTGACACATCACCCCCTGCCATCATAACAACTGTCATGCAACACCATTATTTTTCAAACATGAGTGGCATCCTTCCAACTGGCCATAAGGTTGCAGACACATTTTTTAATCATTACTTTGCCCATTGCAGGAAGCTAAAGTCATGTCATTTAATGCGTGCTCATGATAAATTTCGCTTTCTTTTATAATGAAATGGAAGCTAATGAAGCACAGCACAATTGTGGTGAATTAGGCAGCAGTAGAACAAGGCAGGAGAATACCCACTTATTGACGTTACCAAATCTATCTTAAATGCATCGACTTTTAAACCAATGCTTATTCAATTGTTAAAAAAGGATCAAAGGAACATATTGTTGGCTTCATAAGGAAGAAGATTATAACAGCTCATTAGTTATTAATTAATTGGCAATCTCTCTGCTTAATGTCTTTACATTTAATAAATACTTCTGCACTCAGTATCTTACTTCCATCCATTTTATTTTTCATCAACGTTCAAAATATGACATTTTATTTCTTCTGTCCACACAGATGACAGGGATTAAATTGGCATGTTTTAGCAATTTGTATGAAGACCCTTACAGTATCAACTAAAATATTTATAACATACATTATTTTGGGAATTAGTAAGTAATTGTTCTATATGCACTTAGCCATAACAGTGAAATGTATCTCTGTTTTTTTACTATAGATTAAATTTAGGTGTTAATCTTGTCTTAAGCAAACCACAGGTTTCCTGAATAGAAACTTGTGGGGAAGGACTGGGGGAAATAGACCCCACAAAGAAAACAGGAGGCTGTGGCAAAAATGCCCAGAATAGAATGAGTTTGACAAGAATGATTCACAGGCAAACCTGTCTATTCTTCCTTAAAATACTGCTTTACTGTATTTTTTACTCACAGCATATTTTTTTGCTGCTGTTTGATACCCTATCCTTCCAATTCACAAGAAACAACTGTTGGTCTTATAGTATTTTGAAAAAAGGAAACATGAAAAGCATGTAATGCCTTGCTTTCATGCATTCATTTCAATACTAAAACACCTATTGATTTTTTTTAAAGGCAGATTTCTGGGTAGGTGCAAGAAAGACTATAATCACTCCTATGCCTGTGACCAGATAAACATCCTCAGGGTAGTGTGACACAGCAGCAACTATGACTGCAGATATACTTCTTATTTTTTGTTACTAGTAAATTTTTTTAAGATACTCTAATCCTATGGACTGCTGTGAACAGAAGTAGAATTGTCTGCACCATGGCCTGGCCTGTATTTGTTCATTTTCACAGTCTGAGGTCTGTCCTGGTGGCAGTATTTAGGTGATTGGAAGGGACGGAGAGAAGGAATAGTTTGAACCTGGGTGATTCAATACATACTATAAGATGGTATTTTTGCTTTCAAGACACAAAACCCCAAAAAAACAGATGAAAAATTCATTATGTTGACAACTGTATGTGAGTCTCACAGATTTTGCAGTGTGTTATCTGAACCAATACTGCTTTCAGCACATAACTATAGTTTGCCCTATAAAAAAACCCACTTCATATCAGTAGCTTCTCTCAAAAGAGGTTTTCCTCATTACAGTTTACTCTGGCTTATCTTACCAAATTTATATATGAGTGATCAAAGGAAATACAGAGAATCTGAGAGGGTAGATGCAGCAATTACAAGTTTCCTGGGTTGGTAACTTTATGCGGTAACTTCTTAAACAAACTCACGTGATCTATTCCAGCAGCTGGAATAGATTGTCTGACTGTAGTCACAGAGTGACTGTTGTATTTTTGCACTACTGAAAAAGGCAGTCACTTTCTCACCTTTCCTCCCAGCCAAAGGATCCTCCTGCTTCATTCAGCTCACCCCTAAGAGAGCTGATTCAATTCAGTATTTTGTCTGAAAATTAATCTAGGAACAAAAAAATGGTTGGTGTTTCTGCTAGGTTTGGAAACTGAATTATCCTACAAACCTCTGAGATTCTAGAGAAAATGACAGGAAGAAATGTTTCCAGGACACCAGATTAAAAAAACCAGCATGTGTTCCTCCAAATCTAGGGCACCAATATAAAAATAAATAAATAAATACAAAAATATTGGATTTTTTAGTGTTGTACATACAAGTTTAAAAAAAAAAAAAAAAAAAGAAAAAAAATC
>VXBX01008458.1:11279-21837 GCA_013400415.1 Scytalopus superciliaris
AAAAAAAAAAGAGAATAAATCCTGCCTAGAATGAAATTAGAATGCATATAGAATAGGAGATAATTTAAGAGGGGAAGGAGGAGAAAGAAGAATCAGAGTGTCAAAAGGTTAGCAATTAGTCTAAGCACGGTCATTTCCATATAATGTCTCTACTCATCTGTGAGTAGAAAGCTTCTCTAGAAGTCAGTTCCAAACAAGAACCTAATTTTAGGCATTTTGATTCACCTCAGGAGGAAGCTGACCTCTTTCTGTACTATAAATGTTCAAGAGACTGAGAGACTAACCTTAGGCTGATGTTAACCTTGTGTTTGCCTTATAGTGACTTCAACAATGCGCAAATCAAATTCTAATGAGAAATGCTAAGAATTAATCTAATTCAGCTCAAAATTAGATTTCAAAATTCAAAAATTCAGCTTTGGTAATTTTAAGGGGATTCTAGATTTCAGAAAGTGATTCAGAAACCTACAGTGTAGAAAATACTTGGATGTGGTAGAGGAAACTTGTGTTTGTTGGCATTGATTTCCTTTCCCCTCAATATACACACATTTCCCTGGAGGACAATTCATGAATGTTTATAACGAGGCAAAAAGTTATCAGCAACTGGAAAACAGAAGACATAATTTGAGCCAGTAAACACAAAAATGTCTGAAATCACAGATGTTTGTTCTAGGGCTGGATTTGACCTTAGATGTCCTAAATTCTAGGGGAACCTTTTTTTTTTTATTATTATTTCATATTTCAATTTCTAAAAATTTTACTGTTATTCTCACATGAGGTTGCTTGGATCACTATTGTAACTCTTGTACACTGGTACAATTCCTGTGTCTCTTTTTCCTTTACTGACATTTTGCCTACATTTTATACAGAAGGCTTTTGTGCTGTAAAACATCTCCTGATAGTCCATGGAATATGTTTCTATAACATGCAGTTTTGTAAAAAATGAAGTAGCTTGTGACAAAATATCACCCCAAATCAAAAATTAATTCAGAATTGAGATATCAGCTCTCTCTGCACATTTTGAAAATTCCAGAAATTTCATCATAGAATTCATATCTGGATGAGTTTTGAACATTCTTCAAAAAGTGAGTATGCAGATCTGTCTAGCTCAAAAGTAAGTATCATGCTCTATGAGCTGTAACCTGTAACCATCCTAGAGTTCCTAACATCAGTATTGGTTACATTACTAACTCTGATTTTAGGCTTTTTTACTTAGAAATCTCTACTGTACAATTGTATTCTTTAACTATGATGGAACAAGAAACCTCAACACATGTATAAAGTGAATTAATACTTAATTCTAAAGCTAGAACTCTAGAATAAAATATTCAAAACTACATTTTCCAAAAAAGTTTCAGGATCAGTTTATATGCTGGCATGAAGGTAAAGCTATAGTTTTTTTTCCTCTTTCATTATGGTTTTTAAAGAGATAAAAATGTCAGTAATGTGTTCTGCCATAATTCAGGAGTCTGTAGCTTATATTATCTCAACTCAGATTTAGCGTTCCCTATTTTTATTTATTTTTTGTAAGAGCCTACTCATGAGAAAGAGGTCATATATAGTTATACATATATAGAGATATACAGATAAAGCAATGTAAGAGAAAAACTTTCAGTCAACTGGGATTTATCTGTTTTGCATGTTTTATAGCACTTCTACTCTTGTTCATAGCATGGTCAACATTAAGATTTTAATAATGATTTTATAACACCTGCATTGCTTTATTAGCACTATATTAGCACCGAGTTCTAAAGTAACTCCTCATGTTTGCAAACACACATTTAAAAATAAATTTACACTTGTGAGTAGTTCCCTGCCTTTCAACTGAACTCCCTGTGTGAGTGGTTTTGTGTATATACACAAAGGTTTGCAAATGAGAGCTTAGAAATGTACCCAGAGTTAGGTTTGAACAAAAAAACCCAGCATCTTTTTTGCCCAAATAATACTTGCTTTATATATAGGACATGGGCTCAAAACTGAACGAGAGTGTCTTTTCATTGGATATTAGAAAGACATTCTTTACTGTGAGGATGGTGTGGCACAAGAACAGCCCAGAGGAGCTGTGGATGCCCTGGGCCTGGGAGTTTTCAAGGCCAGGTTGGATGGGGCTTCGAGCAATTCAATCTAGTGGAAGGTGTCCCTGCCCATGGCAGGGAGTTGGAACTGGAGGATCTTTAAGGTCCCTTCCAACCCAAATTATTATCTGATTCTGACAAAAGCTATTTCATAGTCATTACTTTTCATCATTGAAACTTTTTAAACTTTTTCTAGTTTGGCATTTTTGACTGAAAAAAAAGTAATCAAGGCTTGATTCTCTAACAGCAAACTTCTATGTTTATGTTTACATTAAAAATTATGACCTGAACTATCAATATTCTTTAAATTTTAGCATTTCCTTTTTATTTAAAAACTCCAAATATATATTTTTTTTAAATCTCTCTAATTCTTTTTTTTTAATGTGAACTTCTTCAGATCTAAGTGACTTTTCAGAAAAAAATGGTTTTCATCATGTAACAATATTTAATTCTTGCTTACTGAGGGTCAAATCTTATGTGAACTGGTGTTGTATTAATGCTAAATTGGCACTATTCCATTATTCCAAAAAGCTTATATGGTCCTGGCAAAAATGTCATTCTCCATGTAGTATGACTTAAAGGAAAAAAAAAAGAAATTGCTTCAATAGCCTTTTAATTTTTTAGAAAGCTAAGATTTTTAAAGAAGTCATAAAATAAGAAGAGAATGGGATAGTGGAGATTTTCTGAACTATTATAGAACAATCAGCCCCTTGAAATTCTTACAGAGAACTTCAAACAGTAACATGTAGACCAAAATTGCAAGTGCTGTGTTTATTTAGTACTTTCAGTTTTTCTTGCATTTCCTTTCTTTACAATGAGGCTTCTCTAAACAGAAACCAACCTGTTTCCTTGGCTCAGTATCGGGAAAGGAATGCATCATTTCATATAGTGATGTGCTGAAGGTGGCATGAATATTTAAAAGGCAGATATACAAGCTAACTCTAAATAGAATATCTATGCCTGGAATTCCAAAAGCTGCTAGAGATTTTTGAGCTTTTACAAAAGTATGAGTAAAAATACCTAAGTTGCAAAAGAACAGAGCTAAATACTCCCTGCCCATTCCTGTACACTGATCCTTCTTGCTTTACAAGTTCTTTGTCAAAACTTTGTTGTAAATTTTAAATCATAACTTATTTTTACTTGTCAGAAGGATATCAAAGTATAATTGTCTATGAAAATTAATTCACACATCACTGTGTGTGTAAACTTCATTATTAAAAATGTGCTGCTTTCCAAATTTATGTTTGCTTTTGTTAAAATTAATTTCTGTGATTTCATTTTGTTTGCCTTAAGTTAGAGCATTACCTTGCACGAAATTAGCATGTCTAATTGCATAAATATTTATTCCTAGATGATGTTCCATTTAACTCAATGAAATGGAATCACTTATTTTGTAAAGTGCTGGGGAGTCAGTCTTGGGTCTCTCCATAATAGTAAAAATATATATCTGTTTAAAATAATATCTTAGAAGAAGCAAAATACTTTCTAGCCAGACAGAAGCACCTAAGTGTTTTCTTATTTAGTGTTGGGTTTATATATTTAATATTGTTTCTCAATTCAAGAAACAATTTCGAGTGAAATTCTGCCAATGCGGAAATCCCTTTCTCATTTCCCTCTGTCTGAGCATGAGCAGTAGATGAGATCTGACTGAATTTGTCCCGTCTGTTTTCAGCCATGAAAGGAATAAACTGTTCAGATTTACATTTTCTATGTTACATCAGGGATTGATCCAGAATTTAGGATTACAGTGTATTCAAAGGTTTTTATTAAATTAACATGGATCTTCCAGATAACACAAAAGGTTTGAGAGACCTCACATGAAAAGGAAAAGCATGGGCTATGTAGCATTTAGCACTTCCTTTTCTGTTTACCAGGACATAGTTCATCCCAGAAATGCTTGAATAATCAATTAGTATAAACAGTATCTCCCAGAAGATGCTTTAATAGAAAGGATCATGTAATTTTGCTGTTGCACATCTCTTAAGCCATGTCTGTTGTGGGCCAGTGAGATTGCAGCCTAGTGCAGTAAGGAATTCACAGTGTGGCATGAGAAGAATGTGGCACATTATCCATGTGTGATAACCCAGCCCAGTGTAGTCACTGCCTGATGAACACATGGCTGGCCTGTTTACAAAATGAACTTAAATAAGCGACATCATCTTTGTTTACTTTGCTGTTTTTCACACTATTTCATTGCATTTCATACCATTCACCATTTCAGACCACTGTGAATGAACATACTTATTTGTACATAACAGAAAATAAGTGTGCAAAAATTAACAATTGTATGAAGAGGAGTATTAAAATCCTGTACACTTAATTTTCAAACTAGCAATGTATTTCTGAGGTTTGGATGGAGGCAACTTGGGGAACTGTTTCTTGTGATAATGAATTTAGGTTAACATTGCATAATGAACATAGGCATTGGCTTATAGGTAAGAACTTAATCAAGTATATTTCCTAAACTAGGATGGATTTAAGCATATTAACTGATGTGAAATTGGGGGCTACAGTCTAAAAATGAAGTATTTTTAGAATGATAAATGGACCTGTAATTTCACAAAGTAGAAACATGTTCAAATTGAGCCTCAGATAGATTAGCAACTTGGAAATGGGTGGAAAAGTGAGGAGGAGCCTTTCTGATGCAAGGCTGACAGTTCTGCACTGACTAAAGTCTGTGTATTTACTACCATTTTGTCTGAATGAAGTGTCAGAGAGGAAGACATGAGGAATGGAAAGATAAACTATTGGCAAGTGTGCCTTCAGAGGCAAAACATGGAATTTTGTTGTCCGTGGTAATTATTGGCTTATCTTGCTTACCTAGTTCTACGTTTCTTCAGCCTTTTTATGGGAATGTTCAGACAGTAATTTTTTATTTTTTTTTTTTAAACTACAATGTATATGTGCCTTGTGCAATTTTTCATGTGGACAGTTCTGGAAACTGAGTCAGTGTTGTCAGAAGCTAATGCATTAGAAGTCTGCAATATCAGCTATCAGAAAGGTAGTTCCTATCTTCTCACATTAAGGTTATTTGCATAAATGGGCTCCTTGGTTCCCTGATATAAATAAACCAAGAGTGAAGTTAGTAGTGGCTGAAGGCCACTGCAAACAGCAAAAGAAGAGATTTATCTACTGACATCAAAATAATCATCCTAATTAACTGAAATTTGTATCAGTTGTGTTTAAATGAAATCTGATTTTTTTATCCTCTTAAATGTATATAATCTTCATGCTTCCTGAAAACTTCCAGAAGACCTGTCACACAGCATTTCCTTCCAATCCTCTTTCTACTCTTTTGATTTTACTGATGTTTGTGAGGAAGGAAGGACTGCTTGTCCTTGTTCCTTACATTTCAGTTCTTGGAAAGATAAAATGCCATTTACCATGGAAAGAAGATAAATGTATCATGCGCCTTTACCTTTCTACATGAGTGTTGGAGCTTTCTCATTTTACACAGCTGTTACTACAGTTCCAGACTATTTGAATATAGCTACCAATCACAATTAATTGGAGAGAATTACACAGTGATGTTGTAGGGTGAATAAATGGATAAAAACCACTTTTCAATTGTACATTTTGGCTTCCAGCTCTCATCTGTTGGGCTGAAAATCCAGTTAGGGTGTCAACTCACCATGCTACCTATGTATCGTTTCTTATCTCTGTCTGCATACCAATTGAAATCTACAAGTTACCTGATAATATTGTTGAAATATACTCTTTCTTCATCCAGAAGCTGATTTAACTTTTTGTACAGGCCAGTGATTTCATCATGTGGGTGACTGTAGCTGCAAAATAAGCTTAGATGATTTTTATCTTATGTCTTTTGGAAAACTCCAGGGTTGGTTGAGCAGTCATGCTACTGACTCAATTTAATGTGTTTTATTAACCTCCAGAGCTTGCATGGAAAGAGAAGAATACTTCAGGATTATTTTTTCTTATGCTGACTGATTTTAAAGAAGATACTGCGCCTTATTTTGCTTCTTCTTTGAAGGTTTTTTCTACACCTTGTTCATTTTTATGGTATTGCTAGTAATCCTAGAGGCACTATATATGTAGGTAAAAGCCTGGTATTAATAGTACTAAAATCTGTAAAAGGTAATATGTGTATCAAGATCTATAGCTCAACTGACCAGCTTCTAAATAGTAAAGCCAAAAATTTTTATAAATTACTAATACTGTATGTATGTATGATATGTACTGTAGCCATACCCACTTGTTTTATATGTTAATTAATAGTTTGTCATTTGAAAACATATTTCAAACTATATTTCTGTGCTAGTGTAGCTCACTGAAAAACTTATGTACATGCTAGTTAAGACATAAATGGGAACTTGCTACCAGAGCTAGCGAGGCATAAAGTAAATGACCACTGACATAAATATCGAAATATAGTGACTACACAGCTGAAAGATGGGAGCAAAGAAAGGTTATTGGGGGGTGTTATTCATAACTGAAGCATGTGAATGCTAGTCGGTATATTCGTCAGAAAGAGGCCCTGATGGTTTCAGGGTTTTACTGAAGCCCATGAGAGCCCAGGTTAGAAGTGAGGTAGGCAGCCAATGATCACTGATACCCAGGGCATTTCATACCTGGCTTTATGTTTTAATTTTCATCTTTCCTCTGTATTTGATCAGTTTTTTTGCAACCAACTAAATATGTATATTTTTATTTGTTCAAATCCATATTGTAATTGATCATAGAACTCAGAAATATGGAAGTTATGAAATAATATGTTAAAAGGACAACATTAATCAGAAAAAACCCTTTTCAACATGTCAGAGGATATGCTAGAATGACGAAATTAGAAGTAGAAGAAGTTATTGAGATGTAATGGTACAAAAGCCATTGTATGGCTGTTGGACTCCACTTAATGCAACCCATGAACTACAAATTTAGAAGAAGAAATGAGATTTCATTCCTAGCATATGTGCTAAATTCAATTACATCTAACAAACATGCTGACAGTGTGCTTTTCATTTCCTCATTCACAGGGAGACAATGTATTTAACCAGTTTAATTGTTCAACATGAAGCAATGATCGGTATCAAACTAAAAAACTCCATCCATCCAGTTCTTCAGGAGCATTTAAAATACATGCTGCAGCTGATAACATTTTGTGTAAAGTAGAATAATTTTGAATGCTTTTTTCTCATTTGTAACTTGTAAGAAAATATTTCTTTGAAAAATAAAACCCAATATAATTTTCTTTTAATAAATGAAATATAAATAACAACTGCTGTCAAAATTAAGCAAAAAGATGGTCACATTGTATAGCTGGAGTACAAATGGTGATTCGAATAGCTGTATTTTATATTTAGATCCAAATTTTTAAACTCCACTAATGTCAATTTACTATGTATTTAGTATTGCAGACATTATACTAATGTTATATTTGCTTGAAATGTTAGATGCCTTATCTAAGATTCTGTTTGTAAACCTATTTGCACATCCATTAATTACAATAGAAGACATGTTATATATATGTGAGTATATATATATATATATATGCATGATGTGAATTTGACCTTATGTAGTAAGACTAGGAAATGCCTCTTTCTTAGTCATTTACTTCATCTTTGTGAACCAAAGTGGGTTCACCTTTCTGTTATTTACAGTCATCCCTAAAGACCATGATCTTGCCATTTCCTTGTTCACATGGGCTGTGGTGAGTTAGATCTAATGGCAATATTATAAATTAAAGAACTCCAAGGAGTGATCTCCAGCACGGAAAGCTCATAATAACAAGTGGTGGGCTCTGTCACACACTACTCATTGATATCATGATCTAGAGACCTAACAAACTATTTTTCCCCTCACTCTATTACTCCTATCTTCTTCCTAAAATCAAACCGAATTTTATGTGCTAGCAGTTTTAAGATTTAAATAACACTTCTTTTCTGCTAGATTGATAAACCTGAAGTTAATACTGGACTTTTAATGCCACTTTGTAAATTAGTCTATATTGTAATTCCAAACATTCCAAGTATATTTTGCCAGATGCCTTTAAGATGGTAAGACAATTTTTGGTTGTTGTTTCAGAAAATCATAAATTATTTAGTCTTTGGGGAAAACTCTTCATCTTTTGTAAACAAATAGAATTGGCCAGATCTGCAGCTTGTACAAGTGCTTGTCACTCCAAAGAAGTTATCTTATGCTAGTTGTAGTTAAAATTTTGTCCTAATATTTTCAAAGATTCTGTTTGGTTCACAAGATGGAAACAGCATGTGCATGGCTCAAGATAACACCTCTTGTGGACAGATAAGCTGATTACAGACCTTACTCTTCAACATACAGTTCTATACCCTCGATGATACAGTTCAAGACCAATCTGTTGATTTGCCAACAGAAGTGCACTAAAATGCAACAGTTCAATACACAGCCATCTTTACTTAATTTAAAGCTTTTTAATTGAGTGTCAATTACACAGTTATAATCTATATCTTATTACAGAGTACTATGCACATGCATTTTAAATAGCACATTCTCTGAACTTAAACAATTTTCCTTTTTAGAAACCATTGCAACTAAGCAATCAATTGTGATTATGGCAACAGCCACAAAGCATTTATTACTTAGTGTGATTATTTAATTATAAATTTTAAAAAAAACAAAACAAAAACCCAACAATCTAAAACCAATTCACTCTCCTATCTTATTTTCTATTTAACCAACATTTCTCAGCATTAAATACTTTTCCAGGGTAAAGTATTTCTCACCTTTATTAAAGTTACCTGTCATAGGATTCGAGTATTTTCCGAAAACTAATTAGATTCACAACAGCTCAGCAATCTCATTTACTCTTACCCTCACCCCTTCCACCTTGATCCATGCCCTATTTTCTTCTTCTTAGCTGCTTTTTATAGTGACTAGGAGGATACTAATTTGAAGTGAGTTTTCAGCTTTGTTCTGAAAGCTGAGAGAATTGTGGTCAGTCTAATATTCTCTGACGGGGAATCTGAAATCTTTTGTTCTGTTTATTGAATTAGCCTATATTCTGCTCCCATGAGCTTTATTTTTCAGATTGATAGATTCATGATTTATACAAAAGAGAACAACTGAGGATGACAGTCTCCTCATGTAGAAATATACTCTGCAGCACATGGGAAAAACATTTCTCACAGGACTTTCACATTAGGATAGAGACCACATCTTTGGCCTGTCAATTTTAAAGGATAATAATAATCAGTATTTGTTGTACTTCTACTGAAGAAATATAAATTCAATAATTCATTCAAGCAGTTTTCAATGAAAAAGCCAGGGTCTGATCACAATAGGGCAGTCTAGGGTACAGCTTTATAGTCAGCTTCAGGTGGGAAAAGGCCTTTTTCAAAATTTTTAACTATTCAGTCATTCTATGACTGAATGCCAAGCAATCCAAATGGACTGTTTTGATGGTCCAGCTAACTTGAGAATCCATCAGTACAGAGTGATAGGATGGAAGATGATAGCTTTAGCAAAATTTAAAATAATACTCTTTTCTTCTCAAGCAATTTTCTGTCTTGATGGAATCTGAATTTGTATAGCTGCTGTATCTTAAGAACTGATTCATGTGAGATGCTTGGAATGGTGAAAGCTGAGAACATTATGCATATTAGACTTAAATAAACAACACTGTGGAAGTATTTACATCAGAGATTATGGACTATCACAGTTATTCCCCAATGAAAATATTCCTGCTGATGTAGGTGTTCGTTTTTAAGGATGTTTATCAAAAGAATTTTTCAGAAAATCCTGAGAACAGCAGACTTGAAAGGAAAAAAAGCATACAGACATTATATGCATTTCTTCAGTTTTTCTTGTATTCGTGGACTAATTAAGGAATGAAGGGATTATGGTTCTCTTAAAAAATCAATTATGAATTTTATTTATGTCTGTTACTATTGAATAGATGTTATGAAGCATTAGGGAATTGATGTCCATATCACATTTTTAATCTGCTTTATAGAATATTTGAGATGTGTGTAGAACATCCAACTATTTGTTTGTAGTAGTCAGTTTAAACTATTTCAGGGAACATCTGCATTATATATGAAATACTAAAGATCCAGCTGAATAAACACTCACTTTGCCCATCAACTTCAAAGGTCTACAAGTAGACGTGGTGCACAATTTAAAATGAAAAAACGTGTAGTACATGCATCTGACCTTTACATTTAAAATGCTATTCTGCCTTATCTAAATTATTTATGTTTTGGATCTTTCTGTATTAAATGTAGGTGGAAGGATGAAGCTTCATACGTAATATTTCTCCACAATATATATTTATTGGCATTCAGAGAGGTTTTATTATCAACACTTATGGTACCAAGTGAACCCATAAGTATTTCAGAATATGTGGCTATTAAAGTTCTTGTTAATGCCCATTAACACCTTTCAAGGAGGAGTAAAATATTATGATACCTAGATGTTCTAGGAAAGAAAAATACAAAGTTTAATATCAGGGTGTGCTTGTTTTTTTCCTTTTCGGTTTCTTTTTTCCTTTTTTT